>JACBWW010000080.1:603840-824704 GCA_020086605.1 Lanius collurio | reverse complement strand
CCTCAAAGTTGTAGGATTTCCTCTCCTCTCCTCTCCTCTCCTCTCCCTCAAATGTTTCATAGCAGCATGAAACTCTCCTGTGTTCTTTACAGTTTTCTGGTTAGAGTTGCTTCTTTTTATACTCTTGTAATCCATCACTCTCATAAAACTCCAGTTACAGCTGCATTTACTTACTGTGTGGCTTGCTTTTATGGGTCTTCCAAACCTATATTGCATTTTACAAAACCTGCAACATATAGTCCCACGTTCATTCTTGTTCTTATTTTTGCCCTGAGGCTAATATTTCTTACTTATCCAGTGCTGTCAGGCCCTGAATAGCTTTGCTTTATTTATTCCTTTCTTACATTGTTGTGTTTTGTCTGATATCTAACCTAAAATTCCTTGTCATTTATGATGAAAACTTGCAAAATGCAAACAGTTTACTGAGAGGATTAGAGTTGATGTGAAGGATTAATGCAGAGCTAAGGAATCTCCCTGCAAGATATTTGGATCAAATCCAGGCTGCACAAGTTACCACAAGTTGTAGTGGGCAGAGAGAATGTACATTTTCATTGGTTTGAGGTACTTTTGTGTATAATCACTCAAATATTGAGAAAGTTCTGTTTTAGGCAGGTTTGTATGGTTTTGGGATTGAAGCACTACAGTGCTTTATTTCAGCATGTTCATCAAAGTGAATTTTACAATTGCCTGAGCATTCAAGGGAAAGGCACTTGGAGCTGATAAGAAGTTATTGTATGAAGTAGGAATGTCTGTTTGCATGTCCAGCCAGGAAGGGAAACAATGCCACAGGACTTTAGTCCTCTCAGTCGGCACAGTTTAGCACACAAATTGAAACTTCATTTATTATCCTTTTTTTTTTTTCAATTGAACTATGTCATTCCCAACCTTTTTGAAAATTGTTGAAAACATAGCATCACATCCTGCTCATAAAATCTTTGTAGAAAAGTTAACCAGAGTGAAAAATCCTCAAAGGCACATGTAAGATTATTGCCTGTGGACTTTCACCTATATCCAGCAATGCTGGCTGGAGAGATGCTTCTTGTGTGTAGCTGGAAACAGGCTAGCTCAAAATGCTGAGAAACATTATGTCTGGGAGTGAGAAGGCTGGACAGAAGAGTCATGCGAGTTCCTGAAAGTCAATTTGCAGGTGAGAAAGTAGTCTCAAGTTCTTTGTGCTAATCCCTCATGCTCCCCAAACACTAGTTCTGAATAGTACATTTAATAGTATTAGCAAATGTTGGGGTAGTTTTAGATGAAATACTCCAGGGAATAGAGCTCAAGGATTAAACCCCCTTGCAGGGCTACTTGTAGACCAGCCTATGATGCTGGGATCTTTGTTAATTCAAGTATTTGATATAAAAGTGAAAAAAAAAAACAAAAACAAAAACAAAACAAAACAAAACAAAACAAAAACCAAAAAAAAAAACCCAAAAAAACCCCAAAAAACCAAAAAAACCACAAAACAAGACAAAACCCAAACCCCAAAAAACTTCGAAAAAACCTGAGCTTGAAAGTAATCAGGATCTCTGTTCACATGCTTTACATTTAATATGTTGTGATTTCCTGTCATGTTTTTTGTAGATTTGTAATCCTCCTTGTTGTAAGATTAAGGTAGGCTACAGAGACATGTACCTGAATTTTCCCTGAAAAGTCAGTGAGTGCAGTCAAGACTCCTCCATTTCACTGGCTGAAGGATCAGACCCAACTGTGCTATTTGGTGGTAATGCTCAAGCAGACTTTAGTGGCTTTTGCTCTGCATTGTAATTTCTTTGCAGCATAATAAAAAGCTTTTTAGAACATTGCTACATAGATTAATATAGAAAGTGCTGGTGATACTTTTATACACTCGGAGTTTAATACTAGGATGCAAGAGCAAATTGATTGCAGGCAATCCTGTGCTTGAGTACCCAGGAGTGAAAGGAATGATTACAATAACCTCTGGGATTTCTTCTCAGATGTGGTTCCTGAAAACACCCACACCCACGAAGTATTGGGCACAACAGAGTATTGTTTCCTTCTGATGTGGAATCACAGAAACATATTTTACTTCAGGAGGTGGGAGGGTTGAGGGGGAGAGGAAACTCAAGAGACATTAATGTTTAATGTTTTTAATTTTGTAAAATGAACAACAAAAAGGATATGGTTTTTGAGTGCTGCTGAGATTGTTTAAACTCTGGCAGCTTGCTGTCAGATGAGATGCTAAAAGCCAGGAAGGAAGAAAGTGAGGGACAAACTGGGTAAACTGCTGGCATGTCACCTTTGGCACCCTGATCTGATGGAAGAGTGAAATAACGGTGAAACAACTGTGACATGCATTGCTGTGGTTTCTACAAAATGACTTGCACCGCCTTGAATTGTATCAGACAGGACCTTGAATTGCAGCCAGGCAGGTATATTTCTCTTCTTTGTGGAAGGTTCTAGCTGTTATAAGAGCTCATTTTCTTGGCCAGCCCCTGGGTTAAGGACTACATTAATTGTGCCTTTGCTTCACTTACTCCTTCCAGATTGCCCTCTTCTGCCCTGACAGAGAACATGTCTGTGACTGAGGGCTTCCAGGCAGACAATGCAGCATCTCTCAGGAATGGGGAGGAATTCTCAGAGGACCTTAACACCTCAGCTTACCAAGGGTGTTTTAACCCCTGGTAATTCAAGTTATACAGGTTAGAGCAGTGTCTATGTATACTCTGCACCAAGGAGCTCAGGAAACACCATTGCCTTTCTGTGGCAGTCTGAAACTTTAGGGTGGAAAAGAGATCGTTTCAAGAGAAAAATAAACCCAGAAAAAAAAATCAGTCTGGAATCTGACAATGAGTTTGTTTCAATAAAATAAAGCTAGACCTCAAGTATTTTAAAATAGTAAATAGATAATATCAGTGTTGGTAGTTTACCATGCCATAAAATAAAAGCAAATTCAGAAAATAAAAATAAGAATGAATGATCTTAACATAATTAAACAATTTTTGCTTTTTGAAAGTGCAGCATTGCAGCTTTTATTGTGAAGCTGAATTTTTGGCAGAAAAATATCTGTTTATATTTCTTACTCCTCTTTGAGGCTGACTGATTGCTTTAATTTGTAGGGTGTATGTGCTTAAAGTGCTCCGGTTGGTAGTATCCATCTGGTGTATACAACTCTCAGTGGTCAGGGCATTATAATACTGTGCCTCACTGGAAATTTTCCTGGAAGGGGATGTAGGAGTTGCTCCAGCACAGCTCTGACACCGGTGAGACTGTGGCTAAGGAACAGATGTTACTGTAGGTGAATAATAATCCACTGTTATGGGGGGGGGGGCTGAAATGACCATACTACAAATGAATAAAACTGAGCTCATTTAGGTGTGTGCTGGTTTATACTGTGCCTTCATTTGTGCCATCTTTTTTAGGAGCCACCTCTGTTGTTCTGTTGTAGCCCAGAACCAAGATTGGGTCTCTCTGTGAGTCATTAAAACCTACAAGAGACTTGGGAGGAAGGAGCCTGTCTAGTTATGGCTATTTGCTGTATGGAAGGGATCAAGTTTCCCAAAGAAGAGCTTTCTGTGGGATGAGAGTCAGTATCTTGGTGAGCCCCTGACCCATTTACTCCCCAGAAACTATGGGAATGGGAAAGATTTAAACTAGTATGACTCAGACCATACTCACTTTTCCATATTCCTCCCCTTTTGCTCTGGGCCCTACATCTGGGTCCAGAAGTTGCTAGGTCATCCATTCCTGGGGGACAGAGTGGTACAGCAAATATTTGTCATCAAGGATAGATGATTAATACAAGAATTCATGCCATTCTTCCTGCAAGTGCCCTGGGACACATGGATCCTCCATGTGTCCATGTGTCCTCCAAGTAATGCTTGTATTTGTTTTACAGTGGGCTAAGGATGGAAAGACTCTGAAAGGTTGCCTACAACAATGTAGGGAAAATTTAGTGTAAAAAACTAATTTTATCTTTTCTTTTCAAGGTTACTGACTATTGTTTTTTTTCCTCCCATAAGCAGCAGGCTCATTACCTGCACAGCCTAACCCAGGAAAAACACTGTCCTCAGCTGGGCCAAAACCAGCTTTCGGGAATAAAACCATTTCATTGGTTTTCTCATGTAATTTATGCTACACCAATATTTCCAGTCCCTGTATTTGATGACTGTTGAAGATCTTTCATTTTATTTTGGTGATCTAGGTACCCTGTATTGACGACTGCTCTCACTGCAGCATTACTGAAGAGCTGCTGTGTGTTAGGACAGGCCTTAATCAATAGGTGTATGTTTTTCAAGCAATGGGAGAATAGCTTAGAAGTGTAGTTTTAAAAAATGCAGCATGCTTCTATGAATCAGCTTAGTTTTAACTAGTTTAATTTAGAAAAGAGCCTCCTCAGCAAATGAAATTTTATGGCACCATTCCCAGTTGGTCTCACTTTCCATACAGATTCTGAATGGGAGTGCAGGCCAGAAGGAGCTCTGAACTCCTCAGTATGAGGGTGGCTGGTATTCAGCTGCTGCAGTGACAGGCAACTTAGGAGAAAATGATAGAACAGATGAGAAATCTGGAGCTGAGTTTTGGTTTGAAACTGTATGTCAAGTTCCTTTCAAACGATATTATAAAGTGAAGCAAAAGATGGGAGATAAAAAGGAACTTGTCAGCAATCATTAGACCTAAAATTAAACCTGCTCTTCTACTCAGTTTACAGGCATGTAGTAGTGTGTTAGACTGCTGCTCTGTTCTGTGCCAACAAGCAGGCTGAATACCAAAATGCTGTAATAGTGATTCTAATTCTTTGGCCATTTTGCCATTGAAGATCTTAAGACCTTGACATGCCTAGTCCTGTCAGTCATGTCACCATTCCTGCAGCACAAAGTCCAGGTAATGAGCACTGCAAAACTTACCGTATGGTTACAGCTTCCTCTTCTCAATAAACAGTGGCTGTTTAAAGACTGTCCAGAGCATGACCAAAAATAGAGGACAAACTTTAAAAAGTCCAGTTTATGGCCAGACTCTTTTCCTTTTGAACTGACAGGTCTGAAGGGAAGAAAAAACTGTTGTAGTCAGTGAAAGCCTATAGTAGCAGCTCTGTTCAAAGTGTGTGACAGATTGAAGAAGTCAGGAGCTGAGTGACATCAGAGCTCTCCAGGAAAAAGGAGATCTTTCCCAGGCTGAAGAAACTGGTTTCATCTCTCCTGTGCTTGCCTTGAGACGTGAGGCTTGTCAGTCCAGATAGCTCCGATTTAAGTAAACGCTTTTGTTCCCTTGCTTTGGAAGGGACATTGCCTTTCCTGAATGACAATCCACCCATGAAATGCTTTCAGACCTGTAGATCTCCCCTAAAGGATCCTGCAAGCAGTCCTAATCTGTCTGCTCTGGTTTCCCTTCTCGCAATAACCTATTCAGATCTCCAGAATGAATCTCATAAATACAGAGCTGGGTTAAGGCACAAATACCCTCTGTTGATTTCACAAGTCTCCTGTTGTTGTTTTAGCCTAATCATGCTGTTTTGATGGGTTTATCTTGGCCTATGTTGTGTTTCCATTGTGGCCAGCTAAGCTTGCTTTGCTTTCCACTGATGTTGTCCTATATTTAGTGTTTTGACTTTACATGACCCTGACACTGTGTAGGGGGAGGAGGAGGAAAAATTGTATTGCTGATGGCTAATTCTATGCATTGCTTAGAGACTTCATGCACTCTAGCAACATTTTTTCATGGTAATATTTTTTTGTTAGCAATAAAAGGATTAATTCTGGAAATCAAGGTCTTTGATTATGATAAGAATAATAAATATCTTAGACAAATTGCTATCCTTTTAAGAATATTAGTGAATTAAGACCTTTGCTCTTTTTGGCTGGGTTTGAGGCTGCTGGTACATGTATTCATACCATCTGCACTGTGTGCTAATACAAGTCCTTGTTGTCTGGTCTTCCTGGGAATGCATTATATAGATTGCAGCTGGTTCAGGATGCAGCTGCCAGGGTCATGACTCACGCTAAGATTAATCATTACGCCTGGGTTAGCTTCATTTCTTCAACTATCCATTACATTTAGCAGAGATTATGAGATGTTACTTTTAACTTAACAAGGCTTGGACTAACACCTACTCACCTCAGCAACATGCTTTTATAGTATGTTTCTTTTCATAAATCTCCTAGAGAAGCAAAGTCTCTTGAGATGCTGTACTTTCAGCTTGAGGGGCAAACCCTTCAATGTTATGTGTATGAATTGGCACAGGGTGAGATTCTCACATCTTTGTGTTCACTCCTCTGATGAGGACTTATTTCTGCCCCATATATACTGTAAATGCAAAACTTCTTGCTGGAGGAAACAGTGTGACAAAGAGGAGGATGAAAACATCACCACTACTCCATTCATAATTAACATTGCAATTTATGTAGTTCTCTGGATTTCGTGCCAAGTATTTTGAGTGATAGCCATCCAAAGAAATGCAGTTTCCTAGGGAGGGAAAAGCCAGTGCGAGTACTACCACTTTACATGCAACTAAGACCATGCAACAATATGACACTTCCCAACAGGAGCATACAACATAAATTCAGCTAACAGAAATGAACAGGAGTCTAACTTGACTACATTCCCTGAAGCTGAGTCTCTGAGATCTTCTCAAGCATAAAGGGGAAAAAAGCCACATGTACAGAAGACATTTGAAGGACAATTGACAAAATGTGTCTGTGGTATTCCACATCAGAGCTATGCAGAGGAAACTTGAGGTTACCTTTTTTATGTACATATGGTTTAGGTTCCTGCCCCTAGGGTTGTGGCAAAAGCTATTGTTGATAAAGGAAACCTGATTGTTCATGTATGGGGTAGAAAATAAGAAAGAAATTATTTAAATTATGTGCTGCAGTTACTTTATAATGTTGTACAGGCTTTTACCCCACCAAGTTGCTCAGCCTTGAGTACAGTGAGAAAAAATATCTGTATCAGAGGGTCGGAGGGTCTGATAGATACTGAGTGAGAGAACATCCTTGTTTAGGGGAAGAAACAAATTTTCAGAAGTTTTCATTTGGCAGAGTATGAAGGAATAGGGCTTCTTTATCTGGTGAAAGTTCTGCTTTGTAATGGGTGCAGCAAGAAGTTAGTTGCTTGTAATTTTTTGGGAGAAGGTCAAACTTCCTAAAAAGTTTCTTGTAGAAATGGGCTAGCTTTATCGCTCATTGAAATTAAGCACTGAGCTGAGGGGCTTAAGCCAGGAATCTCTGCTCTTGGCAACTTCTGTCAATGATAAGAGAGACCCTCCCTCCTGAGGGCAGCTGTGCCAGCAGGCATGTTCAGCCATACTCTGCAGGTGTCTGTTCATCACTGACTTTGAGATTTAGAAAAGAAGCACCTCAGGCTGGTGGATAAGGCTGAGCCAGAAGAATCCAGCTTGCAATATAGTATAGTTTACACCTAGGAAATTCATGCAGAGCAAAATCAAACCTGGATTGGGTTCTCCTAATTAAGCACTTGAAAATTTCCAGGTCTAATCTGGCAGTCGGAAGGCAGCTGGTGCAAAAAGCACATAAGAGGGAGAAGAGCAGCCCTTTGCCCCTCTAAGTGGACACATCATGTGCTTCATACCACAAGAGGAAACTTCTAGGGAGCCATGTTTGAGAGATCCTCATGCTAAATCCAAGAAGAGCCCTTTCATCTGACCAGGAGAGCTCTCAGGGCTCACCTGTCAGGCTGCTTACTCTGGAGGGTGGAGCTGCCATTTGAGCTCCAAGTTAAGCTACAAGAGTTGAGAAAGGAATATTGTGCCTGAGATCTTTTCTGGTCAGGGACTAGTGTTAATACCTTACCTTGAGGTCAAATACAGTCCTTTCTGGAGCTGAGGAAAGAGCACCTTCAGGAGGTGAGTGTGTGATGGAGCTCTGCTCCCTCATGATTTCCCAAGTACTTGTTGGCAGTTGAGGCATAGCGCTTGAGAGAAAAGGTTCAAAAGAGTGCGACCAGCCTGCTTGTTGGAGATGGGTGTTGCCTTTCCTGAGTTTTGCAGTTCAAGGTGTGGTAGTTGTGGGATAGACTCAGTGACTTCGGAGTCCTTTCTACATCCTATATCCTATTATCTTAAATTAAATTTTTGTGGGATTTTTTTTTAAGGTGTCAAAATTATTTTCTTGTGCATGACTAACACTTAGACATACATTTTTTGATCAGAATTGAGTAGCAAGTACCTCCAGTAAGAACAACAGAGCTCTTTGAAGTGACAGTTTTAGGAATGCTAAAGACTCCTTCAAGAAATGTATCTTTTTTTTTTTTTTCAAGTTCAGTTCTCCTTTTAATTTCAGTCCTTCTGGTGCTCAGTCATTCCTAAGTCTCCTGCTGCTCTGACCCCTGTGTTTTATGCAGTGATGTAAAAGAATCTTGTTGCTTTCAAAGCCAAACTGTCCACATAGGGATACTAAACACATGTGTACAGAGTTATTTTCCAGTGTTTACCTTCAGCTCAAACCTTCAGTCGCGGAAGATACTTTAGCTGAACCTGTTTTTCCTGAAGAAATGGTAGTGTAGGGTTCATACCAGTTGTTTTAGAAGGGTATATATATGTGTGTGTGTATAGGAGGCTTAAAGGGGGGATTGTGTGCAGCTGTTAATCTCCACAAAAATACACATTAAATGTCAAATCTAAGCAGAGAGGTGAGGAGCAATGCTCAGTAGCTTACCCTGGTGCCTAAGGAATGTGCCCACGAGGCTGGGCTACAACTCCATTATCTGTCAGCAGATTTCCATGAAATGAATCGTATTTTACTCCAGGTTCCTCTGAGATCTGCCTGCAAACCTGAAATTTATGGGAGGTGAATTTTTCTGGGGTGAATTACAAACCTCTGGACCTGGAAAATTTGTTGGTTATAACTCTGGCTCCTTTAGTACATTTGAAGCTCCTTATTGCCTTTCTGTAGCAGAGGGAGATCCTTTTCTCTTTGACTGCATGTTACTTTTAGATGTAATTTACCATCTTGCTGTTGTGTTGTCATAAATTAATAAAGCAATGACTTTACATGCAGCCAAGAAGATGTGCACTTTGGATTCTTTTATGTGATCACTTAAGAGTGGAAAGAAAGGATGATGTTTATTACATAATGTTTCTTTAAATCCTTTAACATTTTCAGCTCAGTCCCCACCAGACCTCTTTGTAGGTCACTTATGTGTGATACCCTGGTTGCACTGATGGCTTGGAGATGCCTGTATTCAAGTGACCTAAACTAAATTGAGAGAGGGAGGGAAGGGAAGAATTGGGGGATTCTGGGAACAAAGCCTGTCTGAAAATTTGACAAAATGCAGTCCTCCTTCTTTGACAAATTAATTCAGAAAAATACTGGTTTAAGAAATTTCAAAATATAAAGGGATAGATCAATTTAGGAAGGAAATTCTGTTATATAGCAGCTCAGAATGTGGACAGAAATGGAAATACAATTAGGGATATGGCTGCAAAATATGGAAGCAAAAGACGCTTTGCAGTGAGATGTCTGGCACTGTATGATCCAGTAAATGAACTCAAATTTGCTGCATTCATATAAAGTTTATATGAGAATGAAGGAATCTTCTGGAAGTGATGGTCCCATTAACAAAGTGATATGCCTTTATTAACGTTATACAGCTGCAATAATCTTAATGGAGCAATCTAGCGTTCTTCCCAAAGGAAGATCTTATCTCATTTATTAATTGTCTTTCTAGTAGTTATTAGTTCATCTGATCTTGGATAAGTGTGCAGGCTGAAAATTTTGATGCTGCAGATAGGGAGTGGGTTTAATGCAGGATATTAGTAACTGTGTTCTGAGCAAGATCTACTTGTGCCTTGCTGTATATTTCCATCTGGCTTGACTACTGGCTGTGCAAATACTTCATTTGCATTGTAGCCTGAATTAGTCACCTGTTACTAGTGTGCAAAGCAAATGTTGTCTTCTTTCACATGCTGACAAGTGGCATTTAAATGTAGCACTGTCAGATACATGAGAAATTAGGCTGCTGAGCACATATCTGATGCTTCCTCTGGCTGGAAAGTGAGGTAATGATTAACAGAGTGAAGTTGGAACAGTTGTATAAAGCTACCTCTTTGAACCTTGAGGAGGTCCTAATACTGACTGCAGTAATGGGATGTTTTTATCTGACCTGTAAAGTCTTGCTATGGTTTTTTGTTGGGTTTGTTTTTGTTTATTTTGAAACAGAAATGAGTGTAGAGAGAATAGGGATTCTTATTTCCCTCGTGAAGCCTGGTTAAAAAAAAAAGCAGCACCTGCCATCCCTGATTATGTGGAAAACACAGGTGGTTCTGTATGTTAGGTAACGATTTTAACTGAAGCTTGTACGGAAAAAAAAATCTGTGATACTTTGTTGATGCAAGGTGGCACCTGGTAATACTGCAGTGGATTCTTTCCAGTGTGAAGGTACTTCCCAGGAATGCAGCTTGACCCCACTGGGGTGGTTTTGAGGAGGAGTCCTCCTATACCTGTACATAATCTGTGGTCAAGACACACTGGAGGAGTGAATGGAGGATGTTCATATATTGTGTGTTGATAGATGAGCAGTCTTGGTGTGATTTCTCCTGTTACCAGAGTAAAGGGAGGCACCTTAGGGATGGGAGGTGTAGGACTGCGGGGTCTGAATCCCCCCTTCTCAGGGAGGTGGGTATTTGGGTTTTGAATTTTAATTTCTTGCCCCTAGCCTCACCCTCCTCCAGGAGGATATTTGGATACCCATAGCAGAGGGCAGAATACCACCCAGTTAATTCCCTGGAGCATAGCTGCTTCACAGCTACTGGTGGGGAATTGAATGTATGGCCTATGCCCTAAAGCAAAGTGTATAATGCTTAGAGAAGACAACAAGATTTTTTTTTTCCTTGCTACTGGAATAAATTATCATGGGTAGTGCTGTGGTTTGGACTTATCCCTAGATGGGCATCACCAGTAATGTGCATTTAGCAAATAACATGATTATGTTGAAAAGAAATCTCGCAAATTTTATGGGTTTGGAACAGAAGGAAAATGACAGCATTCAAGACCTTCTAATACATTGTTTTCTCAATATTAACCCCATGACGCTTTCCCCTCTGCATCCTACAGCATGATTTTTGTAGGTCATCTAATGCTGCTGTTTAGCTGTATGGGCCTGTTAAACTTTTTAACCAAGCCTAATATGCAGCACACATGAGGAGAAAAAATGTAAGAAAGAGAAAAAGTTTCTGTCCCTAATATTCATTTGTGTTTCATCATGTGTTTGTCAGGAAAGAATGCTAGGCTTGGTATTTATTTATGTGGCTGACACTATACTGTAGATCTGTGTATAATATTCAGTGTAAACATAAGGTGCTCTCAAGCTTTATTTATGACGTCCTGCACCCAGTTGTTTACTACCTTGAGAAATGTTTTGAGCCAAAACAAGAGGTGAGATCCAAAGGAATAGATCCAAACCTAAAGGACCTACAGGACACAGGTAAAAGCATCTTCTTTTCTCCATAGACTTAGACTCCAGTACTTGTGCTGCATAGCTGAGGAATGAGTGAAACATCAGTTAAACTTGAGGAAGTGTTCCAGAGTGAAGGCTGACTAGGTCTTACAGCTCTGTAATGCTGCTTGTACTGTAGGAGTTGTTAGCTGTGGAAGAAACCAATTTTGGGTTCAGGACTTTATTCAGGACATGAAGAAAGAAGAAATCAGTAGTCTGCATAATAATAGTATATTTCTTTAGATGCACACAGAATGTTCAAGTTTATGCAAAATGTATTTATAGTTTTCCTCTGCTGTGAGGACAGAGGATATAATCATCAGTGTATAAAGTAAAAAACATGAAATTTCTTGAAGTGTTAGAAGAAATGACAAGAAGGAAGTTGTGCTGTTGATCCCTATCCACTAGGTTGCCATGAGTAGGATTTGTACAGACGCTGGCTTAGGTCCAGGTTGCAGCAGAATTAAGCACCTATCCTTGCACACACAAAGACTTGTTAAAGAAGCAAGATTGTTTGGCACAAATAGTTGAGAAATTCTATTACTTTTGCTTACGCTGCATGCAAATGTTTTTTTTTCCCTTCTAGTCACAGAGTTTGGTATCCTGTGACAAAAGGGGTGATGTAACTTACTTCACTTGGCAGCAAAATTGCATTAATCTTTTGAGCTTCCAAACCGTGTTTCATTTTTGTTCTGGAAGTGCATATTGGTTATTTTCTCCTGGTTTTCCTTACTTTAATGTGCTTACCTTTATCCATTTTTTTAAGTCTTTACAATGCTGAAATGGAGCAACTCATGCAAAAGAGTTAAAGGGAAGAAGTAGTAGAAAATTTTAAACTACCACATTTCTGCAAAGTAGTCTTTTGTGAAACTTACACTATCATTCTCTAAAGAATAAGCAGTTAAGTTACTTAAGAGGTTTCAGATTGGCTGGCTGATCAATATCAAGTAGTAATAATGCTATATTAGTGAAGACCTATACACTCAGACCTTATTACCATGATGTCTATTTATTGATACTAACACTTGATCATATACAAGAAATTATTTTGAAGTTATTTTTGATGAATGTTGTTCATACGTGCTATATGACTTGATCTTGCAAACCTTTACTCGTGAGGGTAGTCAATTGTCTTCAAAGATTTCAAGAATGGCCCATATGCAATACAACTTTGATTATCCAAATGTCAGGGGACACATTGAATAAGTTCATATAATCGACATTTTGAATAATGAGGGAATTTTCAGTGCAATTAATAGATGTCAGGGGACATGGCCATCTTTTAGATGACAGAGACTTTTCAGAAAATTTAGATTTTGATTGCTGAGTTCCTAATATATGTGCTGTTGAGAGACTGAAATGGCAGAACGCTTGAAACGTGCCTATATATTCCTTAATAGCCCTTTTTGTGGAATCAGCCAGAGCTCTATTTACTGTGGTATTGGCGTTGAGGGTCAAATTGTCACAAGCATTTAACTTAATGTTGCGGTAACTCTGCTATTAAGAGTCAAGTTCCAGGAACACTGTGTTAAATCAATATTGGAATTGTCAGAAGTAAAATGATATTTAGAAATACATCAGTGTCAATTTGGGAATATGGTTTTAAGAAACAAATAATCCCATAAAATTATGAAAGTAAATCAAGCTAAAGGGAGGAACCTCCTGGAGGTAATGAAAGAAGAGAAAAATCCAGTCTCTTTTGTGTGAATGTGGAAGTACCCAAGGGAGATTCTGGTTTATGTCAGAATGACTGTCTTTAAACTTGGAGCTGGTCAGCTGAACATAGTCCAAAGCCAAAACTCCTGTTTTGTGACTCCTGTCCATCTCTGTGCAGACCAACAGAAGGTGCTGCGGTGGGAGGCACTAATTTCCTTCCTCCCCAGATGGTTGCATGGGAGAACCCAGGGATGCATATGGCTCTGCCGGCCCCTGAGCAGAGAGCACCGATGGTGGTTCTGATTGCCTGTCCTCAGGTCTGCGCTGCCACTGCCATAGCTGTGTAACAGCTCTAGCATGGGCTTGCTGGCTTCTCCACTGCCGACGAGCAGCACAGGCAGAATGGTGACAATCACTGCTGATAGTGTGCTAGGGGTGCTCGGGATTCTGTCCTGAATCAAAATACTAATGTTTGTAGGAAGCCGAAACTGATGCATCAATTTATTTTGGCACAGAGATGAGCAATCGCTTGTTTCCTAGGAAACATGGGGCTGTGAATATGCAGCTCTGAATGTGCACCCTAATGTTTTCCTTCATGGTGATAGAGTAGAAAGTTTGTCTGATGAGATCTATTATGCTTAAAGCAGAAGGGAAAATAAATTTGGAAAGTCGCACTATTTAAAAAGAAGACAGCAGCAATACTGCCAAAGTCATGAGGAAAAGGCAGAAATAATTCAAGAAAATAAAGGAAGTGTCCTTTCTGTCTATCTAATCTAGGAATCTGGAGATTTTTATAGTTGCAGAGCCATCTGCTAAGTTTCATTTATTGTGCAACTTTACTACATCACCATCATCTGCTCATTAATCTGCCTTTTTTAGGTCTGCTTCTGAAATTCTGAACCTCTGAGCATCTGTCAAATAGCTGCCATTGGTTTTGAAACAGTAATAGGGTATAGTCTAAAGGTTTTTATAGTCAGTCATTTTGTGTCATGTCAATATTACTCAGCAAAAGCTTAGCAGTTCATAAGAAACTCACATCAAGCTTGTCAGTAAACCACTGCCACCACACCCTGACTCTTTGTGTTTCTTACTAGAAGAGTAAATAAAACATAATTATTGGCAATGTATACCGTGTCTCAATGTGGCTATGGCTTGGACAGCATGGCAGCATTTGTTCCTCTTCTGATCGGAGCAGCGCTATTGAGTGGCAATTGCCAAAAAGACTGAGGATTATGATCACAGATCACTGACTCCAGCAGGAGCCTTACCATTGACTCAAATGGCTGAGACTTGGACCAAGGTCAAGGACTTTCAGTTGGATCAGACCTGGCCATTCTGTTGTGACCTGAACACACATTGCTGAGATGAACACAGGGAAAATAAAACCCATTCATTTCAATCAATGCACGGAGTTTCTCAAATACAGTACGACATCCTTCAGAGGTGGTCAAATGACTCATTCATCCTGCTCATTGTTAACAGAAAGGAAAAATAAGTGAACTGATCTACCTGAAATGCAGAACCCTGGCATCTGTGTCTGGGTGCATCCCAGACTAATCCATACCTTTCCCTTTGGTGCATTATCACAGCAGCAAGCAATCTGATGTGTTACCTGAAAAGGCACTTGGAATTCAAATTCTTGCTTTCTGGCCCCATTAGAGGTGAGGCAATCCATGAAGCCCCAGGAGCCAAATGAACAGTGGCTGCCTCTGTGAGTAAATGCTGCTGGAAATATGTATTAGCGGGTCTGACGGACTGGAGTCCTCTCCTGCCAGATGGCTGCCAGGATGTCACTATGCTGTGTGCCACTTATGGATGCCTTTGTCATTCCTGCCCTGAGGTTTCCTGATGTATTTTTTTAGGCATTGATTTCATTTTGCTGGTTTTAGGTAAATCTTGGTAGCAGTGGGTGATTCAACTCAGGAATTGTTTTCTTTAGGGACTAATCCTTCTGCCTTGATCTACACTCCTAATTTTAGAGGTTAATCTCTGTAGGCTTCTGCTGGGGAACGCTGAAGCTTCCATTCTGAAACCTCCTGTAAAAAGGCTAACCCTAGGCATTTTGAATCACACTCTGAATCTTTCTTTCTTGATTATGTATGGGCCTAAAGAGACTGTATTTCTAATTTAGGCAGTTACAGATGAGGTACTGCAAGATGGATGAGGTGATCTAATAGCCTGCTGATACTTCCTGACCATGTGTTCCTGCTGTTTCTCTTGCTTCAGCTTGGGTGCTTGTGCTAAAATGGCAGGAAACTATCGCAGTGACAAAGAGCCAAGGCAACCTGAGCCCTCTGACTGGGATGAAGGTGGGGACCAGAACTGATGGCAAAAAGAGGCTTGCCCTGTAGAGTGGGGACACTCAACTGTAACTGTGATCCTTGATAGCCACCTTCTATCCTTTAACTGAGGGGAAAAGTTGTCAAATCCTGTTGTTGCTTTGACTTTCCTTAGTCCTTTCAATGGCAGCAGCAGTGACAGGAAGTGTTGGGCTTCTCACACTGCCGAGGCCTCTAACTGTGCTGACTGATAGGTGCCAAAAGAGTAAGTCAGCACTGCTCCTGAGATAGGAACACAAATGCATCCCTCTTGTGAAATTGCACTTGAGTTACTGAGAGAAATAGCCAAAAATGTATAATTACCCTTTTGTAGCAGCAGACTCCTGACCCCTGGGATGTCTTTCAGTGTGGGACATACAATTAGATGTCCTGTTTGTCTGAGAGGAAGGAAAAGAGTCTTGTCTATCAAAAGATAAGCTCATGTAATCATCTTGACAGTAGATGGTATCATTTAAAATCCAGTAGTACTTCTCCAAAGTTAATAAAACTGAAGTCCTTCAGTAAAATGAGCTCTAAGATGTACTTTTTGCCTGATATGTAGAAATTAAACCTCGGCAGCAAAAAGAATAGAGCTTCCATTTTAATCTGGTATCTCCCTCCATTAGCAATAAATAATAGTGGAACAGGTGAAAAATTGGCATCTTCTCTGACCAGAAAATATCTGGTTTTGGATGGAAACTTGCCTATTTTTTCATAGAGATGTTCGGACTTGTTCATTTCTACATCTCAGATTGAAAGTGGCTGGCATGATGAGGGAACTGAGACCTGAGATATTGTCAAAGTGCCCGGAGTGGAGCCTTCAAGCAGTAGTGCTGTAGTCCTTTCCGTTCCTATTTGTGGTGAATTGGATGAACAAACTATGAGTGAAAACATACTTGAAACATGACAGTGAGTGATGAAATTATGGCCTCGGCCTTGAAGTCTGAAATAAGAATTTTATGTGGGGCCAGAAATCAAAAGCCTGAACTTTGTATTTAACAGTTCAGACTTCATTTGAAGTCAGTGATTTTTAGAGGTTATCATCTTTTATGATCAAATTAGTGCCCATTCATACAGCTTAGCAGGGAATGAATTGTGCTATGGATTACTTCTGGGCTGTGCTACTGGATTTTGACAAACCCATCCAGTCCCATACTGTGGAATGTGTGGGCAAGATTCAGGTTTGTGCTGATGGAAATGGAAAGCTCTTGCTTTACTGAGTTCAGTTTGTTTTCACATGTGGTGTGTTGTCTATCTGGTATGTCTGTTTTATTTATAGCTATATAAATACAATTCTCAAAAAAGCTTGTTGGCAATTTTCACATCAATATTGTGTTTTCAACAGAAAATGGCTTATTAGTCAGCAGAGGCTGCTGGCAAAGCTTTATCATTTGGATCTAAAAATATTTGGTTTTAATGAAGCATTGGGAAATGAAGACTTGGAATTGTGGTTTTGTTTTTTTTTCCTGTAAAATCATGAAGAATTTGATGCATCTGTTAACAAATCGTTTATTGTTAAAAACATTTTGAGTGAAAGTATATCACAGCTGGCTCAGACATTATGTATGCATTATGTATGTGTTATATTTTGTCTGTTGAGACCACTGAAAAGAAGTTCTTTGTGCATAGTAAGGAAAACTAGATTTGTGAAGGCGGAGGTTTGTTGTTGTGTTTTTGGTTTTTTTGTTGTCTAGGGATTAAAGAAAACCCACCCTCGTAAATTTGCCAATATTTTCATTAGATCTGGAAGCTTTTCTTTGTGACTCTGAATTCCAAATGGTGTTCCCTGTTTGCTTAGAGAAAGCAGGAGGCCCACTTCACAGTGTTTGCTCTGAGGCTGGGGCATTGACAGGCAGGCATTTTTCCACTTTTTATTATCAACTAGAATAAGCAGTTTAATAACTAGGATTAAACCATCAGATCATGACAGAGCAACATTAGCTGCAGGAACAAAGTTGGAAAGGATTCCAGATGTGATTAGATGAATACCTGCCCCTTAGGGGAAATAGTTAAGTGGGCCTCTGTTTTTATTGGTAAGGTAAATGTTTCTTGGGCCATTCTAGGCAGGTATCCCAGGTCTGCGTTTTCCCAAAGGTGCTGCAAATCCCTTGTGCCAAACAATATTCTGTATTCTAGACCAGAGCCAAAATTGTCTCCCTGATGAAAATCAATGTTTTTTCCAGAACGCACAGAATTCTGCTATTGCCTTGAATCATTTACATTTTTTGTTACAAATGCAACAGTGTGTTTATGGCATGAATATTTCCATAGGGGAAGAGGGGAGTGGGGAAAAATTGTGATCACAACCTGTGCTGAAGGGAAGAGTTCCTCCTCTGAAATAACAAAACCTTACTGGTTTCAGTGGGATCAAAAATGATCATGAAGTTATATCTTCCCTTATCCTACATAAGAAAAGAAGTGTTCCTGTTTTGTCATGGCTGAGTTTGTGGTATATTCACATACAGATAAGTACTCAGGGCTGTGAGAGAATATTAAAAATCAGACACAGGGAAGTGATTTCTGGAATGAGAAAAATACCTGTTAAGAGATCAAAATAGTCTAAAAACCTTGTTGGATTGCAGGAGTTCCTTCTGTTACGAGTGGAAAAATTCTGTCTTGATGTTTCAGGATCAGTGCTGGGAAATGAATTTTTCTCTGCTATTAACTACTTTGGGCTATCTCTGCAAAAGTATTAAGGTGCCAAACAAAGTAACAGTGTAAATCTGACCCTGGAGCACAACAATGTACTTACCCCAAATACTACATTGCAATGCTGTTCCAGTCTGTGTGATGGGAGATGTATTGTACAAAAAGACTTCACAAATATATCTGCAAACAGCTCTGCTTTCTGCCTAGTCATTGTATAAGAAAAATGGACTTAAGGCACCAAGTTAATATTGGTGAAGAAATAAAATATCAAGTTAGAGTATATGATCATCTTAAAACCTTCCCTTTTCAGTCTTGAGCACTCAGGCTAATACTGCAAATGTGCTTAAATATCTACAGCAGAACACAAATGCAAAGCTTTGAGAGAGTAATTCTGACTCTTGAGTCCAGGTAAGTCTTCTAGATATTATTAAAACCTGAAAATTTGCATATCTGTGTTTTTTTAAGTATTTGTTCTACCCCACTTAAATTTAAGGGTCATGTTGTTGTAACAGTCCAAGGGATCTGGATTACTATATAAAGGAGGACACAGAACAGTGAAAGTTTTAACAGTTTCAGTCTAACCCTATTTCAGTAAGTATGCTTTTCTGCTTGCTCTTCTGGCAGCTTTCTGTGTAAAAGACTTAACCTTTGTTTCCTTTTCCCTGTGGTATAGAGGAGAGTTTTAGGTGATTGTAAAACCAGTTGGTGAAGCTCAGAGACTCCACAATGTGGTACTGTAGGAAGATGTTCTTCCCTAAGAGAAGTGCACAGTGCTGAAAGAATCAAAGGAATAAATAGTGGAAAAGATTAGGGTTTATAAGTTTGTCTCAAAAGACTGGACTACACTGAAGTTTGTCTCTTTCTCTTTTTTTTTTTTTGCAAGTTGTGTATTTATTTGTGGTCTGGTACAAAGCTTACTGAAGTCAGTCTTTGTATGAACCCTGGTGGACTTTTGATTAGTGCTCTTAGAAAATTTATTTTAGCTTCTTTTATTGACAAATTTGTCTGTCTGATGTGAAATTAAATCAGGCCACAGAAGGCACTTTATTTCCATCACCTGCAAGGGAAATAACCACCATGTGTTTTGAAATTCTCTACTTTAATTTCTGAAATCCTTCACTGCTACATAGCAGAGTGTCTGGCTGTTGTTCCTAAGAGTAATGCTCTTCAGGTGTAACACACAGGATAATCTTAGTGAAGAGTGTGTGGAAGGTTTGCTCACTGGAGATTACAAAAAGAGCCACTGGATGTGGGTTGGGAGAGGGCTGTGGGGCTGACAATAGGTGTTCAGAGAAATACAAGGGAAGAAAGTTGTATCAATGTTCACCCTGGCTGAGTCCCAGAATGACCATGGCCCTTTTGTCTGTGTGGTTTTCCCTGAGAAATTCCCCCTGTGGTTTTGGAAAAAGGTAATCCTTGCTACCACAAGGTTTCTTGGAGCATTTCAACAATATGCCGTATTTTTTGGAGCTAGAGAGACTTCAGGTAAAAAACTGAGAGGGTCATCACAGGTTGAAAGAAGGTATTTTTACAGGGAAGTGAGTCAGTGACTTGAGACTGAAAGAATTGCTGCAGAGCAAAACATAATGCATCAAAGGCAGCTCTGATGGACTTCTGCTTGGACCTCGTACAGGGGCTTCTGCTGCCAGTGAAGGGCAGCCTTGTTTAAGGCCCAAACATGAAATGAGCTTTGGAAGAAGTGGCACAAGGTATAGCTACTTCATTTGTAATTTGTTTCCTCCCTGCCCCTGCCACCTATTCTTCATTGAAGTATTTCAGTCTTCTGAGTGCCCCCAGGCCTTGCAGAAGTCTAAGTGGCCATGATAAAAAAGGAGATCATGACAGAAATGAGGTAATAGTTTTTCTTTTGTCTTTCTCTGTATTTCTAGTGCTTCCAAAAGAAATATTTAGGTTAAAAAAGCAAACAAAACCTCCCATCCCAGGTCCACAGGTGAAATAGTCTTTCATATTTTTGTTATTGTTTAGTAACAGTTTTTCTCACACCTGTGGATTCAATGAGGCTTGAAAAAATGTAGGAAAAACATCAATATGCTTCTCAGTCTGAAGAAAAACATTTTGTTTTTTCAGGTTGGTCTGGAGCTAGGTGCAGTTGATGAGCCCTTTCAGTGGGCTTTGGATCAGGCCCTGACTTTCTTAATTTTCAGGTGTGCAGGGAAAAGGGGTGCAAACACATGTGGGTGCTTGGGGTTGACTTCTAGAGGAGTTTTTGCCAGACCAAGCTGTATTAAACCCTTTGCACAGAGGATGTACTTTTGCCCTCCAGTTTATAGTAAGTTCAGGGCAGAAGCCATGTGAACAAAAGGCAGCAGAGAAAACCCAAGTTTAGGAGTGTCAGACCTTTTCTGCTGCTCTGTAGCTCCTCTCCCTTTGCCCTGAGACCCCACACTTCCTGGGGTGATGGTGTGATACTTTTACTTGAAAAGTTGCATGAAAGTTGAAGTCAGACTGATAAAGATGTGAAAAAACCCTTCAAACATGAAAATTTCAGCTTTTTTGATTAATTGAAGCTATTTACCTGTTCTTTTATTTTTGACTGTACCATGTTGGATGCTTGGAAAAAATGAAGAATCAGACTTTTTCTTTTTGTATGTCCTGACTTTGTATAAGCACCTGCTTACAATAATTTATAAAGATAAATCAGTCAATGTGTGGTAATTTTAAAAAGGCCTTCTTTTTTTTAATGGTTTTAAACTTAAAGCCTTAGGTATGATTTCTTTCTTCCAACTGGGATTGATGTGGATGCTTTTGTCTCAAAACAGAGACACAAATACCAAATTGTTGAACAGATTTCTCCTTTGAAAATGGCACTGTCACTTGAAAATACCATGTGTACAATGCAGCTGTCTGATTTCTCAGGATTACAAAGACGCAAGACCACGCAAAGCCTATAAACAAGCTTGTAACTCAATGTGTAAAATTTCAATGTTTATTTCGAATGTTTTGAGACTCTCCTTTGCTGCAGTGTGTTTGCTTGCAAAACCTCCCACCCTTCTAGTGATCATATTGAATTTTGTAGCTTTTGTCATCACTTCTGTTCACACACACTTCCACAAGTCTGAATAATGCAGTATGTTTTTATTGTCAAATTTGTTCCTGTTTTTTAGTATTTAATCTGCTTCTTTTATTTCCCCCTACCACACTGTTATGTTTTTGGGTTTTTTTCACCTCTTTTTACTCCTTTCTAGCAAGTTTTGTTTTGTTTTGCTTTTTCTTTTAATTGCCCACTCCTCAGATGTGGACTTCTGACTTTCCCATTCTGAACTGCCACTGAGACATGTGCTTTTGACACATTCTTGTTGTCATTAAAACAATTCTTCATGGCTAATTCAGCAAAGAGGAGGAAGTGACCGGCTGCTGTTGGTGTTGATGAATATGATGACTATATCAGTTTGTCATCTGGCATAGTCTTTGTCCTCCTCTTCAGCTGGTGTTCATTTCAGTTAGTTATATTACAGAGCTATCAATATGTGATGTTTTTGTTCAGGTTTGACCAAAAGAGATCTTTTGATAGGAAAAAAAAATCCTCTTTGCTTTAGCTCTGTGTATACTGCAACGGCAGCTTGTGATATTGTGATGAAAATTCTGTAGTCCAAACAGATTTGCTTCGGATCAGTGACTGCATAGCAAATCTCCAAGGAATATTTATGACCAGATGACACCCAGCAGAACCAGATTGGCACATGAGAAGGCCTTTTGCTCCTGGAGATGCTGTTTTTATAGAGTAAAATGTAGATGCATTTAATGCTCATATCCTTTGGTCAGGAGGAACTGGATTTCAGGGGATCTGAGCCTTGGTCACTGCATTTCCCAAAGAACATAGCACAGTACCTTCTTTTCAAACTGGAGTTGACTTCTCAGCTTCAGCTGGAGTGGTGGTGAGGGGATTGCCTCTCAGTGGAGACAGCTGCGAACCAGAGCTGCTTCCCCTTTTTAATAATCTTGGCATTAGCCCAGTGCTTTCAGAGAGAAAGTGCAAAGGCTAGCACAAGAGCTGATCAGCATGGATTTTGATATCATTAACAGGTTCTCCCTCTGCCCCCCTTTAGGTCTTAAACGCACTTGCTGGAAGAAGGACGTTCGGAAAACTACAACCTTCCTGCCTTTGCTTCTTGAATCTTCCAATTGTAGCTGCTGGCAAGACAGCCTAGAACCCTGCTCCAAGATGACTAGTGCTAACTCTGGAATGGTATATTTTCCCTTTTTTGGGGGTGTTCAACATATCCTTAGTTTAGTAATGGTCCTGTGGATTCAGTGAAGAAGAAAGGAATAATCGTTGCTGTGCAAGATGATGAGATGCTGCAGGGGAACTTTGTGGGCCTTATGGAGGCATTTGAAGGTATGAAAGTATATTCCCAGGCTTTATGTGACCAAAGAAGCTGGGGAGAGGATCAAATGTGTGGCAATTCAGTGTGATTATATCCTTAGCAGCCAAGCTTAATACATGTTGGTATATAAAACCAGGTCCTCTGTATAACCCATGGAGTCCCAAACTCTACCCAGAATACAAGACCTCAAGGATGTCTAATGTGAAGCTTTTCAGGGTGTTTGTCTCAGCCACACCTGCCTTTGTAGATAATATCCAGAAAGCAATTCAGTCATCAGCAAACTTGACTGCTGCACTTGTCTGTGTCCTTTCGTTGCTGCCTGTAGTGAGAGGGCCTGTAGGATGACCACTGCTTTTCACCTGTCCTTGTGACACCGATGAGAACCAGAAAGGGCACTCTGAGCTTTTTGCAACTTTGCATTACTTCATTTTCTTCCTGCAGGAGTTGAAAACTGCCCTTTGCTTTGATCTTTATTTCAGAGAGGAAACAAAACAATGTTGAACCTGTGTGGGGCTTTCTTGCGAAGTCAGAGAACACTAATTACTCTTAAAAAAATGTTTTCCTTGGGAAGCAAATACTTCTTTTATTAGTGACTTCTCTGCTTTCAAATGGTGAGTAAAAAGAAACTTGTAGAAGAAAAGAGGTGTGGCATTACTGAAAGATCTGTAGTATGGCATCAGGGTGCATCACTAGTAATTGTTTCCTCTCACAGTTCTTAGAGAGCCATAAAATTGTTTAGGTTGAAAAAGACCATTAAGATTGAGTCTGACCATTAACTCAGCTCTGCCACATCCACCACTAAACCACGTCTCTAAGTGCCACATATAAGTATTTAAATACTTCCAGCAATGGCTCAACCACTTTTCTGGGAAGAATATTCCAGTGATGGAGAGCCTATTGGGAAAGAAGTTTTTCTAATACCATTCTAAACTAAAAGTGGAGAGATTTAGATTAGATATAGAGAAGAAGCTCTTTACCCAGAGAGTGGTGAGGCACTGGCACAGGTTGCCCAGAGAAGCTGTGGCTGCCCCTGGAAGTGTTCAAGGCCAGGTTGGAGAGGGCTTGAAGCAACCTGGTCTACTAGAACGTGTTCCTGTCCATGGCCGGGGGCTTGGAAAGATCTTTAAGGTCCATTCCAACACAAACCACTCTATCATTCTAAATCTCCCCTGGCACAACTTGAGGCTATCTTCTCTTGTTCTATTTCTCATTACTTGGGACAAGAGACCAACACCTATCTCACTGCAACCTCCTGTGACATAGCTGTAGGGAGTGGTAAGATGATAAGAATTGATTTCTGGGTACCATCAAAGGATCTCCAGTCTTGTGAAGGTGTTAAAAAAAAAAAAAAAAAAAAATTACTCAGCCATTTCTTTGTGAAACTAAAGAAAAGCATCAGACTGCTGGGCTGTGCAGGGTATCTCAAATGAAAAAGTAAACTAAAATCAGCTTCCAGAAGAGGGAAAATACAAGGCATACAGCCAGGACATGGCAGAGCCTACTTAGTTCCTGCACGTATTGTGCTGAACAATGGTAGCTCTTCTCTGACTTTGTCCGCATCTTTAGTCTTCCAAGACAAAACATGAAACAGTGACATAAAATTGAGAGTTTATATAGTCAAAAGCTTATCATAGGGTGTATTGGAATGTGGATTTATTAGCCATTCATGTATTTTGATGCCCAAATGACATGCAGGGCTAACTCCGGGAGACACGTGGCCAACCGGGACACCCCAAATATCTCATGAACAGAGGTTCTGAGACAGCACGTTGGGCGCCATATCTTGGGGTTATAGCTGTCCACTGCTTAATTTTGTGGGGAGCTTGCCTCTTTATGTCTTGGAATATCCTTAGACCATTCACAAACAGCCTAAATATCCCTTGACTGTGCAGCCCCACTTAAGCCAGTGTTTGCTGACAGCTACCACCAGAGCAGAAGTTGAGAAGAGAAATAGAGCTCAAACCTCTTATGATGTGAAGTCATTTATTCCCTCAGTCCGGGGGGGGACAGAGGACCCGACCTGGGCAAAAGTCGGCGAGGTGAGAGGGCGGGGCTTTCCATCCTGCTGGTTTTATCACAGACAGGGGGAAAGGGGATACCAGGGGCGGAGATGGGACAAACAACCAACCAGGTCAGAGCCCGGGCGGCTTGAACCTAAGGTAGACCTGACTCAGTCACATGGCAGGGACCCGGCCGAGGGGGGGAGGCCCAGGGGGGTCCACCACAACACCCAGCCATACAGTGTGTCTGCTCTTGTGTACCGCCAATTGTCTTTTGACTTGTAAATGTGAGGAAACTTGTGGCAAGTAGCCATGAGGTCAGAGCACGAGTATAGACAGGTTTGCAGCTTACCTTATGTAGTGGAAACTCATATACTTCTGTACCAAAATACAAAATAGATTCTTCCCACCTAAAAGGTACAGATAGAAATGAAAATTTCTAATTCTTCAGCTTTCAGCAAAGTTAGTAATTACAGTGTAAACAGGTGAAATACCAGATGTGACTTCATTTTTTGTTTATAATTCTAAGGAGTTTATGCATTTTCAAGAAAGATTTACATGAGGAACATAGATAAGTAAATAAATGGAGAGAATATATGATTAATGTTTTTAAAATAGTAAATGCTTCCCATTTGTAACATTCTTGAAACAGATCGGCCATGAAGGCTTTGTTTTTCTTTCTGCTTTACAAGGCTGCCTGTGTTTTGTTTATTTGCTGTACAAATTTATGTTCAATGTCTCCTTTTCTGTTTAATCCACAGGAGAATTTTGGTCATTAAACAGCATTAATACATGTTTAATTAAATCATTATGAAAATATACATGTGATAAATTAATGTATTGGTAATTAAAAGGAATTAACAAAATGAATAATGACAAAGCAGGAGAATGAAATCACATGTGCAGGATCCAACAGAATGTTAAGAAAAGGACTTACACAGAACATAATTTCACTATTTGCAAGCTACTGCAGGCACAATTGATATTGCAGCAGATCCCTTCCATGAGGATGAATGTTTATTACTGCTTAGTATTGTCAAATTACTACTGTCCTTATCTGTTGCTGCTCCTCTTGCACTGTTTCCAGAGTAGTGAAAAAAAAAAGTTATTTCTGCCTTTCACTGTTTCTGCAGATTATGATTCTGTCAGAGATGCAGTGGCTATAAGGAGTTGGCAGCAAGGCAGGCTCAGCAGTTTGAACAAGCAACATGAGCTCATCTTGTGACTGTTTCAAGCAAGGCAGTGAAAATGGGTCAGCTGTGTTGACCAAATTGGAAGTGTTTAAATACAAGTAAATGAAGTGGCTAAGAACATTTGAAATACAGTAAGTAGGTAAATCAAGTTTGAGGGAAGAGATCCTTTCTAGCAAAGTTCCATAGCACCAATGAATTGGTTGCCATTTCAAGTTAGATGGGACTTGTTCAGAGTAGCTACATCTGGATAAAACGTGAAACTTTTGGGAAATTTGAAATATGTAGATGAAGTGGTTACAGATGGAAGATCAATATTCCAGTGCTCTCACTGCAAAATGAAAAGTCACAAGATTTTGACTGTCAGTTTGATATACTTAGTGAGCTGCTTCTAACTCTTTGAAATTATGTTTTTTTACTTAAAAATGTTCAATTAAATAGAGCAGTTTTGGAAGAAGCAGTTCAGTTTTGTAGTAATCCTATTTTAATAAACCCAGAACAACAGCAGTGATCTTGATTCCCTCAGACAAACAAGATTAGGAATTTCTTCAAATAAAACCTAAGTAGATGTTTGAAATTAGTATATATTTACTTTATGTATCTCTAATTAGGAGCATCCCGTGCTAAGTGTAGGTTAGCACAGGCTTTTAGTCACTTAGTTCTGCTGTAGCATTCTTGATTTTTTTTTTTATTCATTTTTTAAAAGGCAAGGTAATGTTGCAATTGCTGTTGGCACTGTAGTGGGATCTCTGGCCTGTTCTTGCCTCTGCCAAGTAGTAATTTTGTGTCTGGGAAGTTCATGTTGCTACTATATGCCTCAATTTTCCTCACCTATAAAGGAGATGATGGCATTGAAATGTGTTGGTAGCAAAGGAGTATGTGAGGTGGCTGTTATGTAACAGTCAGCTTTAGTACCAGTTCAAAGGCTGCATCTGAATGACTTAATATTACAGATATGATTATGTTAGGGATTGTCACTTATATAGTGAAATTAGGTGGATTCAATTCTGTGATTCAGTTGCAGTAAGTCTGCATGGGGAAAAAGAAGGTCTCTTAAGATAGTGATGGGCATGATTCAAAGTGCTGATCTGCGTTTATGTGAGAATGTTTCAATCCAGCATGAAGAGATTCCTATTCCAGTCTTCCTGTGACCACTCTTGCCCAAATCCTTCAGCATTCAGATGCAAAATCTTAGAACTAAATTCTCCCAGATCTGACTGGTTCACTCTATCATATATTCCCTCCCACTTCCACAAAGTTCATAGTATTGAAAGTGAGCCTTGGATTCATCTTGCTATGGAAAGGTGCAAGCCATAAAGCCCAGATTAAGGGGCTTGAAATTCTTTTAGAGCTGTACTGTATGTGGCAATTTGTGTTCCTTTGGGGTTGACAGAATTTTTTGGCACTTAAATTTTCACTCCCTGAGTTTTGCTCTGAGATCCAGGTTCAAATGATTCTGAAATGTGGAGCAGAGTTCAGTCCAAGTGAGTGAGTTTCCCATGGTTTCTGTCTGAAATAATAAATCCTTCCTTGGAGAGAGAAGGGCAAACCTCCATTTGGTTCATCCAGAAGATTTGCTGATGCTTTTATGAACCTGGGTTTAATTTGGGGTTTGCAAGAAAGCCCTTTCCTATTTCTTCTATTCCTATTTCAACTCTGGGGTATAACCTTGCCAGTGTCAGAGTTAACAGGAGTTTTTCACTCCCATTTGTAGCAAAGGCAGGATTTTCACTCTGAAGTTCTGCCTGTTTCTGTTTATTGCCCTTACAAGCCAAATGCTGAGTTAGTAAGTATACTTAGTGAAGCACCTATTGATTTCAAGGCAGGATTTCAAAACCTCAGGATTCCATGCTATTCCTCTTAACTCTATTAAAATTGGAAATGTATTAGCTATGAAATGACCCAATAAATGACAAAATTCAGTTCAGGAAGTGCAGCTCACTGAGGGCATATACATTCCTGGATCTCTTTTTCCCCTGCATTTTTAAAGAGGGCTCTTTTTGGCTGCCTTGAAAAATTCACATGCCTACTTCCCCAGAACTTGTTTTACCATGTATACACACAGTACATAGTATACCAGCTGATTTTACAAAAAAACCCTGATGTTGTTCTGTTCTTCAAGCTGCAGTCTTCTGCACCCCATAAACTGGAGCAAAAAAGTCTGTCTAATTGATCCTTATTTAATAAACAGTGTTATCAATGCCTTTGAGAAAGCTCTATGACAGGGGGACATCAGGACATTTGCTGGCTTGCCTTAATTGGCATGGCAACATTGTTTTTTGGCCTGGCACAGCAGATCAAAAATTGAATTTACAAAATCAAACTGTAGTTATCTACATTCCTTGATGTCCTCCCAGGTGAGCTACTGGGCTTCATGCTAATAACTTCTAAAGCAAGCAAACTTTAGCTAATTATGTGCTAGTTTATTCTCCCTTGCTAAATTTTGGCAGGTTGCTTCTGTAAATTATGAAAAATAAATGTGAAATATGCAGATGTCTTTTGTTTGAAGCAGATGTTTGGTCCGCCTTGCCAGAATCTAATCAGCTGTTTCCCCAGAGTTTTTTGTTTCTCCCCCCACATTCAATATTGTCCAAGAGTTTATGAAAACATGAAGGGTTGGGAGACTGAAGAACAACAGGACTCTGCTTTATTTTCTAGCTACCAGGCTTCAAGGTAACTCAAGGTAGATTTTTTAGGCTGTTGTCTTCCCTGGCTAAAGTCACAGCAGATGCTGGCAGAGGGCCCATAAGGCACAATATTGTCTGAGGGCAGAATTTGAATGCAACCTTGCCTGTCACGGGAGAGGTGGTGGTGAGTTGGGAAGGAGCCAGTGAAAGCTGGCTTTGAAGTCCTGATGGTGCTGTGTGGCCAAGACTCGCCAAGACTTATGTGCTTCCCCCATGGCAGCCTCACAGATGGGGGAGGTAAAGATCTCCAGGGGTGCAGAGCAGCTGTGTTAAAGTCAGGAAGGGTGGCAGGCTCTGTTTCCTTCCTTGTTGCCCCAAGCCACCCCTCTCCATGCACTGTTGCCTACAGCCTGGCATGGGAGGAGGGTTGATTGGCTGGTGTTGCATCCCATGCTGCCTGGCTGGGCTAGAGGGAGGCTGGCAGGGGTGTCTCAGTGCTCTGTTGGCATCTCAGCCAGCACCACCCTGCAGCACAGGGTCTGAATCTGCCTGTAGTGGTACGGGCTACCTGCTGTAATGTCTTGGTTATCACAGCTGCTGAAAGGGAAGCCCTCTCCAGAAGTCTGATCCACACTATACCTCATACTTTTCTCCTGGCCTGCAGTTTAGTTTGGACTTCCAAAATACAGGTGTGCTGACACAGCAGCTCTGCCTCCCTTGCTATGACACTGCACCCTCCCAAGAAGCATTTCTGTCTCAACAGCAGCATTTACTAGCTATTTACCAACATAAAGTGCAGAAATTCTCCAGATGAAGATTCCTCAAACCTTGAGGATCATTCTCCCTGCTGTTCCAGCTCCAGCAGGCTCATCAGAAGTTCAGTATAAGAATTGTAATTATTTTTTCAGTAAGTGCTGAACACCTGCTTTGCACTTTCTGTTAAGGATTTCACAGCATTTGATTGAGCATGGATTTAAACTTCCAGCCCTCCTACAGGTTAAGTATCAATTTCCTCACTTTGCTTGTAGGGAAACAGACACAGAAATAGGCAAACTGATGTTTTTTTAAAAGGAGAAAAGATAAGTTTTGTGTTTAAAAGACTACCAGTGTAATATCATCCTGATGATGTTAGTCCATATCACAACTGGACATATTTTTGCAGCTGCCATCAGGGCTTCTCTTGTGGGTCAGCAGAAAGGCAGCTATTTCTGCAGCACAGTGCTGGGATTTAGCTCTGTGTGTTCAGAGCACTTCCTGTTTGGGTGGATCTGCTGATCATTTCCAAAATCTGTACTTTTACCTTAGGTGCTGGAAGCTGAATGGCTGCCTGAGTTGATAAAAAATGAGCCTCTCTAGGAGCCAAGAGGTACAGAGCAGTAGGCATCTTCTGAGCAATAAGTACTTCAATATTATGGTCCTACTTATTTTTTTATCGTGGCTGAAGCACAGATCAAGGGTCTGTTGTGATAGGTGCTTTGGAAGCAATTAAAATGAATAGCCCTTTCCCTGGGGACAGAGGTCTTGAGATTGTGGCAAGATGCTCTTTACTTGTAAATAGATTGCTGGAGGGAAGGATAATTCAGCAGTGTAAGACTGCTGGGGAATTTTTTTTTACAGTAAAACTGAAAGGGGGAAAGAAACATTGCCAATTTTTATTAACTTCTTTACATTTAGGGTTCAAAGGATCTGGGTTTGGTCCTTCCAAAAGCATTTGTTTAATCTGACTGTATCATCAAGGAATATTTTTTTTAATAAAAATGAATCCTTAAAAGGCAGTATGAATATATACTCCTTTGATTATTCAAAAGATTGTACAAATCAAAATAAATTTGCCTGAGCTATTTAAAATAATTAACCTTTGACAAACCTTCCTCTCTGGTAATGGAATAGTAACTATATGAATAAAAGATAAGTCATGATATTCAATGAATTACAATATTCATCCCATAAATTACAGGATAAGATAGCAGTATAATCTACATTTTTATAACTGTAAAATGTCCTGAACAGTAGCCCCTGTACTCTTCAGGTTATTTTCTTTTCTTTGAGGTGTGTGACACCTCTTGTATGAAGGGCTTCCCAAGTGACATTAAGTTTCAGCAGTATTCAAAAAGGCTGTGACCCAGGACTTCCTTCCCTGCTCTGAAAGGGAGTCTGTGCCTTAATGGGAAACCCATACTACAAAGGGATTTTCCTGAATTGTAACAGTAAGTGCAAATTATGATCCTGGGAGTCTCCTGCTATATAACCAAGTACAATGCCAATAAACCAGGGGTGTAAACCACATGAGCATATGGACAAAATATGGTCTGAATGGCATGATTATGTTTCTCAGGCCATAATGAATTCATCCCAAGGTGCAACTGTACATCTGTTGTTATAGTGTTCATGATAGCAAACACTACCGTTAAGGTTGCAGTTTAACTCAAATTATAGCCACCTGTTTCCATTCACTAACAACTTTCTTAAAAATTATTCCTTCTGGACTGACTCAAATAAATTTTTAAATGGTCATTCATTTATACATTTATTTGGGGGAAAATATGCTTGATTTATTGAGTAGGTAGGCTGAAAGACACTCCCTTCCTGCCCCCTCCTCACCATTCCAACCCAGTTGATTCTCACCAGTGCATTTCCTTAAAAATAAATCCTATCCCTTGGCTTTTGAGGGACTGATGCAACTCACATTGAATTTTTGGTGAATACTATATTGGGCTTTCTGTGGCTCACTTTGTGGCTGCTGGCATGGACTAATACCGTGTAGGAGCAGATCTGATCACTGCATATGAAGCTTTAGATGCTTAGAAGTTAAGAGTCTTGTCCAGACTAGTTTTCCACTATCTCTTCCTCGTTGTGTAGTCAATAAGTGTTGTTTACATGGCATCCAATCTTTCTTTAGCTGGGAAAATCCAACCCACAGTCTTTACAGACTGGAGATAAAGGGTAGGATGCTTGATTCTTGACAGATGATACCAAGGAAGATAAATTTCTTAAAAACAAGTTTGCCACCCCAGTGTGAGGGATGACATACCAAAGACTCAATGCTATCATCAAAATTTTAAAAGTGGCAAAAGAGGAGATTCTAGTTTTGGGTCTACGGCTATCATGTTCTCTTTCAGCATCTGTCTTAAAATCTTTTAAAGCACAAGTCAACTTTGCAAATGTTTTCCAAGTTAAGATGTACAAATATTAAAGGAGAGTCTGCTACTCATTCTTAAAACAGAGATCAATATCAGTGATAAATGCAACATTCGGAAGTGTAAATGAATGTGATAGACTGCCAACGAACAGATGTTTATGGAGCAACATCTTTTCTTAGCAAGTGTCCGTAGTGTATCTGTTACTGAATGCTCTTCATTGAGCTTTCATCTGAGGGGATCAAATCACACCATGATTTCAGGTTTAGTTTAGATATGGCAGTATAGGGAGCTGTTTGGTGCACTCTGGTATTTGGTTTCCTTGCAAGCCCCCTCCTGACAGCTGTGTGAGTGCAGGAGGGAGATTACGTGGTTCTTCTTGGAAAACTAACTCACCACATCATAGTCAGCTGCCTCTGAGGGGCAAATGCTGATGCCAGCCTGCAGCCTAAAGGGCCAAGTTAGACTCCAGGTTAACCCACAGAAGTTGGTAAGAAAAAAAAAATTCCTTCCCTTGAGACTTCAGAGCATTATTGCTCCTTTTCTCTGCCTGCATGTTGCTTAGTGCTCCTCTGGAAATGAATGCAGCATACATTAGCTGCACAAAAATCACAAAAGAGAGTTTCTCTGTCCCTTTTACTTCTGTTATGTAAGTGGTCCCACTCACAAGGGACGAGGAAGTTCTCCAGTGCACACGGAGTACCTCTTTTTTTACGGAATAGCGTTCATCCTTTACAGATGTATAATCCAAAATATGGCTTGAGAAGGGTACTCATGCCCTTATGATTCTCAATAAAGAGAAAGCTGAGAAAAGACTTGCCTACAGCTTTGCAGCAAGGCAAGGGCAGTCTTGGGCTTGGAACTGAGGTCCCAAATCTGTGCTAATCCCTGGGGCTCTCCTTTTCTGTGCTGGCTCTACTGCCTTCAAGGCTCTCCCTTCCTGGGAAGGTGAGAGCATTAATGGGCTGTAGTGCAACAGCTCTGTAAAACCTCTGCCAAGTGCACAAAAATTACTCCATTTGGCCAAGTGACTTCACTGTCATGCATTCATTGTTACAAGCAGGGATAGACATTGTGATAGAAATTGTTGGAAATAGTAGCAAAAGACTGTGTTTTGTTTGTTATTTCAAAAAAATGTGTAAAGTTGCTGCTTGAATTAGCATTTCTGTTCATTTGCTCTCTTGTCAGCATGTTTTCTACCAAACTCTTGTCCTCTTGGGTGGGACAGAGGAAGATGCTGGCAAGATGGGCAGATGGATGGCAAGCTGCCACTCAGCCTGGAGCTTGCAGTCCACAGCTACCTGGACCCAGAGGGCTACACGTGGCGTGATTTAAAGCCTAAAAGAGAAAGTGAACTTTCAGTGACTCATTTCAAATAACTCTTTTTTCCTTATCTATCTTAAAAGATGCCTTAGTGAAAGCTTGTATTATCACAATTAAAAAGAGGCATTGATATAATTATGTAGTAATTGCAGCAAATTATCAAGAGGAAATCATTAAGGCAGATTTTTCTATTATTGCTACTTAAGTTAGATGTCTTACTATATATATTTGGAAGAAAAGAAAAGAAGAATTCTCTTGCAGCTTTCTTATTACTAAAAATAAAGGAAGATTGTGCTCTTCTGCTGCTGCTTAGTGACACTGTCAAGAATAATGTGAGTGACATGGAACCAAAGCAAAGTGTGTTCTTCTTTGAGCCCTGAGTAACATTATAGCTCATTTTATCAGGCTCTCAATTGTGAAGTGACCTTTTTTTCCTTAACTTACAGGCAACAGAAATAATTTACTTCACAGAATAAGGGTATTTTTTGCTTGCGAGTTAGCAATTTGCAGAAAAATGTTATTTACATAGATGAATTCATGGGGAGAACATGAAATGAGCACTTTTTTTTCTTTCCTTATGGAAATCTTCTGTGGATAGTCTTGTTTTCTGTTAAGGATGTAAGAGGAAGGAAGGGCGAATATTTCTTCAGTCTGTCCCTCTTAATAGACTTTTTACATGGGCACAGAGTCCAAAAAGTCTGCTGGTGGCAATGATATATCTGATTTCCAAGATTTAGTGTATAGCAAAATATTAACAATGATGCAACTTGTATTACTTCATTCTTGTTTATTCTTTTGTGTGTATTTATCTATGTTTTCAAGACAAAACAGTAGTGTCTCACTCAGAGGATTGGTAATTGGATATAGAGCCTTTCACCTCTGGGTCAGGAGCTCAGATTTGTTACAGGTCAGTACTGCCTGGGAGTTGCTATCATCTGACAGCTGCTCAGTGGCCCTTTATGAAATGAGTTGGTGGTCCCAGTTTGCTGCTCTGAGAGCAGGTGTCTTCAGCACAGATCAAACCTGAGGGTGCCAGTGCAAAACCCATTGCTGGTAGAAAAGAGGAATTGCACTTGGGTATAATACTCACAGTTTGCATGAACTTAAAGTCAAGAGAGCAAACAGACGTGTAGATCCTCAGCTGATGTAGATTTGGCATAAATAAATAAAATGCTGTTGCTGTGATATCACCAGCTGATTAAAACAGAACTCACTCTGGTTGGACTGTTTTAGTAATCTAAAGGTTACTGACATTACAGTAGTATTTTAAGTGAAGATGAAAATTTTCTATCCAAGTACCTTAGAATTAAAACCACATTTAAAACAAATCCAACCTTCCTGAAATTTGGAATAGCACTAATTCTTCCTTCTCATGATGCCCTGAGACAATGTACAGTTATGGTTAATGGATTTTACTGTTTGTTGTCCCAAAGGAGGTGAAATTTGATTTCAAAGATACATTAGTCTTCAACTTTTAATGACTCTCTGCTTTTAATGGCTTTGCCTGTGCTTCTGCCAGGGCAACAAATCCAGGCAAGCAGTTCTGAACTGTTGAGCTGTAGTGATGGAAGAAGTGATGTCTTCCATCAAGGAAGCTCCTAACACTAGGGGAGCATGAATGTCTCACAACACTTAGAAAAGACTTTTAGCAGTTGAGAAGTAGTTTAGTTATCTCTGATATCATTGAAATCTTGTTAAGGAAGAGTCTCAGTCTTCTCTGACAGTTTCCAAGAGAAAGTAAGAGAAACATTTGCTCTAGAAAAAAATATTTGTTATGCTGAGATTTTGCTTCAGCATTTCAAATCTGAGTTATTTTAGTCTTTATTTCAACAGGAACAATACAATGGCACAGGGTGTTTTAATTTTGTCATAAAAGTGATCCTGAAGTGAAATATTTATAAATTCTACGAAGTAATTCTGTGCTTTAAGGGCGCATTCTCTGTTTGTATGGGGTGCATCGTGGAAAGAAATTGAACTTCTTTGAAATGCAGACTTCAGCCTTAATTACAGAGTAGTAACTAGCACTTCCATTGCTTTAGGCTTAAAAAATGATGGAGACAGAAAAGTATCCTCTTCTCAGTAACTGCTTTTCTTCGCAATTTATAACTTACGTTCTCCTTCTTTAAACTCACTATTCCCATGTCTGGTATAATTTAGGGAACAGGCTAACACACTGGTTGTTGTTTTTTCTTACCTCAGAGCTGCCAGATGAGGGGACAAAAAGGCAAGCAGAAAAAAAGGAGAGAGGATTTATATTACAGAATGGGTGATGAAATGACATTTTTAGTGGTCCAGTCTGTGCTGGATGATTCAGTCTTGTTTTCTGTGCACCCCTGTTTTTTGATTATAGACAAGGACTAGAAGACTTTCCAGATGTCTTTAAAAAAAATGTCAATTATCAAAGTGTTTTAATCCTCTCTAGTGTCAGATTCCTTATCAAACTTGTACCTTGTGTCATTCATAGCTTACTGACTTTGTATGTTGTTTGTTTTTCCAAGTCTGACCTTATTTGCTGTCTAGCAACAATTAGTGCCATGATGATACAAATAGAGTATTCAAAGACATTTGCTTCAAAAGGATCTGTTTCTGTATTTACAAAACTGAAGATGGTGGGATTCAGCTACAGATTAGTCCAGCCATTAGAAAAGGAGGCAAACACTGCTTGTGCAAATACTTTGGCTACATCTAAATTGAATAAATTGAGGCTTTGGAAGAAGGAAGGGTAAGAATTCCAGCTGCCTTCTTTCTTTCTAGCTGAAACTTGGAGGTACAAGGGCATAGCTAAGCTTACCTTATTCAGTCACCCAGAAAAAGACACCACTTGAATGCACTCTCTGAATAGAAGGCACAATGATAATAGCAACGTCACACAACAGAATGGCTTCTGCCAAATCGCCTTAGCCTTTCTGCATGATCATCAGGACAAGCAATCTGTTAACCAGCCCATTCTGTAGGTTTTGATGTAGCAGTATGCTTTAATTTGAGATACTGTTGCACCTACCGAGAAATAAACAGTTATTGAGAGATGGTTTAAAAGGGGAAAAACAAATCAACTAAAGAAATCTCACAATCCAGAAGAGCCAAATATTGGAAAGTGAAGGGAAGATTAAGAAGAAATTGCCTGTTGCAGAACTTCATTAAAGCCATTTATTAGCTTTGTAATGCCTAACAGTCTTCCGGCTCCAGAGCTTTTTCATATAGGGGGCGGATAAGGGCGCGTTTCACTTTCATTTGCATTCTTGATCCCTGCTGCTCTGTTTATGGCATTGATGCTATTCGTACAGTCTTTGCAATATTAATTTTTAATTTATGATGCTCATTAGGAGACACTTAAAACAGAACAATTATCATTTATCTTGATATATTATTTACTAAGACTTGCTGTCATGGTTAGGGACCTGTGATTAGTGGGAGGGGAATAGAAAGCAGTTCCAAAAGGTGCTTGGCTGAAGGGACTGAATCTGAGCAAATGGTTGTCACCACCGAAGGCCTGAAGTTCTGATGTCTAAGCAAAAGACTTGCAGCACCTAATCAAAACTCAGGAGGAACCTTTGGAGACGAGACTGGGACAGTCCTTAATGAACCTGCAGGATAATATTAATGAAACTCCCCTGTAAACCACCATCTCATAAATTATTCATCCTGCTTTTGTCCTGGTACTTTAGTGTCTTCCTTTTTTGTCTCAATATGATTACTTTTTTTTTTTTTTAATTCCCTTTATCCACATTTTTCTTTTGTGGATTTGCTGAGGTGTCTCCCTGATAGCACTTCCTCCCTGGGAAATTCTGTTTCTTGAGGCAACTGCACAGTATCCACAGGAACAAGATAGGTAAATTGTGCTCTTTGAGGCATTTGGATAACCATGCTGCATTTATTAAGACTTAGTAAACCAGATCACTGATACAACGGCCTTGGAGAACCTGATTTATTAAAGTCTACCACATTGGAAACTCAGAATCATTTATGCATTTCTTAATTAATTTGGAGGATTTAGTAAGTTATTGTGACACTATCTATATAGAAGTCTACATGGCAAAACAGTATTTCAAATAGTAATGACCTACTAGACATGCTCTTTCCTCTCCCTCCTCCCTAACTGTCCCTCTTACAGGACTTCTGAGAATCCCTGCCTTTAGTCCCTGAGTTCCCAGGTTGTTTATAATGTATGCTTGTGCAGAAGAGAAGGCAAATTGGATGTTTTGGAGCCTGATAATTGCAACTCTGCATCTGAAACCAATTGTGGTATTTTTGACTTTGTTTTATTTAGTTATTTTTAGACTTCCTGAAAGGGGTATTATTTCTGTTTGTTTTCTGTTTGACATCAAAGCAGGAACAACAAATTACTAATTTTGTAATCTATTCCCTGGACCTTTGGCTTTCAATTTTTTGAACCATTGCACAGCAGCAGTGGAACTGTATGCAGAAAACCTCAGGGGCCAATACAATCAAACACCTTTGAGACACATGCACCATTCCTTGCCTCTTTTCTGTTGAAAATCTTGACACTGCAACTAAATCTCAAAGGCAACCACTGTATTGATAAACTGTATTTTCTATGGGGAAGGAATTATAAATTATGAAATTCAGCAATTCTGGAACTTTTTTTTTCTCTCTTCCATCTTTTGGATTTTGCAAGCTTGTATTTAGAATGTAGGTATACCAGAAGGGGAAAACAAAATAATTCCCTACTCAGTGTTATGGGAAAGCTGATGCAACTGTTTGTCATGACTCCTTCAAAACATAATGAGGACAGCATACAATACTAAGGCTTGTATTTATGCTAGGTAGCACATTTCATCTCCAAGCCAGTTTAAAACCTTAACAGATTTATCTTTGAAGCACTCCTGTGAGCAAGGTATGTCGGCATTTTTAGCCTCTTTGTGATGTTGTATCAGAACTTCATTAGGCCCTAGGTTGTAAATGCAAAAAGGCATGGGAGAAAGTATTCAGCACACAAATCAGTTGTTCATGTTATTTTGCACCCTATTTTAGATTCAGATCCTTTTGTAAAGAAAGCACTGCAGAATGATGATTTCTGCCCCTTCCCCAGCAAGACCAACTCTGACTTGCTGTAAATAATTGGTGTTTGGAGTTAGTCATATGCTAAACCCAAGAATATTTATCTGATGACATTTTTTTCCTCATTAATTGGGCAGAATATTCCAAAGAGTTCCCTAATTGTTATACTACATGAACTCGTTTAGATAGAATTTTAGAAACCATAAACATAATTTGGACGTGTAAATCCTGTGGTCTGATATGACATGAGCACTCAGAGCTGCAGCCTGACCCATGCATGAGTGACATGACACATCCACATGTCAAACTGCAACCCCACGCAGGAACTAGCTCGTCTCCTGGAAACCTTGTAGCTGTGTTCGTGTGTCTTGCTCCTGGGCTTACTGGGATGGAGTGGGGGGATGAGGAGACAGGCAGCATTACACTCACACAGTGATAAATGTAGGTTTCCTTGTGCCCCTGCACTCTCTGTGCAAGCAGGCACCAGGATTCAAACAGCCCATCTGAAAATGAGTGTTGGATTAAAATCAAGACGTCCTAGACTTTTCTATCCATTCCAGCTGGTTGTACAGGGTTTCATTCATCACCTCTAAAGAATGTTTTTGGATTAGTCTTACATCTTTCCAACCAAATCCAACCTTAGCTGCTCTGGTAATTTAATGTTAGAATTGCAATTTACTATAAACCTTCTTAGCAGGCAGGTAATCAACTTAACAGAGTTTATTGCACAAGCAGCTGTTCAGCAATCTAATATTATTATTTTTTTTTTACCTGTTATTTGCAGCTGCAGAACAGGATAAATCCACATTAGTTCCAGTCTGCCTGACAAACAATCTCATCTCTGCCATGTTCTAATTTTCGATAACTTTCAAGATCTGGCTTCTGCAAACTATGAAGCACATAAATTGAACAAAATAACTTTGAATGAAGCAAGCCTGCTTAGTTTCTCTGGTTTACATGCCAAAGGCTTGGCAGTTATATGCCATGTTAGTGATTTCTATTTCTTTGTTTTTGGCTTCTGCTTTTTTGGTTTGTTTCGAAAAGGGTTTACCTATGTGTCTCAGTGGTTAGTGGAATTGCTAATGTTTTAACATGATAGGAAGAACAACCCCAGGTGCTTATAGCATTTGAAACAAGGCACAGCAACGAAGTGAGATGAATAGGCGTGTTCTTTCTAAAGATGGTGTGTGTAGTAACAATATCGGGACTTTTAAACCACAATCCTCTTTCCCTAAAGCATTCTTCACGATCCATTCAGCTTTTGTTGAACCTGGCAAGGGGGGAAAACTGGTAGTGTGCATGTCACCATGTAGCATGACGTAGCTCTTTTAATGCTGGCCCTTTATAATCTTTTTAAGGTCATGTAACTTTTTTGATTTTTGCCCAGGGATAACTTCTCCCTTATTTTAGCATATTTGCTTTTGTCTGGTTTGGCCAATAATTGACTTTGTCCTTTTTTCATTTATTTCTCTGCCTCCTGGTTGTAGCATCTTCTCCCTGGAGTCTCAGGTTAGAAGTTTTCCCTTTTGTGAAACCATGACAGGTGCCTAATTGAATGATGAATGTCCCTTTATTACTCTGTAATTGAACTGCCAGCTTTTTGATTGGTTTGTGGAGATGCTCCACTCCTCATCAAGCACTGCGGGGGGCTCCAGCGCTGGCAGGCTGGGCCTACCCTCCATCTGTCTAATCGCATCTCTCCCCTACTTGGGTTTTGGGTGGGGAGGGGGCTCGGGGGGAGGAAAGTCATAATAAATTATGCTAATTCAGTGTCACTGTGACAATAGGAATATCGCATTGTTACGTGCGTGATGGCGGCAAATGCGAGAAGACGTTTTGTCGTCGTGGCTGCCTGGCCTGACAGGCCCTCGATGAAGATTAATGGCCCTCACCTGAGTGACAGAGCGGGGGATTGTGGGGCAGAGAGGGTCATTCATCATACTCTGACAGGTGTCATTCACTCCGACAGCAGCACCACTGTCGCCTGGCTAGTGGTTCCATTTTTCTGCCAGTTAAGCAAGGAGTTTAATAACATCCCCAGAATTAAAACTCATTCTTTGTAGCAGGTCTGACAGCTGAAAATAAGAAAATCAATTCTTCACATGTTATAGCACAGTTAACTGACTAGGGTTTTGACTTTAATTTAGTCTTTGGGCTGAATTTCAAGTAGGCTGCTTTTGTAAGACATCATCTATTAAAATTTACCAATAGCACTAACTTCACTTTTATTATTGTGGCTGGATTAAAATGCAGCCTTTAATAGTGGATGTCATCTTCATTTGGTGCAAGCTCAAGCTCTTACAGCTCTGGTGAGGGATATTCCACTTCATCCTCATTAGTGATGTTTATAGCTTCTCTCTTCATTAATATTGATCCCTTAAACTACAGAGAAAAACAAGACAGACACTAATACGAACCATTTTGTATCATTAAACTGTTTGGATTTCTTGGTTTCAGTCATTGTGGCAAGCTGAATAAAATATTTCAGAAATAAAAGAAAAAAAGAAGAGACAGCACAAACTTCTGCCTACTCTTGGTGGGAAGAACCAGGTTGGCCTTATGGCCCTGTGCTGCTGATGGCTTTGTGCTTCCGAATGGGGCTGGCTAATCCTGGGGAAGGCTTGGAAGTAGCTTCTGAGGAAACAGTGCTAAAATAACAACCTTAGTATGTGTTTAATATCTCAGCTAGTGAAGCTTGGACAAAAATGTTTGTTGCCTGTTTAATTTACCTCATTAAGACTGTTGTAGCCAAGGGACAGGTATGACTAGCTGGAAGCTCTGCAATGGAAATATGAATGAAGAAGACAGATTGATGTCTGTTTGTGTAACTGAGAAGGCTTGTGATTCATCAGTGCAACACCAACACAAAAAATGCAACCATGATGCGGAGAAGTGTGAGACCGAGTGTTTCCAGTGGTCCTGGAAGCATTATTGTTGCTGTATTAGGCCAGAATGAAGCCATATCCACAGAAATATATGTGGTTTGGGTCAATGTAATCAAGAAGAATTGATTCCATTTGGAGTATGAGCCAAAAAAGGCTGCTAGGGTGATCAGGAAAATGCAGAAGTGCCTTACAAGGAGAGAACAAAGGACCCCAGCTTGTTTGGACTAACAAAATGAGGGCTGAGGAGGACTGTAACTGCTCTCTACAGATACTTCAGGGGAAGCAAACATGAGGACTTAAGGAAAGGACAGTCTTGGTGGGACAGCCTAGGGCATTTATTCCAGTCCTGTGTTCTTATAAAGCAACCATAATCTGTCTTCATGTAGATAATAAATCAAGAACTGAAAGAAATTGCATGCATACCTCTAAGTCTCACTGAGATATTGTGGGGAAGGAAAGGTTTTGTTTAGTAGTGGTGAGGGAGGACAGGAATTTATCACACCTTAGGAAATTTATTTCTGTCTCTGTTGCAAGTGGAGAGGGAGGGTAGAGTAGCCAGGCTCCTCCACAGACACTCTGTGGATGTATCTGGATTTATATGAGAGAAGTTTGTACACCTAAGCGATGTGAATAAGGATTTCTGCACTTACTTTGTTTTACAGAGAGCATGTTATAGTACACTTTAAATTCTTGTAAATTTTCCCTCTACTCAGTGTAAAATGTTAAATTTTATGCTGTGGAGGCTACTCTGCTTTGAAAGCAAAAATGTTCTCTGTTTGTTGTTAGTGTTATGAGTGAGCTGCATTTAAACAGTGTAAACTGGATCCATAATGTAGAAAAGCAATTTGACTATACAAAATAATAGATAAGAACATTTTACAACTGTCTTTTTGGTCTTAGCTGATGGTGTATACGTATGGTGTTTCTTTCCAGTGCAAAGGTGAGGCAAGAATTGCTTTTTTTTTCTTTTTCTGAAGTCATTAAAAAATTAAGTCCTCTCTAGTTCCTGTAGGTTATTATAGTTTTTTGCACATGAGGCATTAAATAATAACATAATACCGAGCAGCCTGTGACATCAGAAGAGGAATATTATCTGGATGACGTTGTACATGCATATCAAGGTGAAAGAATGTCTCTGATCAAGAATTGAACATAATGGCATGTTAGAGACCTGTCTGAATCTTGAAAATTAAATAACCCATTGGGCTCTTTTTGGTTCCAGTTTTGGACTGGATTGGAGGAGAAGGCCCATCAGTGTAGTTGAATTGATATGATAAATTGCTCATAAGTTTGCTATTGCTATTTTTTAACTATGCAGCCAAAATCATGTTTATTCTTAATATTTTTAATGTGTAGCTACATGATGTATGAGTGAAGTGAAAATAGAGAAGTGGAAGGGCTTAGGTGTTTTCTAGTAAAACGATTGTTCTTGTCTTCAGTATTGCTCATAGAAATGAGAACTGGTTTAAAATTATGTGACTAACTGAATATTTGGAAAGCAAGTCTTTTCACTAAAGGCAGGTTTTTCATAAGGCAACTCTAAATAAAGAAATGGTTATGAACCTAAAGAAAGATGCCCTCTAATATTTTTTATTATGACTAATAAGAAAAACATGATTAAAACACACCTGTTACCTCCCTAAAGCAAGTGCCTCTATGTTAAGTTACTTCAGTTTTTCCCTTCTCAATCTGGCTGGGTCAGCACTCCAAAAAGAAGATTGAATGAGACTTATGCATGCAGAAAATAGGAACTTCACAGTCAAATACTTGCCTGTAGAAATACATTAACATAAGTTTGTTGTTTCGGGTCTTTTTTTCCTTAACTGCAACTATAGGTATCTCACCTACCTTGCCTTGTCATTGTCATTCTAATCTGATGACAAACAGTTGCCCTGGAATTTCCATGTATTTATACATTAGTGAAATTTATGTGCTCAGAGGCACCCAATGACATGTCAGGAAGATACTGCAGAATTTTTTACAAGTTTCACTCCAAACAGAAAGTGAACATTTTGATGGTTTCTGGGGTAATTTTCCATAGAAGAAAATCTTACATGCATATTGTCCTTTACAGGCTTAGTCAATGACAAGGAAAATATTTCTCTATTATCATCTATTATGCAATAAAATCTATATACTACTCAGTAACTCCAAGAATGTGTAATAATTAAGTGGTACTGGAAAGTTTTGGATAATTCCTGCTAGCAGCTGCCAAAGACAGGATGTGATCTTAAAAGGTCAAGGTGGGAAAAGTGATACTGAAGGCCACAAAGTGAGGGGGTGACTACTATTAGTCCACTGTGTTTTGCCAAAATATGACTTTTCTCCGTAATTTAACAGCAAAAAGTAACAACGTATAGAACTTGCTATTCCACATCATCCAATAGTACAGGATACATAATTCCAATTTAGGAAGTGCTGATCCTGGTGAATTGTGAGGCAGAGATGAGATTAGCACCCTGTTCTGCATTCCCTCAGACAAGCTGGCCTAGTTATTTTAAGATGTAGGAAGGTATTAACCAGTGCAAATAAAAATAGCAAAAGGAGTGCTAAGTGGCTTCTTACTGAGCTGACTGTACTTCCTGTTCTAATTATTTTCACTAAGCTACTAAACACTGCTGATAGTTCATTTTCTCTTTATTTTTTTTCCCCCCACCATGAATTCTGGCACCTGTACATCCTGGCTTTCTTCTGGGTAACAACATCTGTACGGAAATCTCAAACAATATTTTGGGGTTTTGAGTGGATTCTTATTACATTACTTAAACCAAAAGAAATGTGTTTCTAGAGCATGGCCAGATGCCTGGCTGAGGTGAAGGTTTCCATGACTATTCAGACCCTTAATGGTTAGAGTAAATGAAATGTCTTGGGCATTTGACATGGATTTCCCAGCCATCCACAAGTTTGCTAACCTATCCAGAAGGAAACTCTTAACTACCCATGCCTAGATGCCACAATGGGAAATCTTGAGTATTATAGACTCTTTTGCTGTATGTTGTACTATGTCCACTTATTGCTATGCTCTCATCCAACTAGAATCAACAAAGTCAACTAACTTAGCTGAGTGGACTGATTTTTAATTTTACCATTAGATATTGACCATTGTGTCAGCTGTTTTGTGGTTATAAAAAGGCATTCAATTCAATTTTTATGTAAGTGATGCTTTTATCCAAGATAGCTTCAGATGCATAGTCACTGATGAAAGTGTAAAGCATTGAAAGTTTGATATTAAGTGTACAGCAATGAGAACATGACTTAAAGAGGAGGTTACGCAGGCAATCTGATTCTAGCAGGCTCAATTACAGTAGAAGTTAATTTGATAGGGATCATAGACCTACACTGTAGCCAATTAGTAGGATGAAACTGGAGTACACACAACAAAAGGGCCTGATAATAAGCAAAGTGCTTAGGAACAGAAGCCAAATGAAAATGAAATAAAAGGCTGTCATCCAAAAATCTCTGGTCTTGAGAACATGGGACAGCCTCCAAATGGATGATTATGGCATTTATCACAAGGTACATTGGGTCAAAATACCCATTAAGGTTGGTGCAGAAATTTCATAAACAGGAAACTGCATAAAGAAAAAGGTGATTTGGAAAAGGAAGAAAATGCTAATCTAATCTGCTCTCAGTTCTCTTGGTCTACAAAGGTAACACACATGCTTATATTCGTTCTGCCTTTCAGATCATAATTCCTTGTCTGAGTTAGGGTCCTGTTTGCTTTAGGTACTGCAGCAGAGAAAGGTATTTCCAGAGGCTGGTCCAACCTACAGTGATGAGGGAGCCAATATACTTTATCACTGACAATTTCCCCTGACAGGCAGGATCTCGAGGTGTGTTTCAGCTGAAGCACATCAGATTAAAACTTAAATACACTGTAGTATGAGGTGGATCTGTTCTGGCTGTAGAAGAACAAATGGAGGAGTGGACACTTCACCCCAAACACAGGCACTGCATGGTGACACTGCAGGTAGATGGCGCTTCAAGGCATAATGGCAGAAAATAAGATGTATACTTCAAGGTACAGAATGACTTCAGCAAGCTGCAGGTGATGTCACCAAAATCTAAAAGAGTTACAGTAAATAAGGTATGTCAGGTTGGTAACATGGGCCATTGGATGATCCTGGTGGAAACTGACCTAATGGCACAGGGGCACAGTGAGAGGATGAATTAAGGAAGCCTCTAGGAAAGCAAATACTCTCCTAAAGAATGGCACTTGAAAAGTTTTGGGGCAGAAGGAATGAAAATGACATTGCAAGTAGAATTAGCAAGAGACAGACTCCACCACATTGGAGTTAACAATTCTGAGAGTGTTCAAGAGACAAGAGACTTATCAAAGAAAGTGCATTTCAGATCATGCTGAGGAATCCCATGTGGTGCACATTGGAACCATGCAAATAGATTCATTTTAAGGCCTGAAAAGACCTTTATGATTATTACTTCTGTAATACAAACCAAAGCTCCTTATCTTTTAATTTTGCATTAAGCTGCTAATGTTTATTATCTGAGCATACCAGATGCTTACACTAAGAAGGCTTCTTTCTAGAAGATTTCAAATTGTTAAAAATATACCATCTTTTCCTTGCTTAAAGTGTTGCCTTTGTTAATTATTAATTTTGTCTTTGTGGCTGCCAACTATTTCATCATATTGCACATATTTCCTGCTCATTTAGAGATCAACATATGGATATCTTTCTTTCATATTCAAAAGTGGATAACTGTTCATCATGTGATACAATAACCAGACTCCTAACATTTTTTTGGGTAACTCAGATACCTTAAAGAAGTGTGTTAGTCAATGTTATTGCCTTTTACTAAAATGTAATTTTCTTAGTAATTGTTTGGTTGATAAAACATTTTTTCTCCCATCATAAACTAATTAATCAATTATTATTGATTAGCATGAATGATAATCTTTCTTGGTTTTATACATATCTCATCCAGAATCAGTGTTTTCATAGCTTTTCATAAGGCAAATATCAGGCTGTTCATCTTAGCATTATCTTAATAATCCTATTTATGCTTTCTAGTCATCAACCTTCTTCCAGTGGAGGAAGCAAATCAAAGACAAGGATGGAAAATCTGTGGCATCTATGCCACAGATTAGATAAAGAGCTCCTGTCCCATGGCTGGGAAAAAAGCCCTGTAGTTATTTGGGATGTCGCTGCTGTAACACAGGTAAACAGTGATCTGTTCCTCACAAAGCAAAACTGGGGAATCTCTGTATCTGCCATAAAAAATTGAAAAAATGCTCACTGTGTTGTAGTGTGGCTGTGGATGAGCAGAGCCATTTTCGTTTACACAGGGACTGTCTCTGGGCTTTAAAAGCTCTTTCAAACTGGGGGTGCAAAGAAAGAAATTGTTGCATGCTAAGGTAATCTTAGTCTGGATTTTGAGTTTTGTTAAACAAGCAAAAATTGCTTAGAAAATTTTCCAGAGTTTGCTGTTAAAAACCTCCTGGGCGCTGAATTTGAGTTCCTGCCTGTTGTGGGTAGGCATCTCCCAGTAGGCATCTCTCTCTGCAATAGACTGTTCAGTTCAGATCAGGTATCAGTCTTTTAGAACATGTTCCTCTTTAGAACATGTTCCTCTTCCTCCTTAAAGTCTGTATGAGGCAGGAACAGGTTCTGCTGATGGTGTTCTATGGTGATATATCAAATTATTAATACAAATTGTCTGGTATTACTCAAAGTAAAAAACTCTTATAACCTGTGAAACTGATTTAGCAAACCATTCAGCTTACATCCTCCTGTTATATTTCCTAGAAAGAGGATGTATGTTTCAATCCAGATACCTTTATGCATTATAAAGGTGGGAAATTATTTACTGGGTTTTTTTTACAGATTAATTTTCAGAATCTGCTTGAAAGAAAATGGTAGTGATAATATTTTCACAGTTCTTGTAGGTAACAGTAGATTTCAGGTTATTTTGCTATTCTTCCCTGAAATTTAAGCTGCAAGTTCATCTTTTGAAGGATTTGACACCTGAGAAATGGTCAGCATCAGATGTACAATATTAGTCTAGTCCTCTAAATTTATGGACAGCAGAAAACAATCTGGAAACATACTAGCTCAGTCTCTAATACTATAGGAACTGCTTCAAATACCACCATTACTCTAATTCTTGAGGCATTAATGATGATGATAAACATGAAAAAAGAAATCCTTTCAGTATGTCAAAAGTAAGTATGCTGTGGTGGCAGAAATGCAGAAAATGCTAGTAATTGTTCCTTATAGGCTCTCCATGGGGAGCAACTGGATTCCAAATCCATCCCACTGCTTTAAGCCCTCAGCTGAGTTATATGATAATTATCCCTTGCTCCCTATTGATAGGTCTGGAGTTTACATGAGTCATGGTGTCATTCTGAAATTTGTACAGAACTAGGTTCTTAGTTTAGCCATCTCAGTTAAATGTCTGAAGCTCAGGGAGATGAATCTCCAGGCTTAAAATTTCCTGACTTGGTGTCCCTGTTGGCAAAGGAAAGGTGGCTGAGAGAAGAATGCCCTGACTCAACAAAGCTCAAGTGAGATTTTTCATTAAGTTAATAGAAATGTAGAATAATTTCCTTCAGAAAATGACTCTGGAGGTCATCTGGAGTATCCTTACAGGCAACAGCTGATGATGGTGGACAGTCTGGCTTTTATTTACCATCTTGCAAAAGGTTAGGTGCTTGTGTATGGTGGAGAAACCAAAAAAAGGAAAAAAAAACAACCACTAAAATCCCATAAAATGTAATGTAACTATGGTGGCTCATTCATAGCACTTGATAAATATCATCATGTCATAGTGTGATTAAGGAATAAAACCAAGCGGTTTTACTTGAAGATTTCTGCATTTAGAAAATTTAGATAGGGAAAAACAGCTGAGATGATATAATAGTAGGTGTACTTCTGAAGGTGAGGAGTGTGAGACATAGTTGAATCTAATTAAACATATCAAAAGTAGCATAGAGACAAAGTAAAAATAAATGTAATCACAAAGGAAGAGTAATTCTAATTAAATTTTTTAAAAAAATAAATAAAAAAAATTTATTTAAAACTGAGAAAAATATCTATATAAAAGACCTTGGGGAGGTTCATTAAAAAGTAACTACATAATCTGAGAAAAAAACTTACCCACCTTTGCTGCCTATCTGCAGAAGGATCTGGTTAATCTGAAGTTTTTGTGATCATACTGCTGCGAAAATTTCTACAAACACAATACATTGGTTCTTTCCATACACATGCATTCCTTAGGTGGACTACTGTTTGCTTTCACTGAATATGAGTGTTTTGGTATAGGAAACTAACTAATTTTTAAACTAGTGCTTTAAAACATCAGCACTAGACCCAAACAGTCCCCAGTGACTACAGCAGATTACTAGCAAAGCTGTCCAGATGTACATTGATAATAATGAATTGAGTAATACTGCAGTGCATGTTGTAGTTGAAGTGCTATAAATGGTGCTGCTTCCAGACTGAGGTATGTCATCAGTAAATCTGATGCTGTTGTAACCCATCAGGAACAACAAACACAAGGCTATTGAGAGACTGAAGGAATCAAAGGGGTTTGTATACAAGATTTAACAAAACATGTCACCTGGTGACACCATTATTCTCTGGTCTTATGACATTGTCTTTCTCAGACTTTTCCATTTATGACAATACACCTTAACTCTTTGGTGATGCTGCACTTCCATTATCTGCTGTGTCTGTCCATTTTTTATAACAATTTTTCAGAGCTATTTTTTGTGTTCCTCTTATAATACAACATAGGAGAGAATTTCTTGGCTCTTGTCCTGGCTCCAAGGGGTTTTACATAAAAGTTGATGTGCTTTTAAATGATCCATGCATCTCCAGTGTTAGAAAGTCAGTCTAAAACCTGGAAACATTAACTACCTGTTTACAGATTTTGAACAGAAGATCAACTGGCAATTTTTTTTTTTTTTTAAATCTCTAACATTCTTTTCTTTTTTACTTTTAAAACCTGGTAGGCCCGGAATTTTGGAGCACTGTCACTCGAGAGTGGCTGCAATGGAAGCTGCAAGTGCTCACCTGTGCCAGTTGGTGCAAACAGCTGCAGGGAGGTAGTGGCACTCTCAGGGATATAGGTGCTTCTACCATCCTAACTAATCTTTATGGAAATGGGAAAAGAATGGGAAAAGCCTGGGGCTCAGGTAGTTTTCATGTTAAAGTGTTTTGCAGTTTGCAGAGCACCTCTTGAAAATGAGGCTGGGACACCTCAATTCCTGCAGCTGCTGGCATTGCATCAGTATTTAGAGCTTTTCCTCATTCTCAGTTTCTGCTTTCCTTTAGTTTTCTGTCAGAAGTCTCCTCTGCCTGATTTTCTTCCTTCTCACACTGCACTGTCCAGGTTTGCTACAGATGCGGGAAGCAGAGGTTAAACTCTTTCCTCCTTCCATTCCCTTTTTTGGTCTGTTTTCAAATAATGCCATTATCTTTCAGCAGCAGGAGTGGATAGCATTAGGTATCTCTATTCATTCAGCACATCAGTCAAACCAGCCAAAGAATATATTAGATAGAATCACAACTTTATCTGTCCAATACAATGCTACCAATGTAGCACAAGAAGGGCTGCTCAAATTGATTGAACTGGGTTTTCCTACAGAGCTGCTTTGTGTATAGCAGGAAATATTCTGTATCAAACAATCTACATGAACAGCAGCCACGGTGTGACTAATCTCAGCAATGCTAATACTGAATAATCTCAGGAAACTCGAACAGGAGGATCAATGTTCCACTCACTTCGTATAAATGGCCTATATTATAAAACCCATCAGATAAAGGTTAGCTACTGCTACATTTAGAGCCTAGCATGTATGACACAGGTAGGGTGTAGCAAACACAAACCTGATCTCACAAGCAAGTAACCTTAGATCTAAGTGACTAAAGCCATCAATAGAGGTGTCAGCCCACCTTAAAAGAAGTAAACAAAATTTTAAAAAGCTTTCTTCTGTTTCACAGTACTTCTTAAACAGTGTTCTCCATATAAATTTCTCCATTCTGAGCTTTTTGTGTCCAACCCTTTAAAACAGTAAGTTAGTCACTTGGGCCAACTGCAGAAGGACAATGTGTTTGAAGATTCCAGGGCAATGAAAAATTGTCAATATTAGCCAGAGAAAATAAAAATCCTAGAAACAGTGCCCAGGGAGTATGAAATTGGAACTTGTGCTAGGAAAAGCTTTCAGCTGAGGAGAGCTTATTTGAAATTTCTCTCATGGTGTGTAATAAAAAGTTTGCACAAGTTCCTTTTTCAGGCCCTGTAAGGCCAGAGATGGTGGCTTTGATGCACCTTAGCTCAAGCAGGAGGGAAGATGAGTTCCAGGATTTGCTTCCCTGAGGGAGATGGTGTTTGGCCCGGTGGGAGAAGAGAGCGAGTAGTGACCTGAAGAACATGAGTTCAGCTCCCAGCCACCACTGCATTTTTGTTGTGCTGTTCTCACGCTGCCTCTACAGTTTGAGCAGTTAGTGATAGATCATTTCTGTTCAGGGAGATCATCTGTTTAGAAGGTCATTTCTTTGGGGGGATTGTCTGGATGTTTTGTTATTTTCCTATTTTCTTTATTCTTTAAGTTATAAAAGCCAACTGCCAAATAATGCTAATTCCTTTTCTCTTCTAACTCTGAGGCTTTGTGTACAGGCTTCTCCCAACAGCTGTGCCAAGGCAGTGCTGTAGTGGGGCCTGGCTTTTACTCTGCTTGTCCCCCCTTTTTTATCATGCTAAAATCACATTGATAGTACTTTTTGATTCAGACCTTTGTTGTCTCAAAGAAAGAGGGAATTATTTATAATCAGAGTGGGACAGGTTTTCATCACTGTAGATTGATGCATGTTTTAGAGCATTCACCTTTCAGGTGTCCAGAATACAATCTGCTTGATCCTCTGTGGATTGTAAATTTCTAGAGTTGGGCTACTGTTTTCATTTTTTGTCTGCTGAGGAAAGCTTTATGATCATTATTACATTATCTTGTCTGTAGTACTTCGGAACTGGGCCCCTTCTTCCTATCAGGAAGCCTTTTCTTTACTTTCATACCAATGAAGTATTTCTTAGACCAGGGTTCATTCCTAATAAGCAGCTTGAGAATTGCACCTATCTAAGAAATATTTTTCCCCTCTGTGTGCCCTAAGCTTCAGAATATCAAGGAGCCTACATGCTTTGAATCTAAGACAGAGCTTACAATCTAACAGCTTTTTATCACCTTCCATCAAGCAAAAAAAAGCCTCCAGGTGGATTAAGCTGTGTGTATAAGAAGCTTACAAGGCAGCAGGTGTCAAGTCCCAGTAAAGGTCATTCCATTAGGGCCATTCTCTTTTCAGACATAGCTTTCCTTGTGGACTTCTCTAAAACTGCCACTGAGGCAATGGTGCACTGCTTTACAGGGCAGGGAAGTTGAGCAAAATGCTGAAGCATGCACAGCATATTTGCCCAGGGATTTTAGGCTGAAGCTTTAGGAATGTGGCCCAGATAAAATACAGTGGCACTGCTAGAGACTGGAAGCAGGGTAGGAAAAATACCTTCCCATGTTTCTGGTCCAGCCGTCTAAAAAGGTCTAGATTTGATGGACAGGGTGTTGATGGTATACCATAGAAAAAGTTGTAAGTTGTTTAAAAAAATTAAAAGTCAAAATCCTTGTTGTATTAGGATTGAGGGCCTGAAATGAGCTTGAAACATACTTGATGCATCCCATTGTCTATTGTTACTAGATCAAAGGAGAAAGAATTGCTGTAAAAATGAGTAAAAATCATGTGACAACTCATGCTGCCAGACATTTTAAGACATGAGCAGACATCATTCAGTCAGCACTCTTGGATCATATTTCTGATTGTATCTTCACAAAAACAAGGATCAGAAACAGAATTTCCTTTTCTTCTTTTTTCTTTTTTTTTTTCCCCTTCAATGGGAGTGATGTAACATTAGGAGCTCCAGCCATACACATACACCTTTCCTGCCCAGACTGCACCGTGTAGCTTTGCCCCTGGGTGTAGGCTTCTGGTGGGGGTGAGCAGGAGGTGAAGGGTGGAAGAGGCCAGCACGGCATGACAATACTTTCAACATTTGATAAAGCTGCTCTAAGTCACATCTCAGGGAGGAACAGTTTGAAAAGCTTAGTCAAACTTATGCTATTTCAAAGCACACTGAATGAAATCTTCCATGCCTATTTAAAAAGTAAAGTTGAAGAAGTGACTTGCAGCAAACAATCATCCTTCTGAAAACTGAACTGGTCTTATAGAAACCAGACTATACTGCAGGAAAGAAATTGTGGGAAATCTAATTAGATAAGCAAGCGCAAACAGCAATGAATTCCAAGCCTCAATGAAGGAGAAAATCTGCCAGAGAGTTATGTTAAGGACATTGCAGAGAAGTCAAATTATTTTGCTGCTTCTATCTTCACTTCAAATATCTTGAGCAAGTTTTTAGCCAGTAAAGATGAGCCCTTCATTGATTGACTAGTCAATAAAAGAAATGTTACTACCAGATGGTAAACCATCTGAAAATATATGCATAAGGGTTGTGAAGGATCTTAAACTAGAGGGGCTGAACCACTGGGAAGAAAGTGCTAAAGTAATCTATTATACCAGAAGACAAACAGTAGCACAGGCTCTAGTTGGCATATTTTTGGCAGATTTAATATGACTAGAAAAGATCCACTTGAGAATTTATTTGGGTTCCTGAAAAATTTTTGACCAGCAAGAAGCATTACTGCAAGTTTTGTAATGGGCTTTTCTGGATGTGAGAAGCTCAGTGGTGTGAGTGTTAACAAGTTATTGAACATCAGCTGATCCAACAGCAATTGCCAATGTACATGCCTTTAGCCTGCAGCAAGAGTAAGGAGCTCTGGATTGCCTAAATCCTCTTCACAGAAACAGTGCAAGTCTGCTTGTTTTTGTAGAATGGTGTAAAAAAGATGAGTTAAGCATTCCTGCATTCCTGTTTACTGTTCCACAAAAACAGGAATCAAAAGTTATTTCAGAAAGTTAAAGGAGAGACAGTTGAAATGGGTTAAAAGAGTCACTTTGTAGGCAATGGATAAGTAACCTGCTGGAAATTGGTCATATGAATCCTCACAGTTTTTATTTTTACATCAGTTTTAGACATCTCTATGCACATTCACATTAGATGGAGATAAAAGCAGCCCTGAGGGCAAGCAGACTTTTGGGCTTTGGAACATTAACTGTGCTCTGAGCAATAGGGTAAGGAGGAAACTTGGACAGTAAGGATGGTGGCTAGGCCCCACCTGCTCACTGGAGGATTTCCTTTGCTTAACCGGTGTAGATTTTGTATTGGCTCCCTGATAGAGGGGGCTGTCCAATATGACAATTCCTGGGGTTTTTTTTCCCTATGTAATATGAATGTCATTTGAATCATACATTAGATCATGGCGCCATGGTGGACTTCTACTTGCAGTTACTGAATGTGGCATTTCAGCAGCTCCACTGGCTCCTATTCTTGCTGAACTTTGAAGTCCCTGTTGATTTGGTGGTGCAATTGTTCATGTTTCTTTTAAACATACTCTTCATGTTGATCCTGCTTGGCAAATGGTAGCGAGCTTGTGAGCTTTGAAGGCTGGCTTGAAAACTGTGAACATCTGAAGATATTGTGCCTTTTTTTAGCTTTAAATATTTTATCTTCCAGCTTGGAATTATTCATTGGATTAACATGTGAACTTCTCCCGTTGGAAAGAGACTGGCTGTGAGGATTTTCCCTGTATTTCTTCTTGAAAGGAGACTGTTGATGTTAGGGGCCACTGTTCTTGTAGCATGGCTGGCATTGAGAGTGTTTTCTCCAGAGAGAGACTCTTTGGTTGGGAGCAGCTGCCGTTGGCAAGGCTGACTGGAAGAAATCCTGTCCCTAGTGGGTTGTGCTGAGTGGAGACCCTGTTGCAGGGAAGTGTTGCTGCTGGAGCAGAGCCAGGGCGGAGTGAGTGAGCATGGGAGACTCTTAGCAGGAAGAGCTTCTCTCACAAAGAGCCTGCCCGTCTCCGGTGTCCTTAACCAAGCAGGGCTCCAGGGGCTGTGTGGTCCTGGTGCCGGTGGCATGTCTCTGGGGATGGATCTAATTGCTGGGATTGCAATAAAGCCTTTGTGTGGCTTTGTGTGTGTCGAGTGTTTGTTTACGTTGTCTAACGATGATTTGTATCACACTTAGAGTATGTTTGATTTAGTTCAGCCAGTGCTATCATATTTAATATTTTAGCATGTGTTTAATAAACACAATGAAACCTGCACAACTCTCCACCTCTATTAGGCATCCCCTGTCTTAGGGAACCACTTTAAGAGAACCCTAAGGTTTCTCCTGCAGTTTTGCCTAAAAGATGCCCTGAGCCAGGCTACTGAGCTTTGCTGCTCCCTTGGGTGAACTGCCTAAGACAGGTTTCAATCTGTTTCACTAATAATAATTTGGTTTTCTTCTTTGTGAATGTGTGTTGGTTGTGCATGGTCTGGCTGTTTTTTTCTTTTTTCACTTATGTTCTGGAGTTGATTTTTACTCAGGTGATCCTGTTCTATTCTGCGTTGGGTTACTCATCAATAACTATATTTAGATTATTTTCTTTCACTGATTTCTTTTAGGAGAAATAATGTTTCTTGTGCACAAGATGGAGTTAGCTTATGCACATACAAAAATGTATACATATACACATTTTCTTTAGCATTTTTGGTACCACTGTTAATTATTTCACCTCCTTTTTCTATTTTTTGCTGGTTTAGATTTCAGTGGATGTTCCATATTGTGGTGAATGGCACATGTCTGAGACTTACACATGATTTTACTTCTAGCACAACCAACTCCTTTAGTGTTCAGAAGTAAAAAAGCAGTACCTATAAATTCAGGCTTGGATTTTATTGCTGCTAGCCACTCTCATCTACGGACAGTAAAAGAAAATACATTCCTGGTTTGGGCTACAAGTTATCTGCACAGAAGGAAGCTAATATGCTCCTAATTAGATAGGAAAGGAAACCAAGAAACGTGGAGCTACCTATTCACAGCTAATTTTAGGCTTTTGTTTAGCAGTGCTGACCTAGAGACACTGATGTACCTTTATAAGGCCCTAGAGGGCTTAAATAATATGCTGTACCCTGTGCCAGAGAGCTCCAGGCCACAGCTGAAGTGGAATTCACACTCCCAGACCTCCTTTAAGCACAGCTGAGATTCTGGAATTGGAGAAGAGTATTTCAGGGTACCACACTGAACCTCTGGCTCTTAGCTGTAAGACTGTGCTCACTTTTTTTTTTTTTTTTCTTTTTTTTTCTTTTGTTGAATTGACCTGGATCTCCATTATGTTTTGCTTTTAATTTACCCTTGATACCTGTTCTAGCCATCTCAGCCTTTGTTAGAAGGCATCAGTCCTGTTCTGTCAGTGCAAACTAAACAACGTTTTTTTTCCCACTTTTTTCTCCATGCATGGATTTATTTGGTGATGTTGAAAGAGGTGCATCAGGAAACAAATTGTCAACTGCCTTATCATCTCTCTTTCAGCTGGGTTTAGTTAAGGAATTATTCAAGAGGTAGGAAAAATGCATGTTTATCATGGTGATGGTTTTAATTCTAAATAATCTGTAATTATAGAATCATAGAATGGTTTGGGTTGGAAGGGACCTTAAAGATCCTCTAGTTCTGACTGCCCTGAAGGGACACCTTCCACTAGACAAGGTTTCTCAGAGTCCCATGCAACCTAGCTTTGAACACTTCCAGGCTTGGGGCAAACCATAATCTGTTTGTGCAGAAAGTGACAGTTGTCACCAACATCACAGTAAAGAATTTCTTCCTAATATCTAATCTAACCCTATTCTTTCAGTATAAAACCATTCTTCCTTGTCTTGTCCTGTCACTCCATGCCCTTGTCAGAAGTCCTTCACCAGTGCTCTTGGACCCTATTCAGGTACTAGAAAGCCACAATGAGATCTCCTTGCAGCCTTCTCTTCTCCAGGCTGAACAACTTCAGCTCTCTCAGCTGTCTTTGTAGCAGAGGTGCTTCATCCTTCTAATCACCTTTGTGACACTTCTCTTGGCTCCCTCCAGTAGGTCCACATCCTTCTTATGTTGCGACCTCCAGATCTGGTCTTCAGGTGGGATATCATGAGAGTAAAATCCCCTCCCTCTACCTGCTGCCCAGGCTGCTTTTGATGCAGCCCCAGGATACTCTGGTAACCAAAAATTGGGGATTTTGATAACTCTAGAAATATAGGCATTGACGCAGCAGGCTACAAATGTTCTTGAGGATCCAATGCTAGCTATGCATTTTAACTTTTTTTAAAAAAGAAAGAACACAAAACTCTGGCAATGACTACTGTGAGTCACATTATAGCCACAAATGTGTTTTGTGCCAGTAATGAAGGAAGTCAGGAGAGAATCTGAGAAGTGAAACAGCCTTGCTGTTTTTGCTTTGTCTGCAGAGGCTCTGCACAACCACTTACTTGGTCCTCCCAATGTCAGGGAAAAAATGGGGCACAGGAAGGGGGAATTGGTTGTGATGTGCATATATACATATGAACACGCAGGTATTTCCACATGAATAAAATGATGGTGCTTACTAGACCTGCATGTACTGTCCCAAGCTAGATTAAAAATGAGTTTGCATATATTTTCTGTCAGGATCATTTAATTTTTAAAAAATGGGCTTGAACATAGGAACAATACACAAAATAAATCCAATCTCTAAGCTTCGTGCCCTCCTTTCTTTCTCCCATTGAAATCCAGTGAATCTCATATGTAAATTAATAATCAAGAACAGGTCTTGTTAGCTCACTGGAGTTAGAGGTATAGAACCATTGCATCATTATTATTTGACTTCAATGTGTCATCTTGTGGTATCCAAATGAAAAAATGAGCTTCTAGTGCATGTTTGAAGGTCTCACTGTTCACTATATAAAATGATAAAATTTACTCAGTTTTCATCTATTAAAAAAACAAGAAACAGGCAAAAGATATTTCTGTTTAATGAACAACCACTGTCCAGATATGAGAGTAAGGCTGGCCTTGAATGCATTCAAGGTTCAGGCTGTACCTTCTACACATCTGTAATCCCAGTGCACAACACACTGCATAAATTACTCATGTTTAGCAAGAATGGCATGTGCAAAGAGGCTGTGTCTTGGGTCAGAGGTATGTGCAACATTTTGCATGCTTTACTACTTCCTCAGTGCCAGCTGGGGCATAGATTATTTAGATACCATTTGAATCCCATTTCTTATATATGTCTTTACACACCAGCAAGGGTGTACATGTAACACACTTGGCTCAAGATTTTCCAAAGCCAACCATAAGGCTGGAGCCTAATGAGCCAGCTTTTGAAAGACATGGTTTTTCAGGGCATGCAGTACATCTCATGACCCTCATTCTAGATGGCTGAAGTTCATCTGCTCAATGCTAATGTTTTCTTTTGAACGTAGGACACTGAATCCCACAAAACCCCTGTGTTTTCCTTAAAGAAATGAGGATCTAACTAAATGTTTTGTCATGCTTGGTGACACTGATAAGAAGAAACCTCACAAAGCATAATACGCTATCAAAAATTACCTTTTTTCCCCCCCCTAACACATGTTAAATTAGCCAATAATCCTTGAAGCTGTGTGTACCTGATGATTAATTTATGTTATTTTGTGGGTGTTTTTCCTTGAAAAAAAGCTTCTATCATGCTAGATTTACAGCATTGCAGAGTTTCACAATGTTGCAATGCTGTCTTCAATTCAGCCGCTTCATATTGAAATTTCACACACAATAATTGGCTGACCTTCACAGCTATGGCAGAAACTAATTAAAACTGTAAGGCTTTGCTAGCTATGCTTTTGTGTGAAATGTGAAGTTTGGTGATAATGAAATATGGGGTGCAGATGCTATTGTCTCAGATAGTCTGTGTCCTTGGTTCACACTAATGAAGAACAGCAATTATTAAACAAAACATATTTTCAACCATTAATTATTTGTGTTTTGATAGACTAAATGTCCCAGCAGCAGCTCCTTCTTCTTCACTTCTTCAAAAAGTCATTTAATGTAATTTTACAAGCAAATGGGAGAGTCCTGAGGATGCTGCATGACACTTTTGCTGCATTTAAAGTATTGGTTTTAGACTCACTCTGTGGTGCATTGCACAAGAAACTGCAAATAAAGGAGTGTTTTAAATGGGATGATAAAGTTTGGAGATTTCATTCCTATAGACAGAATCTGAATAACACAATCATTATTTCTACTAGGTTCATGAAGAAGACAGAAATGAGTACATGCATTGGGCTTTTATGGGTGGATGGAAAAGAGCTATATCCTGCAATCCATCTTTCTTACCCCTTTAAATATGTTCTCTGTGATCTCACTTACTTCAGCAGAAGCAGAAATCGATTTTTAGTTATGCTCGATTGGCAAAGCTGCTCAGGTGTCCTCTCATTCCTGAGAATTACTGTTGGGCGAACACTGGGAAAAAAATTGTGTTTGCTCCCACTGACTTGAAATGTGGACTGTATGTATGTACCCATATCTTTCTGTTATGTTTGTGTGCTTAGTACTATAGTTTCATAAATTTGGAACAGCATTGACTGTAATGGTTAAGAACCACCATGACTTGTGTCTTCCAGTCCCCTCTGTGGATTTCTGTTCTTTCTTTTCTTCCCTTATACCTCCTGTGACTCCTTCCCTGTGTCACTCCCCCAATGCTAAGTAATTTTCATGAACAGCCAGTTCTTCTTTCATCTGCTAAGATGATCTGTTTAATGTCAACATGGTGCGATGCTGTTCCACTTGAGGGTTACTATCTGCTCAGATTAGCTGGAGGAAAGACTTTGCACTTCTTGGAGATACCCAGCTAGGCCAGCTGCACCTGTGTCCCCTTCCCTTTACACTTGATTCACCTTTTGGAGGGTGTTGGGTGGGTGCTTGTGGTTCTGTGCTTTATTTGTTTTGTTTTTCCCTCCCCCAGCCTGTGATGCTCTAAAGCTTCCATGCCCACTGAAAGCAGCAGTGGTATGTCTACCAAACTGAAGTGGAATATGTGCAGTCTGAGATGTCAGATGCTACCAGTGACATGTCCATGTGACAAGGTGTGCAGCAGTTATGAATGCTGGGGGGGTCACACAGGCATATTTTATGTGAGGTGGGATGCTAAAAGCGAGGAAGCAAAGAAAATCTGGGAGATGCCATTAGAAATAATGACCTTCCCCTTACTGAAATGACTGCTTTGGATGATAGAGATTAAAAAGACGTCAGTGATAATTCCTGTGGAATTTCTTAGAAACTGGATGACTCCTGTGAGCATCCCAGCCTGATCATCAATCAGCAGAGGTCTTCCATTAGAGTGGTGTTTTGCAGGGACAAATGATATAAATATTTGCTGTTTGCTTCAATACTGTTGATGTTTCCATGTTCTTAGCATCTGAAACATCAGCTCTTCAGCAATGAAATATATGCAGTGATGTTAAGAGAGCAAAATGTTGTTAGGGAGATACCATTACATTTTTGTCCATTCTTGGAAATACAGTATTGTCCTGCCTGGCAGCCATGATTCTGTAGCAGAATAATTCTTTACAGAAAAAAACTATTTCAGAGGATTCTTTTGTATAAGCATTCCATTGTGGGTTTGTAGAAAATGGCATAAGAAAATAGCATATGTATGTGCTACATACTTATGCATCTTGAATAGATACTGTTCTCTGCACCTCAAAATCAGAGAAGGAAAACTGAGACAGAATTAGAGACTTCTTATTCCTCATCATTTGACTGATATCCAAGAGTTGCTTCATTTGATGGGTTTTTTGAGTAAGTCTCTCTGAGAGTCTTAGCACTTTAAATACCTAAATATCTTCAGATCAGTAACATACTTTCTCAGCTGGAAATTCTGCATTCTCCAAAGAAGCCAAACAGCATCTTGTTCAGGATTGTCAGTAATGGTGTTGACTAGATTCCCTGCCCCTGGAGTACTCCTGGAGTTAGTGCCAGAAATGGTATCAAATCCAGGTAGTTGTGGCCAGCTTGGCTTCCAAAGATAAATCCTGGTCTTGAATGTGGGTGTGGCTGTCTTCTTCATCAGGCAGGGTTTTCTGCATCCATGCATCATCCAAAGGCTGCCAAAAGAGCAGCCCTGGATGCAGAGGACATGTGCCCTTCCAGCCCAGCCTTCACCACAATGCCTGCCTTTCTAATGTCACTGTTGGTCACAGAAGTTTTCACATGTCTTGACGTGTGTATATCCATGTAGCATCCTGTATATGCATTTAACGTATTATATAGACCTTGACATACTTGCATGAAAAACAGAGCTGCTGTCAGCAGCTGGTGACTGTAATTAAGAGTGCAAGGAAAAGGAATGATATGTACTGATATTAAAACACTCTTACTAGAAAATGAAAGTTTTCCAGAATTTTTCACTCATGTCTGTTCCAGATTTTGATGGCATCTTGGCTGTATCAAGTTGTTACATATAGCACATACATGGAAAAGTACAAAGCTATGGATGGAGGGTGTGTGCATGTGTGTGTTTGGGCACAAATGCATGCAAATTACAGAACAAGGCAGTTTCCTATTAGTTTCACTTTACAGCTTCTGATGTTTACTGTGACAAATTTCAGTAAGAGGGATTTTGTATGCTGATTTATTTGTGAGGCCAGCTGTATGACATTCATATATTGAATATTTTTGAGTGACCTGCTTTTTGTGACTTTTGAAAGAGAATCTGGCTGAGAAGACTGAAATTAAACAAGTGAGTCATCTCTTGCACTTAAAATGTATTTGAAATTACCAAAAGCTTTGGTTTTTGCTAGAATGATATTAAAACTATAGCAGGAAGATGAAATTCAGCATTCCTGATGCAATCTGACAAACACATGGAATACAATTGCTTGTAGCAGTGGTGTTTACAAGGTGCAAAGATGTCAGTGTGCAGGGTAGAGAGGTGATGTTTTACAGCTCGGTGAAAAGGATATTCCCTGTGATGTAAATATTTTAGCAAGCAGGTCTGTAATAAAGTAGAACTAATGAAAGACCAACAAACTACTAATCTTCTAATCCTGGAGAATAAATGAGTTTTTAAAAAAAGCCAAAACTCAAACCCCAGAACTATAAAGAAATTATTTCCAATATATTTGGCAAACACAGTACTTTACTGTGTTACTGTTTGTCTTTCCGTCAGTATACATAAATTTATGTGTGCAAAAGTGTTATATACAGGTTTTGTCTTTCTCATTCACAAGGAGAAATGAGAAGTAATGTATAAGTAGGTGCTTTTGACAATGCAAAATTCAACTCCTTAAAGTAATTCCCTGGATTCCTTCAATTGATGACGTGTCAGCTCATATCACAGCTATGGTAGAGTCTGAACTTTGGGCTGAAATTTGCTGATTGCCTCTGTTATTTAAACTTTTTTGAGTACTTGATCTCTAAGACTCATTCTTCAAGTGTTTTGACAGCTCCAGGGTTAAAGAGTAGTATCTTCAGAAAGCTCTATTGTGAAGTTTGGTAATTGACACCAATAACATAACAATATTAAATCATCCACTTTTTTTTTTTTTTTTTTATAGTGGATAAGCCAGTCTGCTTGTAAATACATTAAAGAATAGTGTGTAGGTGGAAGAAGAGTTATGCTACGATTTTAAGAGCTAATAAATCTTTATTTAAGCAAGGGACCGCTAAAATTTAATTAGGCATATAAAAGCAGAGATCATTCTAAGGGTAAAAATATGCCAATTCTCACAAGAAAAGACATCTGCTTTATGGAAACAGAGTAAGTTAAAGTGTACTCCTCTGTTACTATGTCAATAGAAAAGCAGGTTGCAGGAGTCTAGGTTAAAAAAGGAGGAAAAAAAGAAAAAAAATGTTCAGGCTGTCCACATGGTTATAAAAAACATGCTATCCAGTTAGTAATCTTGACTTCTCTTCTTGGTAGTGTTATTGCCAACAAAGTATGTCTCTAATTCCTGAAGGACAGCCCTTTGAAAATACCATCTCACCCCACACTTCCTGGTCCTTCACAGCCAGGCCTCAGTACATGGGTGAGCTGAAGCCTTTCTTATTATTAGCTACAATGCCTTAGAGAGGGGTGCTGCTCATGGAAACCTTTGTGCACATCATGAAATAAATTGTGAGTGGCATGAAAAGTCAGACTAAGTCATTTTGGAAGATGAAAATTACATTGGACAATACATTGCTCTTGGCGGGTTTGCTCATGTGCCAGCCAGTGTGCTAGTAGGCATCAGGGAAAAAAGAGGAATTCCTGATTTTTACATGTGGCATAAGTCGTTCCTCTGGTGTCAGTGTCACAATGGCAGTAAAAAAACCCACTTTTTTTCTGGCTCAGCATTACCAGCATCTCAGAAAAAATCCTTGAGATTTTATACCTTCTAGATCTGTTGTTTAGTGAAAAAAAAAAAAGGTAAAACTACATCACCTATTAAAGGATCTCTTAAATTTACAAATTTATATGAAGTTAAAAAAACCCCACCTTCTCTAGACTGCATTTGCTAATGAGTTTTGTCACACTGGTGGAAGTTGCCCTGAGTTTTATTTCTGTCTGAGCTAAAATGCCAGGCAGCACAGGCTGCTCCTCTGCTCTGGTATGACTGTGGCGTGTAGCACCCTCAGCTCTGCGCAGGGGTTGGTCACTGAATCACAGGAGCAGGTTATTATTATATAGATTGTTCATACACTTTGCTGTGAATGTTGAAGAGTCTGTGGAGTGATGATAGAGGCTGCTTTTGTATCACCTTGGATAAATGTCTCTTCACTTGGGTGTGCTTATTACCTGGAATGCTGTCACTGGGCAGAGCTTTGGACAGTGGAGCACAGAGCTCACCCCTGGGGCTTTGCTTGCTTTCATAACATAATTATTAAAGAACAACTACTCTTTCATTTTGGCCAAAAAGGACACAGTCTTTGACCTTTCCTACTCCTCCTGTTTTACTTGCCTGTAAGACCTTTGGAATCTTTTTGAAGCCATCGTTGTGGTGCTTCATGGAGTGCAGGCACAGCAACATGGTGTAACAAATTGTTTGGGCAAATTGCTGAATCTATACTAAAGGTTTTGAGGAGCAGCTTATACAAATATCTGTCAAAAATAACATGGTGCAGTTCATCCTGCTTTATGGGCAGGACATACAATGTAAATGACCTTTTAATTAAGGTCACTCTGTTTTCTGTGTTTATTTGATTATGCTAAAACTATCTGAGAACAAACTCTTATCTTAACATAATATGTTTAAGCCTGTGTTTTGCCAAGTGAGGGGTACCAGAATGACATAGTACATGTTATCTAAAATGCTGCCTTCTCAGCAAGGCCTATGTTTATGTTGCTGCCCATTCATCTTTTTGTTTTCTCTGGGAACATGACACAATCCAGGAAAGCTCATTCTGTGGGGCAGACCCTTTTAAATGCCATGTACTCTGTGCTCTAGGCAAGGGTAGTCACAACTTGGCTAAGGAAGGTGTCTCTCATGTCTCAGCTTTCAACATTAATTTGTTCTGGCAAGAGTGCCATATGTACACTGAGTTACTCACATTCGTATAAGAAACTGAACTTGTGATAGGATATAAATGCTTTTAATTTGACTTGAACTTACATATTCTGGAATTTGCCTTCTCTTGGAATAAAAGAAACATAACAATTTCATATAGCCAATGCTTCCAGTTTTTCAAAAAATGGAGGAATGTTACTAGTAACACTTGTACATACAGCTTACCGGTACATAGCACATAAAATACTATTGTATTGTATTCAGCTGTCTTGATTTTCTTTGTTTGTAGGTAGACAGAGCTGCAGTAGTTAGGCTCTTTTGCTTACAATTTTGACAGTTAAGGTATGGATATAGTTCAGTTGGCAGAAGAAAACCTTTGGTCTCTTGTGAACTTACACTATAATGTGAATAAATTCCTGTTATTGATGATGAAAACCAAAGCAGATATTTTGAACTAAACATACTGGACAAAATGGACCACCTTGTGCCTTCTGTTCTGTTTGCATGATCCCATAGTGGCCTGCTGGACAGATGGTTTGGTTATGACATGGTGAATTGCAAAGATTTTTGTTTCTCTAAAGTAATTGTTTGTACAAATCACAGACTTCATATGCGTAAAATTCCAGCCAGATGTTAGAACCAGAAATGAATCATGTCACCACAAGTCATTGATTTTGGTGGGAACTGTGATACCTTTTGTGATTTGCAGTGGGACATGTTAGTTGGGAGCAGAGGAATAGCAATGGCTTCTCTTGGACCATATTCCTTATGTTTAGAGATGTGATCTGCAACTGCTAATTTGCTGATATTATAGCCTGGATCATTCACAATGTTTGAACTTAAATCTTTTGGTTCTAAACTAATCAAGACTACTGATTTATCCAAAGTAGAGTGTTTTTGTATTAGCTTCTCTCTCTCTTTCCTGATGTCCTATAAATTCCACACATCTTCCATATTCTTCCTCTGCTCATATCTGTAGCTGATGCAGGAGTAATACCTGGAATTCTCCAGTTTCTCCCAAATTGCCTAGCCATTCATTCCTCACTTATCACAAGGAAAGCTGCAAGATATCTCACAGGTTTTCACATGGGCATGCCATACAAAGTCATGCTGAGATTTCATCAGAGAATCTAGATGGCTATGAATGTGAGTGGGGTGACTAGGAAGTGCCTGACAAATCCGAGAAGATTTTAGCACCTTCCAGAAAAAGATATCTGCAAGTGAGCTAGGACAGAAGCTGAGGAGAAACACTACTAGCAGACTAGCAGAAGGGTAACTAAGGTTAGAGATGACGTCAGTTATAGTTTCAGGAAGGATCTGTGCAATTTGAGCTTATCAGAAAATGATAGTTAGCCCCATGTGGAGTCTTGGAAACACAGAAGTGGGCCTAAAAGTCATGTCAGAAAGCTGGTAAGAGCCATCCAGGCTAGTGCAGGAAAGGTGGTGTTTGGGACAGCTAGAGGAGGTATGCAGAGATGAAGACGAGGTGATGTGAAGAAGATGAGGGCATACACTGAAACCTACGGAATACTTAAAATAAACTCTGGCAACTGCAAGGGTTACTTAGCTTTGAGCTCTGGATGTGCATCCCAGTCTACTCCTAGCTTTCTGGTGGGATGAGATGCGGGAACTCTTAAGAAAAGCTCAAGAGGTGAGCTTTGGAGGCATCCCATGGCACACAGGAAGCTTCCTCCAGGTCTGCTGACTTAGGTGCCAGGACTGCAGGATGGAATGGAGCGGGGATGCCCATCCCTTTCTTCAGACTGGTCCTCAGTCTGGGGGAAACAAGCATATCCTTCCATCCACTTTCCCTCTAGACACATTGCTGAATGATTCCTATACCCTGTTCATTTTCTAGCAATGCATGGCCAGTGCTAAACAACAGAGAGAAAGCTTGAGCTGGAGCTGTGTGGAAGACTTGTCAGATTTGTGATAGGTTCTGGCTCTGCTTTTAAATAAGTGCCATCTACTTTCAAATAAATTGTGAACAGATCCACAGTAGAGACAAAGCCATTTTGAGTAAAGCAAAGGCCTTCTGTCAATAGTGGCAGTTGAAGGATCGGATCCCTCTATTCCTTGTTGGCCTGTAGCTTTGAAATACTATTTTTTTGCACTTCTGTCCTTTCAGGAGTGAGCCTTTGAAAAGGTTATGTGTCCTGAGAATAAACCAGAATCTAAATATAGGAGAAAACAAAATAGATTAGTTGTCTAGATTTTGAGAACTATGGATTCTAACCTGTCCCCTTTAGCTGACGGCTCCTGCTGACTAACAGACAGGCACAGTATCCTGTCTTCCCCCTCCCACCTCAAAGTCTTCTGCTGCCATTTCTCTTCTTGCAGAGGACAGGCAGCATAAAGGACAACAGTTTAGAGGAGAGATGTGACTCTAGTTCAGTAATATGATCCTTTTACAACTCTGTTTCATGAAAACTTCTTCCATTTTTCTGTGGTAACACAAGGGAAATATTTGTTTGCTACACATACTTTATTTAGATAAAAGAACAAGGGACACAGTGTCTTACCAGCATTTAGAAATCAAAGAAGTTAGAGACTAATTCAGCCTATTAATAATCTGTAGTTAAATAGAATTCTGCTATTTATGTGACACTAATAAATGTCTGAAAGGATATTTGCCTTTTTTTTTTACCCTTCTGCTATGTAGAAGCAGTAACTGGTTAAGCAAGAGCGCTAAGCCAGCACATGCAGCCTCTGTTAATGTGGTTCAAATAACAATTTCTTTTCTGCCTTGTTCACAAAAATAAACAGAATGAAAGAAAAATATAAGTGTCAGTAACAACATCTTGCAACTTGGAAAAAAGGATTTGAATTACTAGTAAACTTAACCCCATTGCACACTACCCCACCTCCTGCCCCAAAATCCAATTTAATTTCACATGTTTCTGGCTTTAGTTGCATACAGCTGTGTTACAGCTTAAAACAACTAATCTTTTTCTTTTCACTTTTCTGTTTTTTAATATATTTTTGGTTTACAGGAACTATTAGTTGTTTGAACACATCTTGCAGCACATTTTCCTGTTTAAATTTATCCACAAAATACATAAATAAGGGGATTGTACTGGGAATTTCTGTTCTGAATTGCATTTGAGGAATGCTTTTAAAGCAAGCTGAGGAAAGTGTTTCAGATGTGCTCATCCAACTTACACAGAATTAGAAGGGAAATTTGCTGACATAGAGTTCTTTATTACTGGGAAAATACTTGGTTTTTCTGGACATTCATGTGTCAGAGTCTCATTTGCTTCTTGAGTGTACCACTCTTTCTTTAAATGTGTTCTGATTTAGAATTTGGGGGAAGTCTGTGATAAATCCACTCATAATATAAAAAATAGGGACTTGTGGTACGATAACCAGACATTCCTGTAATCTCAGCTGACCAGGCCGTGTCATTTTTCAGTACTGGGCAGGAGTAAAGCCTCGCAGCCGGGTTTGGTTCAGGAAGCTTACCCCAGTGATGAACTTGGTGTGTTAGGGGTGTTTTGCTGTTGCTGCCTGATGGTACAGAAGGGTCTGAGCCGTGGGAGCCCAGCAGGGGGTAGCCAAGCACTGGTAACGAAGGAGGCCTCCAACTTTGAGGTATCCTTCATTCTAAGGGCCGCAATAGTGAGCAGGCACTCTCTAAACAGATTTTGCTTCCTCAAGGCTTGGGTTATTTACCCTGTTGGCGAGCGATGGTGCTCTGTTTGCTGGGAGAAGCTACAGCGCGGGAATTCACCAGGCAGAATAACGTGCTTTCTTTCCCCCCCCCCCCTCTTTACCTCTGGAATGCTGAGAGTTTAGATTGCTCAGGTGAACATTCCCCAGCTAAATCCTTGGAAGGCGAACAGGAGGGGAAACTGTTTTCTTCTGATAAACTACTGTATTTTTGCAAGTGTTCACATTTCTTGGCGTAGATTTTTTTTTTTCCTGCTTCTTGCCAAACGTGTACATAATTTGCTATGCCTATGGAGTTGCATCACTAAGTGAGGAAGCAATGCTTTCCAAACTGAGACTGGCAGCTGGCAAACATAAAATATCTCAATGTTGGCAAAGTCCCACAAAAAAATTAGACACCTGGTTTTGAAAATTCCAAGGCTGGGTCTTCATTTAATATAAAGCAACGGATCTTGAGCCTGTGCTCACTTGTCACAACTGAGAACTTGGTCAAAATGCTCTATTTTGCAGTTGAATCTATCTGCAGTTGAAACTGAAAGTGTGTTCTGCTATCAGCCTGAAAAAATGCTGGAGAACATTTTTCCCTTTCTCTCCCATCCCCAACAAAATAATGGGACTTGGCTGGTTAGCAGACGTACTGCAGATTGCAGGGATGTAGCAGCTTATATTTAAAAAGCAACCACCCTTCTCTTGCAGTGCACCCAGGCCTGCTGGCTTAGGTCAGGAGTCTGCCTTGCAAGGCACTGCGGCAACCAGAGTTCTCACAGGCAGCATGGAGGCAGACAGTAGTCCCAGAAAAGGATTATTAGTGATCACTTAGATGCTTGTCTCAAGCTCTGCTCTGCATGACTTTGATGGCCTAGCCTTTGTTTCTGGCCTCTGCTCCTTGTCTCCTTCCTCTCTATTGGCAAAGAGCTTCCTGCATGACTTGTGTGCTCCAGAAGTGGCAGGAGATGCTGAGGCTATGGAGATTGGGTTGATTCAAGTTTGACTTGACAGATGGAGGGGGAAAAGAGTTTCAGTCTTCAGAGAAGATGGGGGAAGCAGCAGCAGGGCTGGTGGAAGCTCCACAGTCTGCGGGAGCGTGAGGCCCCCAGGGAGAGGTCTCTGTCTTCTGCCACGTGTCCATTGCTCAGGGAAGAATTAGTAGGGAAAGGTACCCCCACTCCCCAGAGCTATTGTGCCCTGAAATTTCAGTGATTCCTTGTGCAAAAGTTTTGTGCTCTGTCCATACTTGGTGGCATTGTGATATATTTTTTGTCATTACTATTGAGGAAGAATAAAATGGTTATTGTCATTCCTCTCCTAAAATCAAGGTGTTACTGCTTGCACAGTTTAGGAAGTAACATTCCTACCCTGTTATATATGCATATAACTGAAAAAAAAATATAATTAGTTTTTCAAGGAGCTTGTGAAGGGAAGGAATGCTGCTTGAAAAGTGTTTAAGTGGATGTTAATATAAAAGCCCCTCAGTTTCGTGTAGCCCATACTTACCTTGCTGCTACCTATGCCAGGCTGCTCCTGTGTTGTTTCCTTTGTTCTGTTTTCCTCAGTGCAATGAACCCTTACGTTATGAGTTTCTGCTGTAGTTTTAACCTCTAATATGCAACCATTACAGCTTATCTCGTCTCCTAAATTACTCTAAAATCCAATTATAAAATCCTCTTTCCCTCAATAGCATACAACTTGCCACATTACTGAAATGCTGGGTAGCTCTTTTGTTTTTTCTAAATTAATAATAACTACCATTTTCCGTCTGCTCTTAGTATGGAAGTCTTTTATATCACTGTGCTGCTTTCCCATAATACATATTATGGTTCTTTTTATATGCTAGTTATGTTTGGAAAAAACAAGAAAGATTTTGAAAAGATGTGCCAGTCAACTTCTGTGTATCAAAAGATAACAATGAATATCCTTAGTGGAAACTTAGCAGAAAATTCCCAATAGTAATGTATCCTGCCAGATGAAAATGGCAATTCATCACTTGGTGGGCTCTTTTTTTTTGGGCAGGAACAGTTGTTATTTCAAACGAGTTTCTAATGATTTCAAAATAAGGGTCCTGAGGTAACATGTTAAAGGAAATGCAACTGAGCAAGTGAAAAACTCTATATTCAAAGTATTCAAGAATATTTGTGTCTTACCATTATGTTTTCTAAATTTCTAGTAGGCTTTGTCTCATTTTAAAAAAAATCAGATTATAAAAACAGACATGATTTACTTTGGAAGTTTAATAAATACATATCCTGAGTTCCCAGGTTTTCCTTTTTCAAAATGCCGCAGTTTCCATATTAATAGTGCAGATGTTGATTGTGTCCTGACACTAAATCTTTTGCTCTTAGAATATTAATGATGTTGATAAAACCACAAGCCTGTTTTTAATAAACTCTCCAGTACTGTAAGCATTTTCTGAACCCCAGTGTGAAGATCTGGTGATAAAAGGATGCAGTGGAAATAAAGATGCGCTGTGAGAGCTTGAGTGAGATTTTCCAGAAGGGCTTGCTAATGGTAAATAACATCTTCACTTGGTCACATGCAAATGCAGATGTATATGTTCCTTTACCCAAACTGTGCCATGTTATCTAGTAATTAGTCAAGTGCAATAAATAAATCAAGGAAGGAATGCTCACTAATATAAGAAGGCTTACCAAGGGAAGAGCTGTTTTTACAGATCCTGTGCTGAAAGTTATGTCCCCTGGAACTGATGGATTTTTCAAGTTTACAATGCAAACTGTAAGATCCCAGACAGCCACAACTGTGTGTGCTGTGGGAATCCAGTTTGCCATCCTCATGTGAACTTCTTTTTGTCTTTTCATAGGGATTACATATGTAAAGATCAGAGCTGTTGACTGTACTCTCGTATTTCTCCCATCCTATTTAATTGGACCTCAGCACTAAAAAAAGGCCTCAAAGCCTGATTTTTAAAGGGCAATGCTTGCCTTGTCCGCCAGTGAAGTGAATGGCAAAACTCCAACTAGCTCCAGCAGTGTCTGATTGGACCCCAGCCCAGCTCCCTTTGGTTGAATTTTAAGCACAGCCCCATCCTCTCTCCCAAGAATTGAATGAAAATATTTTGATGTTTTTCTGGGCTAGTATATTCTAGTTTGGTGTGTTACAGTTCTTATGCATTTGGTGCTTTGAGTTTATGCAGAGTTTTTTGTTTCTTTTTTTAATTGTACCTACTTCTTAAGTGATTGCTTCTCTGAGCTCAGGAAATATTTCACTTAATTTACTTTAGGTCATGATAAATAAACCTGTATCAGCACAGACATAGAAGTCATTGAAAATATATTTATATTTTAAATTGAAGTTCAAGGTAACATTTAGATGAATAATTATTTACTGTTTTGTTAAATAATGACATATATGACAGCAATCATGCATTAGTACAAGTGCTTTTCTGTTTTGAATGTCTCATTAGTTGCTTTGTAGGGCTGTACTGGTTTTTTAAGATTCAGATTCAAAATCTCTTCTGATTTCTGCTGTTAGGTTTTTGGCAGTAGGCCAGCTCCAGATATGCATAATATTTCACTGTTAGACCTTGCAAACAGAATATCCTGCTGTGCTAAAGAAAACATTGTGTTTCTTACCACATGAAAATAATCCATCACTTTTCAATCAGCACACATGTATACACTGGTGTGCGCGCACACACACACACACACAACCTTCTACCTGCTTTTCCCATCAGACTCCAGAAAAAATTAATGACTATGATGTGAAGGGTGGCCTCTTTATACATGATCCATTAAAGTACAAAATAATCAAAATATATCTAGCATCTTATTTGCAAAGCAATGTGGAGTCAGAGGCAAGCTGAGGAAATAGACCATCTGAAGACCTCTCTGACCTTTTTCAAGGAGCAGTATCTTTTTGTTTGTTTAAATGTTACATGGAAAGTGAGAGCATAAGTTTAAGGCAACCTAGAACATCCCTTTGCATGGGTCACCACTGCTATGTAGAACGAATTATATATAAAAAGGGAAAAAAGCGTGTGTATTGTACAACCCACAGAATACATGTTGTCTTGTTGAATGTGTGCAGGTAATCAGGAGAGTTTTCCCTCCTTGGAAATTATACAGGAGGAAGCTTATTTGTGGTGCAGCACAGAGAATCTATCTGTGGGTGAATGCCCACAGGCTGTGGGAAGAATAATATGGATTCTTTCTTTTTGTTAACTTGTACTGGATACTGTGCATTTATGACTCTTCTTCTGTGCCACTGAAATCTGGATGTTTACCAAGGACAGTGATATCTTGACAATTTGACATTTCAAGAACAGGGGTTAAACAAAAGAATAGTTTAGCTACCTAAGTTCGTCCTTTGTTTACAGGCAGACAACATATTATATACTAAGTGCTAAAACAGTAGTCAAACTAAAGAAAATTGAGGTGTAATAGAGTAAATATACTGTAATCCAACTAAGTATTTAGGCAGTCTTTCACTTTACAGTGAAGTTAGAACTCCAAACAGGAGTTAAGTCCGAGGGCTTTTTTCTGCTTAAATGTTGCCTTGCTCTTCTGAGTATAGTCACTGTAGGATGCCTACAGCAAACTGAGAGAGGGACCACTCATAAATGCTTTGTATCACCTATCATGAGTAAATTAAGAGCCTGGAGGTGGGAGGAATAATGATTTATAACTTTGTGGAAACTCCCTCTCTTCCCTCTGCAATCCTCAATATTTTGCTGAATGGGAGTGGATTAGGAAATGTAAGACATGTAGGACATAGCTTTTTATGCCTATTGGTAATGCATCAACATAATGCACATGGACCATTCTGGTAGGTAAGATCATGGGATCTTGGGAGGATTCTTTTTCTCACTGTCTTTCAAGGTCTTAATATTTTTTATCTGCTTGTGCCTTAGATCTAAATCCAAAGCAGTGGGGTGTTGCAGCTGAAAGAGCAGCTCTAGAAGCGTGCAGTGGGCAAGGTTAAGAGGAGAAACTGAGAACTGGGGAATCATCAAGGCTCTGGGAACCTGGATTTTAAATCCCAACATTCTTCACTGCTGCTCTTTAAGTATTTTCAGTCATGCCCTTTTAGACCATTGAATTTTGAACTTCTGGTCACCCCTTTCTTCCAGATGTGAAAACAAAAAATTGTCAGTGAAAAAAGGAGTTCTCAACAGAACTGTCATGATGCAATTTGTGACATGAGTCAAAAATCAGAGGTCTACTCTGTTGCCATGATAATACTTGATTAAGATGACTTACTAGGCTGTCAGTTCAGCAGTTTTGTTGCCAGCCACTTATTTTTCACTTTCTTAATTATTTTGTTGTTCTTTATCTGGGTTTAGGAGATTGAAAGTTGATGCAATATATTCTGACATCTAAATAAAACATGAGAAAGTTTGGCCAGACTTTTCAGGATTGTTTTTTAAAACAAATTAATTTCCTTTGGAGTTCCATATCTTTCAGCTCCCTTTCCAATTTTCATTTTAAACATGGAATTTTAAGAAAGAGAACATGGAGAGGGTAAATAATGAAAAAGGTCTAGTGATTGCAGAAAAAGATATCTATTTTCAGTCATGCTCACTCATGTCTGACCTTAACAAGGCAGTTACCCACTTTGTACTGATCATTTTACTCACCTGTGAGATATATAAAATAATATACTAAATTGAGTTGAAATAAACAGAAAAGATGTATTTATGGAAAAGACCATAAATCTTTGCCCACATTTTTGCTTGTGGAGAGACAAATATTTTTCACTAAACCAAGATTGTTTGTTTGACTTTTCAGAGGTCCTTACAAATCCAAGTGGAGTCAACTGAAGCTGTGGTCACTCCAAAAGTTGTGAAATACTCTTTGTGGTGGTTTTTTGGTCTTAAATGTGAATGAAGTTTTGTGCAGTCTTCAAGAGACTCACTTTCCAGGAGTGAAGAGAACAGTTCACTTTCCTCACATACACTGTACTTACACTGTGGGAACAGAATTACTCACTGATATAGTTCCATTTCAGTTGGTCACTTTTCAGAATGTTAGCTTTTCATGTGCCTGTCTCTTGAATATATTCTCATCCCAATTACAGAAGCATTTGAGCTTCAGCATTGTATGTAAGCATTTGTAACACACATGAAATGCCAGAAAATTTAATTTAATGAACTTCTTTTGCATTTAGAGTTATTTACATTATTTTTCATACAAGAATGTTTTCATTCAGCAGAATGAAGAATGATGTCAGACAATCCCATGAATTCATCTTTCAGAATGGCTTGCCTATTTTAACTCCAAATTTCTGACAATGCAATTTTTTTGTCCTTGTAATTCAAAGACTCCATAAAAAAAAAAGTGTAAGGGGGGGGGGGATAATGCATCTAACATGTAAAATACTGGTCAGCCATGTTGTTTGTGTTAATTCCATGTACTACTGTGTAGAAAGTCCTGTCTAAACAGCTTTACTTCTAATCCCCTGCTGCTGTGAGAAAAGCTGGTTTCACCCTTAGGGATGAGAGCAGACCCTTTCTTTGGATCACAGTCACCTCAGCAACAGCATCTGGAGGAGGTCTCCAAGCTTTTGCTTTGTCCAGAACATCTGCTGGCTTGACAGGAAGGACTCTGAGGGCAGCAGGATCAAAGACGAGGAATGAGAAGGTTGGGGGAAGGGATCTCTTCTTATTTACTCTGGGGAAGGGTAATAGAAATCATTCGACTCTCCTGGCAGAAAGAGACTGGAGGTCATTTGTGACAAACAGTTGAAGAAGAAGATGTTGATAAAGCATGATGGAGTAGGGAAAAGAGTAGTACATATCCACCTTGGACCACCAAGAAATAGCTGATGCATAAAGTGAAATACCAACAGTTCTGAAGTGACAGGCAGAGAAAAAAAAAAAAACAATCAACCAATATTAAAGCAAAATTAAGGTTTGTCAAAACACTACCAAAAGTAAGAGAGCTCAGTGTAGTCAGCTAGTTGTTCCAACACTAAAGGTGCTAGATGGCATCATATGGAGGAAGCATTCATCAGCAAAATAATAGACTTTTTTTGTTATTGACCACATCAATATTTTTCCAGGTATTTCTTCTCTGTCTTATGTGAGCATTAGTCAAGAAGAGGAAAGCAGTCCTCAATCGCCCTGTACAAAAACACTCACAGAAGCAGCTCTTTTCTCTCTTTCCTTTTTCATAAGGAGACATTGTGACCAGAGAAAGATTTCCAGTTGGAAGAGGTTTTGTTACCAAAGAAGATGTGGTTGACAGGAAAGAGGTGAAAAAGAAGAATAATTGGAAGGGATGCCTCTAGTACAGTTCAAGATCAATGATCCTCCTAGTTTGTCTCATATTTCTTCCACAGATGATGTTCCAACCATGCATGTTTGTATGGTTAACACTGGAAGTAAAGAGCATTGAAGAATTCCTTGGAGTGTGCTCAGTTCTTGCCATTGCCCTTGCAGCACTGGGGGAAAAAAACACCTATGGGATTCTTCACACATTTGCACAAGCGTAAATGAGAGATTAGATGGATTGTCTGGAAGGAGGTGCTACTGATGCTGATCAACACTGGACAAACCAGGCCACTGTTATGCATTGTGTGATGCAATTGTGGGAGTGAAATGATTTCTACAATGAAGGGGGTCCACTGTGGTGGAGGTCTGATAAAACAGAAATGCTCTAATTATGACCTCAGCTTATTAGTGTACTTGGGGATATTCAAAATTATCTATTGTGTTGGTAATTGCTAATAACTTCTTACATTTTGGATGTTTGTGTTTGCAATGTTATTTGCAACCTTCAGTCCTGTAAGAAAAAATATTTTAATTCATGAATCACAATGTGCAACTGTTGGTACTTTATTTTCAAGAGTTGTGCGTCTGACATAGGGAATGTGCACAAGGTGTTGGCTTCAGTGAGAGTCCCACTTCCTTTATATTTATTTATTTATTTAGTTAGTCACTTATTGTGTAAGGGAAGCTGTATTTGGGGAACAATCTGATACAAATATGTTTTTAAATACTTTAATATTCAATACATGGAATATTACCTACAAGAGAATCAATGTAACTCTTTTCCTGATGTGATTCACCTGAATTCAGACAGCATTCTGAAACTCAGTAACAGTAGAATAGGTCCTTCTGTCTGTCCCTTCTGGTAGCTTTCACATTTCTTTGTGCAGTTTTAAATGAAGCAGTCCAGGAGAATATCATCATCTGTCTAGCTAACAATTCCCCTGTTGTAATATATTTCCCTGTTAGGGCTCTTCTTCACCCTCTACTTTCCTTGCTTAATTTCATCCTGTTTGTATTTTAGTTTATCTTAGCAGCCATCTGCTTTCTTTTTTTTTCTTCTATCCATCCTCGCCTTTTGCTGTGACATCAGTCATTGTTTCTGGAGGAATCAAACTACAGCTACATGGGATATTCAGGATTTGAGCATTCCTCAGTGCCAGACCTGAATGAACATACCTTGCTGTTGCGATCTAGAAAAAAAATGTTTGAGTATTAAGGGATTACATTTCACTTGCTAGAGCTTCACCCAGAAAGATATCTTACAGACATTTCTTTTTCTGCCCTGAAGGTACCAAACTTCCCTCTCTCCACATTTCCATTGGTTGCAGTGCTAGGGGTGTTATTTTCTCTGCCACAAAGGGTTTAGTTCTCTGTGTGAGATTTTGAAAGGTACCTTTTCCCTTCAGCTTTCACTGATGTCTCCTTGGGTATAATTTGATGCAAGTTTATACCAATGCTGACATTTTTTATGTTTCAGCCGACTTTGAATTTTTTGCACTTTGTGCATGAAAGCTGTTAAAACATTTCCCATTTAAAACAAAGAATAACTGAAATCATAGGTTCTTTGAATGTGAAATTCACTCATGTGTAGCAGATTGACACAGGGCTGAACATTCACCAGAAATCTTATGTTATGTCCTCTGATTTACTGTGAATTACTTCACATTTACAGTGGAAGTACAGATAAAATCGTATCCATAACACTGCAATGTCTATAAGTGGTACATTTAGCTGCTTTTTAACAGAAAGTTAAATCATTTTAGAAATCGTATACCAAAAAACATTATGCATTTTCTTTTCTGTTTTTCCCTCTCTGTCCACTACAGTGCATGACTTGCTGGTTAGAGCAAACTGAATGTGCTTAATTTGTTCTGTTACTGTACCATTGATATTGATGTTTCATTTACCAAGTAACACTGGTGTTTGAGGCCTCTTTTATTTCCAAAATGTTTTGTTAAAGTCTTGCCTACATAAGCATTTTACTTTCTTTTTCTATAAAACATTTAATGATGTCCTGATCCAGTAGGAAATTTTCTTGTGAAGTCTGGCAAGAGCTGCCATTACTCTGGACTTTTGGGGCAGCAGTGAAAATTTTATTGTCAGAGTTATCACATGCACTTTTTGTTCACCTCCTGTGTTTTTATGACTTAAAAATCACAGCACCTTGTTTATGATGACAGTTTATTGAAGAGTTGGAATATACCAAAAATATTTTTTCAATTATGGCAATAAAATATTGAAGATTCTGCCTAGCATACATGTTAAGGAAAAATGTAGGAAATGTAATTTCCCTTGAGAAACCAGTACAATTAGTTTAATAAATACAGGGACTGCATTAATTAGATTAATAAATTAAATGAGTTGCTATTTTTCATTGGTTTATTATAGCTGCCTTTCTGTTTGGGTATTATTTGGTTGGGAAGTGCAGGGGTTTCCACAATAGGAATTACTGTTATTCTAGATTTTTTTTTTTAAAAAAATCGTTCTTTCTAAAAAAGTATCTTTCTACTTTGAACACATTCAAAGTTATCTAAGTTTTACAAATTTTAACTAAATTCTTTCCTCTTTTCCCAAACCACAGTAAGTGAATATTATGTGCAATGATGCGGCACAAATATCCATACTGAATTTATTAGTTTCTCTTAACAGATATAATGGCCCACTGTTTGCAAGTAAAATACCCACAATTACTTTATCTAATACATTATGCCCAACAGGGCAAATTCAGTGCAAGCCAGGCCATTTGGTACTTCCAACTGGCCAAGATTTGTTGAGTTTGGTGTATGTGGAGTAACCAGTAAAACAGCCAGTTTGGTACTTTGCATTCAGGTCAGTGAGTGCTGGTGCAGCCCCACAGACAGGCTGCAGGTGTACAATGCTCAGGGAAGTGGGAGAACTAGTCACAGTTTTGACTTAATTAACGTTGAGCTGAACCTCGCATCTGCTCTCACTTATTCATAAGCAAATTACTAGAGAAACACCCTTATGACATAAGGTCAGTTAATTCACATTCCTGCTTAGGTGTGTGTTTGAGTGCACTTTAAGTTAAACACTCCTATATGGCTACTGAAAAATTAATTCATTTTAGCACCAATGAAATTGGAGTAAGTACAAACACTGATATTTAAAATGCTTCTTTTTAATAGGTGGGAAGAAAGACATTGTTTTCAGGAATGTTTCTTCTCATGTTTGGTTTGTGCAACTGAAACACTTTGAGGAAATAAGTTATAAATATGTAGTTTTCCCATAGTTGTTTATTTCTGAAATTCTTCAGCTCTGATATGTGGTCGAAATATCAGCTGTCTGTAGAGCAATTGCTGGGGGCCTGAGGAAAGCAGTGAGCCTTTTTGAGGCTGGCCCAGGAAGGCTCCATCCAAAGGAGATGGAGACATGAAAGAAAGAGGTGTAATAAATTTTGAGTGTAAATCACATCAGTGTGATCAGCACTCAGTATTATGCTCATCACCAGGGCAAAAATGCACCCCAAAAATTAAAGTGAAAAAGGTAGAGACCCACCAAGTCATAGCATGTTACTTTATTATTGTTGCTTTATTAATATGGGAAGCATCAGCTCAAAGCTGTGGTCTGTTTACACTTTGTGGGGATTTTTCATTTAATGGTATGAATTAGCCCATTCCTACCATTGGTGTTGCATTTTTATCAAAAACACCACCATCAGGTGTTGGCATTACTACTCTTGCCTTACTACTGCATTACCATTTGGGCACCATGCTTTCAAAAGACCTAGGAATATCCCATTTTCCTGCCCAGTTTTCCACCTCTGGTAAATAGGGAGTTGAGTTGCTGATTGAAGCATGGGCTTGATGTTTCATTTTTAGCAAGACACTGCAAAAATAGAAAGAAAATTCTATGCAATGAAGTAAAAGTATCACTTAATTTGGACAACATAGGCACATAAAGATGTGGTGGCTGTAAAAACCATTATCTTTTAGCAAACAACAGTTGCTTATCAGATAAGACAATGATTTTAATGAAGAATCATAGATAAGGATAGAGCAGCATATTGATTAATGCACACAGCAACTTCTCCTGAAACCTGACTGCATTAGGTCTTCACTCTTGCGATGATATGCAGGCTGTAATGAAGCTTTTACAGTTATTCAATATCATGAATAGTATTAGCAAAATTATCAGAGTTTCTAGTTGAAATGGATGCCTATATCTCCTGAACTTCTTAAGGTTCTCACTTTTTTATATAAACCTGCATTCTTATTATACAGAGATAAACAAAGGAAAGAAATGTCCAGGAAACAACTGAGGGAGGGAAAAGGGAACAACCTATTATTTTTTGTTATTGTGCCATGTAACTTGTATATATTGTAAGTAATTTGGAATTGCCTAATTTAATCCACAGCAATATACAAAAACACACCACCTTATCTTTTGGCTGTGTTTGGCTTTTGTAAATGTGCTTTAGGAAAAGGGTGTTTGTCACCAGTAAAAAATTGACTAGACTTTGTAGCTGGACTGATTTATTTTTGAATGCAGGGTTATTGTTAAATATAAAATATTTTTTTTTCCTTTCTTTGAATCTAGTCCATATATCACACTTCTGTCATGAAAAAAGCTGTGTATAATTCCTGGGGCAACACGTCCCCATTTCCCTTGTAGATTTTTCTGATCATTGAACCCTGCAATAAAACGGTCCCTTGCACACCTGTTTGACACCTGGATGGTGCAGTGCATGGGCTGCGGTTTGAGGCACTGAAGTAGAGTCACTGTGATCTCACCCGGGTCTGATAGAGCAAAACTTGTTTTAAATGGAAGTTTTTAAGGTCTAGGTGGGATTCTAAAGCTGGAGGATGGTCTTAATTTACAATCATCTTCCTGAAATCAATTCTTCCTTAAAACTACTCCTGCAAGTTACCAAGCTCACAAGCTGTTTTATTATATTACACATGAAGTTACATTTAGGAAAGTTTGTATTTGCATCAGTAAAAATGTGCAGTATGAGGCTTCTTGTTTTGATTATCTTTTAACCTGCTGGCTTACCTGAGATGAAGAGGGAAATAATGCAAATGTCTGGGAGTTTGACCGTGCTGTGTGATGTGTGAATGAAGCACGGAGAGCATGTGCTTTGTTAATGTGACTTTCTCAGCTAGTAAGCCATTGTGTATTAGTAATATCATCATTCAGGACTAATTAATGCATCATTATGGTCTTCTAAAAGGCTTTTGCCAGTGTGAGGCTGAGTGCATGGGTTAGTATTTGTTCTGGAAATGTTTTATTATTATTGCTTTTTTGTCATGTGAAAGCTGATTTGGTGCCTTGAATTTCACTCACACCCCCAGAAGCATTGTTTTAATTGGAAATATTTGCAACTAAAACTACCAGACATAAAACATAGATGTGTAGTGGGCCATTTTCTTATTCTATAAAAGGAGAGTTTTATTGAGGGTGGAGATCCAGATATGGCAGCTTGGTAGTCTTGAACCCAGAATCACAGAATGGGTTCAACGCTGAATTTGTCTCCTGTATTTAGGGGCTGATCCTACACATTCCCCCTTTTGGGGCCTGTTTAGGTCCGTGTGGGGAATGCACAACTTTTGAGGATCAGATCTGAAACTCTTCCCAGGGAACATGCTTTTGAAGAACATCTGTTTTGAAAACACCAGGCATGTGCAAACCAGAGTGAGACGAAGGTCATCTGAAGTTTAGCTTTCCTCTACCCAAGAGCTGCCTGTAGTCATTTTGCTAGCTTTATTTTCATCTGGTCCCTGCATAGTAAAAATTCTGCTCATAAAGCAATCACAGAAATTGTTATGGCCCTAAAGAATGCTGGTGAAAGCAAATAAGTGCTGTAGTTTCCAGATTCCACCCCTAATTAGTAAGAGGGGTCAAGTGTCAGGTCCATCAGTGAGCTGTAGTATTTCAGTTTTCGATCAGCATGGGTCATTCATTTAACAAGACAAAGAGGCTGAGAATTTTCTTTGTGACATTGTTCTGGTTGCCTTTCCTTCTCATGTTGTTCCTAGCTTTTTCCTGATAGTTTAGCTTGGATTTTTTGTGACTAGTCTCTGGATAATACTTTAGCAGACTCTTAAATCACCCTTTTTTTCTGTTCCTTGGCAGTATAGTGGCTTCCTTTCCATTAACCTACTGCCTGATTACACCAACTGTCTGAATTGCAGTTAGAATGACTCTTTGCATACGATCTTATCTGACACTAACATCTCCTTCCATTTTTTAATCTCATTTTAAGGACATGGAACTATTTGGAATTCCCTTTGCCCCTTTTATCTAGATTCCATTTTCTTAAATGAAATCATCCAGCTTTTCCGAGGGGAATAGTTTAATTGTTCAAGGTACATGATTTGTAGTGACCTTACAATTGTGCAGGACCACAGTCCGTGGTGTTCCATGCAAGTGATCAGAAGGGGCCATGCTTGCCTTTGAAGTGGGGTAGCTTATTAGAAAAGTAGTAAGTTGTATCAAACTTTCTGTCCAATTAACCGTGTCCTTTCCACATAAGCATGGGGCTTTTTGTGTTGTGGACTGCAGGGGTTTTTGAGTTAAATTTACTGCCAAATCTATGTTTTAACTGACTAGTATAGAGTATTTGCATTCTAACCACCTACTGATTCATCTAAGTTCACAGATGAATAGTCATAACTTGAAAGATTTATAGAGTTCTAGGAGTCCAATTTATCTAGCTTATTTGTTTTACAATAAGGCCACTTTTCTGCCCCTCTTGTTCTCTCTGTTCAGCTTTACTTACTATAAACCTGTGGCTCATATTCTCTACTGCTTCCATGGGACCCATCGTATGACTTGGCTTTGTACGGTTTCTATTTAATCAAGAGGAAGATGAAAGTAGGTGTGTGTTACTTTCAACTCCTTAGTCATTTTGCCATCCATCTTAGTCAATGTGTGGTTGCCCAGGACACAGCATTAATGATAGCTGTCAAAATAATAGTCAGAAGGTTAAAAGTCAAGAAAAATATGTAAAAGACTTCAGGGTGAACCAGATGATGAAGTAACTCATTTAGGCCATTAAATGCTAGCATAGTACGGACTTGATGGGTTCATGGGTTACTAGAAGCAAGAAGAATAAATGGGGACATCTTCAAGTAGTTTACTCTTGTTAAAAGATGAAAAAAGATGATAATAGCATTACCAAACAACTGCACTAAAGGCAATTTTCTTAATTACCATGCTGACCCAGCAGAGCACAGAGAGAGGTCTTGTTATTAGAATGAGAGCTTTTACTTTCAAACAATATTAACCCTTCTTGGTACTCTATGTCTTAATTAAGAGTATTCCCGGAAGTTCTGCAGCTGTCAACATTTTTACATTTCTTATTGGGTTTGTGAACCAGTAAGTCAAGAAACAAACAGTTGGATCTTTCTTCATTGTTTCAGTGGTCTCTGCTTCATTTTAGGTTTTTCTTCAGTAAAGCTATGAGTTGTACATTTATGGAAGGAGCATAGTTGAGCAGCTAAATAGTCTCTGACTATGAAAACAGCAGTGTGAAGTTGTCTCCCTTTCCCTGATTTTTTTCAGCAAGGCATTTTGTTTGCAGTTGTTTAGAAATCAGTATAGACTTATTTTCCAGAATAATCTAGGTAGATGAATAAAAAAGTTCTGTAAGTTATTATACTTTTCTTAAACAGTGAAATGTCATAGAAAACTGTAAAGTTTTGTATGTATCAATAAAAGACTTTCAATTTCACTATCTGTAAATGGGGTCATAGATTAATAATTTCCTCAAACCCTTAACAAAAAATTCCAACAAGATTAATGTAATTGGTATGTGCTGTCTGTCTTCCGTTATTTAGCTGGCCATGGTTACTGAAGGTTTCATCCAGGCTCTAAGACTTTCTAGGACATTGACTGTCATGCCAGAGGGACTGCTGGTTTGGCTGATTTCCTAGTGGGTAATATTACTTTAGTTTGAATTGCCTATATGTCATACTCAGGTATGTTCTTCTCGCAGCCATTGTGTTGTAGTTACATTTGGTGGAGAGGAAATACAAATCTCAGCATCAAGCAAAATGTCATAGGCAGAGGAATTCTCTGCTCTTACAACATCAAAACAAAGATATGCATGTACAGAAGACTTTAATGAGAACAGTGAGATACTACTGCGAAGATTATTAAAGGAATAAGGAGGAATAATTTGCAATTGTCTGAAGTTGTGACGTTCTACTACCATGATGAAAAAACTAATAAGTAAAATGCAGTCAAACCAGCTGGACTGAAAGTTTTGGGAAAGTCAATACTGCTACTGTGACCATCATCCATTGCTTAGAGAAGGCCCTTTGTTAGTATTGGTAATTCAGAGGGGGAAGCAACGATCTGCAGATGGTGACTGAAACATCTAGAGTGTCTTTTTCTAGGAGGTAAAAACTACTTATGTCTGCCTTTTTGCCTTCCTCATCAGAGGACTTTTCAGTGACTATCGCTCAAAGTGTCATGTCAAGCAACCTGTTCTCAGTCTTTGAAGCTCAGAGAATTATTGGGAGCAGGATAACAAGGGCACAAAGAGCTGTCAAAGGATTGCATTGATCTCCATGTACTTTCCCATCAGAAACTGTCTTTGGATTGGAGGTTTGGCCCAGAGCAGAAGCAAATGATCTGATTTTCTCCACTTATGTCACATTGATTCAGTTCATGGTGATTTTGGTGATGTGGGGGAAAACTAGATTCCTTCTGAAGGAAAATGAACCAGCAGTTGAGCTTTTGGTACATTCCAGACACATACTAGCGCATAGGAAACAAATGTCCAAAATAATGACAGTTCTGCAGTCTTAAAACTAAATACGTGGTAGAGATATTTTGTCCAAGTAATCAGATAAAATCTGGTTCAAGTAACCCCTGAAAAGTGCATATTCTACAGATGTAGAACCTTCAGCACTGACTGCAGTAATCCCTTTTGGTGTGAAAAAAAGAGAGCAGATCTGTTCTTTTCACACCAAACACCTTGCTAATATAGAATCAAGGCATCTAATTTAAAATGATTGTCCGGGCTGGTATATTTTCAGTGTCACTTGGTAAATAGTTTAATTATTTTATTAAGAATCTGCAATATATTGTACTACTATATCAAATTCTATTTCTTTTAATACTGTAATATTCCTAACAATCCCTACTAATGTCATGAAACTACTGGGTTTGGCACTGTAAAGACATGTAGCAATTTTGGCCTAGAGCTTCTTGAAAGAGCTTACAATCTACCTCAGTGCAATAAAGTGAGTAGCGTGAAGGGAGTTTTTTAGCCTTACTGCCTGGGAGACAGCTAAAGTGATTTGTCCTAAATGAAACAAAAAGTATAAGGTAGAACTAACATTGGAACTTAAGTACTTTGAAAATCATTACAGTGTTTGGACCAAGACACTGACAAGCTTATTTTCCATCTAATTTTCAAAGCGAACTTTCTCTCATGAACAAATAGTTTGCACTGTTTGTGGGTTTATAGCAGAGCATTGTACCCCAGGCTTTTAGTGAGTTTAAAGTCATATATCTTCTGATACCTGGTTTGCCAAAATTGTTCACTGACAGGGCAAAGAACATCTGATGGTTAATGGAAACTTTCTCTTCCCCCTAAATGGGGCAGTTGGCTAATTTGTTTAGCTAAACTACATTAGCCATTCAGAAAGTTTTATTATCACGGTCAAAAGCAGGAAGCAGGGAATGGACATGCTGTATTTTTAAAATTAAAGTAATTTTGAAAAACAAACTCAGTTTCTTATTGATTATTTCAGTTGTTAGATTAGAGGCTCATTACTTTTAATAATAGGATAATAGAAGCTAGAAATGGAAAAGATCTATTAGATCATTGAGTCCATCCCCATTACAAGGGCAGGATATAGTCAGGTATATGTGGATGGATGTATCAAATATTAAACTCATATGACACAGTAAATCCTCTGTTTCCTCCACAGAGTGCTGATGCTAAGAGCTTTGACAGTGAGTTGTTTACTCTTAAAAGCAGCTTCTGAGCTACCTTCTGGCCAGCTCTTAGGCAGATGTTTAGTTGGGAGAGAAGGATCCCAAGAGCCCAATGAGAAATAAGGTCATGGTGTGGCCTTTTTTTCCCTCACATAGCTGCATGCCTGCAGCTACTGGGAAGAAAATTTCAACATGCAATCAGGCACAGCCAAGAGACAGCTTTGCAAGGCTGAAGTCCTGCTCCTTAATTGTTTTTTGCAAAGTGTATAGTTACAGTGAGAGAAACAGAGAGACTGAGGAGCAGTTTCTCTTCACTCTATAATGCCAGTGGAGGAATGGGGCAACACAGGAGACCACGACACTGAATCCAGTAGCTTGTTAGTTTTTTGTGTACAGTGCAGCAGCTGCCATAGGGACACTGAGAGTCAGGTGAGATGTGCAAGAAGAGAGTGAATTCCAGATGCATTTTTTTTTTTCCATCTGCTCAGCACCTGGTTTCAGGTAATTGGTCTTAAACCGCTTCATCTCTCTGCACTTCAGTTTTGGAATTGAACTCCCCTTCCCCACAGAGCCAATCCTTTTCCCCACAGACTTGGGCTCCATGTTATGGTCCAGAATATTTATGAGGAACATAGGAAGGCTTATGGGGTTGTTTGTGAACATTATGGAAAAGGGGTTGGAGGTGGAGGCCTTGTTTCACATGTCCATGATTTAGCTTCTGGGAAGCTTCATGGATGAGGAATCCAGAAGGTTTCCTCAGATATATAAAAATACCCAGTTTTAAGACTGGGCAGTCAAATATATTTATTTGGTATCAAGGGGTCATAAAGGCTCATTGTGTTTTGGTTTTTTTGATTTATTCCTCACTCTATAATTATGGTGGTGGAGAATAAGAAGACCTTCGTCTTAAAGGAAAACTTTAACTGTTAAGTCTCAAAAAAACAGAGACCAAGTGCATCTAACAGCTGTATTAGAATGGACTGTTGAAAAGCAGTAGTCTGGTTAGTTCTTTCAAGTATTACATCACTGACATTATTAATACTTTTGCCTGTAAGCAGTCCTTTTTTCTTCTCTAGAACTCTAGTAAATCTACTCATGTGGTAAGGGAGTAGCATTCATTTACTGAGCCTACTCAAACCGGTGAGGAGGCATATTAAGTTCAATAAGAACTAGTCTTGTGCATAAAGATTAATCACCTCACTAAGCATTCAAAAGATTTAAGGAGAAAGTCAGCCCTTTTTGATTCTGTCCTCGTATTGATTTTGGGGAAACTGCTAAATTTAGAGCAATTAGATACATTGAGAGTAATTAAATGCAAAAGTGCTGTAGCAATTAAAATGGGAGTCCATGCTGCATATAGAACAGTTCTAGCATTTTATGGTGTTTCTCAGTTTTCTTGAAAATTGCAAGAGTTTTTCAAGATTGATGCCTTCTGGCATGATGCACTCCCCTATTTTGTTTTTTAAAATTGGTCCTCCCCAGTGGTTTCTACTGTTAAGTAAAATCTGAGGTGGTTTTTTTTTTTGGTTGTTTTTTTTTTTTTTTAAGTAAGTATAGACATAATAATTTTAAGTCACAGTGTATTGCACATGCCCAGAACAGCCTTGATCATTTCCAAATTCAAGGACTAATAAAAATTGGAAGCACTCCAGTAACTTTAAATTACTTTGCACATTGAAGAGTGATTTAAAATCATTGAACTGATTCAATTTTTTTTATATATGCACTTCAATTTGGAAGTGAGTCAGACGGACAGTAGTGTGCTGAAGAGGTCCAAGACATATTGAATTAATTTAAACATTTTTAATTCAAGAAAGAGAGAAAGGAGGGGTAATGAGGTTCCTAATAGGAACCCAGAGAACACCCCCCATTTACTGCCACTGTGTGGTTAGGAGTAGGATGATAAAGCTGTGAAGAAATGACCAATATCATCAAGGGGTCAGCTTTTTTAGTATTAGTGTGCTAATGATATAAAGGATGGTCAAAACTGGTGGGATCTGGAAAAAACCCTGTGATTATGCTTTATTTATTACAACTATTGTTTTCAAAGATATTTGCTAGCCTGTACATTTTTTTTTTCCTCCTGCGAATAAATGAAAAATGGGAGGACTGACTGGCTTGGGGGAAAACACACATGCATGTGCATACGTGTGCAAATGTAGCAATGTGTAATTTGGCTTCACAACATTTCCTACCTGACAGTGGTATGTATGCAAAAAGAAAAAAGCTGGCATATGGAACTGCCTGGCAGCATGTGAATATTACTTCAGCATTCATGCACATATGCATAAAATTAAAATAAGAAAATACTTGCATTTTGCAAGACAGTGATTTGATGGCCATTCCAAAGTTAGTGAAATTTCTCCACTAATACGTTGCTCCCGTCCTGCATAACATATCCAGTGTGATATTAGTGTCCTAGTTGGGTTTTTTGAACAAATGACAGACTAAACCCTTCACATAAATTGTGCAGGTAGGGAGGGGATAAAAAAATACTCAAAACCAGAAAAAAAGCCCCGACAAAACAACCCAAAGTCTGACTTTGTGAAGAGGCTAGTAGTCTTTACTTGACTCTTCATGTTTGTCCATTTTAGAGGAATCAAATAAAAATTTAGAGAGAGAGAGAGATGTTTGAATGCATCCCTTTTGTTTGAACATTAAATAACCTTTTGAGTAGGGTTTTGTTTTGGAGGTTCTGTATTAATCCAAATTTGACATGGTCAGCATCAGTCTCAGATTCTAGTCACAGAAAAAAAAGAAAAAAAAGAGTTGACATGTTGTACTCAAAAGTCCAGTAGCAGAAGAAAGGTGGGATTTTCTCCTTGTTATCTATTATGTATTTTCCTCACATTCAGGGAATTTCACTGTGGGTATTAGGATTCATTAAGTTAAAACCTGACTTCAACAGTACAAATCATGCCATGTATGTCCATGTTTCTGTAGCAGTTCTTGCTGTAGCTGTTTGTTGGCATAAACATCTCACATCAGCCTGTACTAGAAAGACATTCTACCTTCACACAAGTCCTATACCTTGGGATGAACAGACTGACTACTAAAATTGACTTAGCAGTTGTTGTGGGCCTTTGAGCTGGGGTAAGGTTCTTCTAACCATATATTTTACAATGGACAGCTTACAAGGCGTGCAAGATGGGGATTGTTTTGCAAAGCCATGTTTTGCTTCTGTTGCCTTACTCAGCTCCTTTAAGGTATGCTCCAATGCAACCCTGTTTTTAGTGCTAAACCACTCAACCACTGAGTGTTTGGAAACATGGAAAGAGAAAGCCTTCATGTAAAATAGTCTTTGTTTTTCATTTCCCATCAAGAAGACATTTTGCATTCTCGCCATGGAAATCCATGGGCCATGCTTTTACCACATTAACTATCTGAATGCTTTCCCAGCATTCTGTGGAGATAATAACTGTTTTGCTTCCAACTACCTGAAGATCTTTCAGAGAGGACTGAAGCATGCCCTGGTTTTCCTGAGTACCATCAATCTCGGATTTCTGACCATCTTTCTTTTTGTTTCTCACTTTGTGAGTTTCCATTCACTTCTGTGCTTTCACTGGTTGATCATATCCTAAGAGTATCCACTGACCTTTAACTCTCTTCAGCAATACCCATCCATTAGTTCCTCTTTAGGAAAGAGGTTGTTCCTTCCAGTATTTGTGAGAAAGCAGAACCCAAGGATCTAAGTAGAAGGAGAGGGTTTGCAGGTTTGAGACCTAGCTGCATGTGCCATGTTGGGCTCATCTATGCCGACTGTCTCATATTCAAGCTGTAGTTAGCTTTTCTTCTTCCTCTTGGGTTTGGATGCAAGCAGGAAACCTGATACAGAGGGCTGGCACGTGGGGAATCGAGATCCCTTGGCAGAACCCAGATGCTCCGAGATGATAGGTAACAACTGGAGATTAGTTTCAGGCAGCCATGGATTGCCCTTTCTGGTCTATGTTGCAAAAACTTCTGTTTGGCAAATGACAGCTTCAGAAGGCCATGCTGCTGTTCATCATTCTGTTTTCTTTCATTGTGTGCAGTTTTTGATCTCAGGTATGTCTTTCATAGGATAGTTTCAAGTTGTCTTACCCTCTTTTCCTGAGTTCCCAGGGGTTTGATGGAGTAATGTTTTCATTTCTATCAAATTAGATAGCCTCTCAGACACTATGATAATTACTGGCCTATAATGGCCACTTGACTAGAAATTGTTAGGGAATTTTTCAGCCCAGCAACATACAAAGGAATGACCCACTGACAGGCCTCAAATGCTAAACATTTAGTGAAGGGAATCCACCACTCTCATGAATCTGATCCTAACTCAGACAAAGCTTTCTTGGTTTATGCATTAATTCTTGCTTTTGAACTTTTCTCAGAAAGGTTAGTCATGTTTTCACTTCAACAAACCAATACCATACTCTAAAAATCTATCCTAACTGGGCACAAACCCCAATTCTGCCCCTGATGGCATTTGTTAAGAGCTAATACAAATCTCTGGCCTTCAAAGTGGATTTTTCACACTCAAAGATAGCATTGTCAACTCACCTTTTAAAACTACTTAGGGTTTCTTTAAAAAGGTGCTGTAACTTGCAGAGGCAGCAAAACAATGCAGTAGATATGGTGGCTGTTCATTTTCATTTAGCAGATAAATCAATACTCACATAAAGCCTGAGTAACTTGTTGGCACTAAACTACATGGCCCCATTTTTACTAAAATTTATCAAGCTTCAAGCATGTGGGCTTTTTTATGTCTTTAAAAGGGAATACATGTTTTCATGTTGCATTTCATGAAATTGATACTAATAATAAACAATAATAATCAAGTTATTAATCTTCTCTGCATAGTCTAAGGGAAAGGGTTTTTCTCAACATAAATAGAGAAAGTAGAATACAAAGCAAAAAGCTCCACTAAACCTTTGTATGTGATTGAGAGAGGGATGTTTCATACTCTGTAGTTTACAGGCATATGTTATACTGTACACACCGTCTGCAAGCACTTTAGAAAATCCTGGATGCTTAGCATAGTCTTAAATCAGGCATGCTGCCAATTGTGGATTAAGTAGAGGATAGCTAGGTCATTTTCCGAGGAGTTCCTTTACAGTTCAGCCTTTTTTCTTGGTGTTAATGCTTTTACCGCTGTTGGGTGAAGGGAGGAGAGGCTTGGAATACCCTGCCCTAGGGCCTCCTAAACTGTTCATCTGTCATGGATCATGTCATGGAACAGAAATGTTTGTTTTTGCTCCCATTCATTTCAACTGGCAGCCAGTTATTATTAGAATGAAAAATTAAGCTATTATGCAGTGGAAGCCTTGCTGGCTCTATCAAATTTATGGAGTTAATACAGCAAAATTATCCTTTATAGTGGGTATAAGCAGCTGTATATATAATGCAAGCCCCTTCTTGATCAGTCCAAATACAAAATGGCAGCCTTGTTTTCATTATCAGCATTAAAACTTGATATGATATGTCACCTTATTTCAGAAATTTCAAGGGAGCAGTTAATAAATCAAGAATACTGTAGGTGACTTGGTTAGACATGTAAGTCCATCCTCTGATACTCAGAGACATACTTAGTTGTTCGCAGAAATGGAGAAATCATAGAGTTTCTTACTTTCAAATGCGCTGGACTTTATATTTCCTGGGATGCTATTTGAGTGATTTTTTTTTTTTTTTAATGGGGGAATTAGCTGTATCTTTTACAAACAAAAGAGAGATGTGAATATTTTTATCAAGCTTCATATCCTTTTGAGAATCTGGGGTCTCAAAGTCTAATGACTCATACACTCTTAAACATGAGGCATTCACACGGAATAATGTGCTGGGTAAGAATAGGTGCTGAACTACACAAAAGACAGAAAGGCAAATGAATAAATGAGAGACACATCCAAGAGGGAAAGAGTTTTAATAATACTTGTGCTCTTGAAGCTGTAACACCCCCACAGGTTGTACAGGGAGGTCGGTCGATTGCTCTAAATTCAGTTTTTCTTCTCTCAAAAGAAATTCCAGATCCACCTCAGTAATGCAGACACCTTACCAGGCCATGCCACCGCAGTATAAGAGATATTTATGATGCCAAGATTTTGCTCCCATTTTCTTTCCTCACTCTGAAAATAATTGTAGTGAAGTTGTCAAGTTGGGGATAAATGGACAATATACACAGATATGGGATAGTCTTTGCAGCACGTACGCCAGATGTACTGTTTCTGTGTCTTATTGTCACATTTGGGATGGATTTGAAAAGAAATAGAAGCAAGTTTCTGGCATCTTGTACAATGATTAAACCCATCTTTGGCACTAAGCAGTTATTGTATGTAAGTTGTATTGCAGGAAGACAGAAGAGAGAAAGAAACAGCTTCTGAGTGAAAGAGAAGAAATATGATTTTCAAAAGTAAAAGTTCTTTGTGAGAAAATGTAAAAAGATGTTAAGCACTTGAAATTCTGAGCCATTCAGTCATTCCTGCTGAAATTATCCTTGTGGAGTTTATCAATCTGCGTGTACCAGTATCATAGGGGACCAATTAATTGCACTCATAGTTGCCTTTGAGCTATTTTGAAAGTAGAAAGAAGTCATTTTGTTAATGGTTTAAACAGCACTACAGTTATTATGTACAGTTTCTGGCAGATATTGTCTTTATAGTAGATGGAAACACAGAAATACTGTTACACTTCATGGTTCCTAATGAATTTTGATTAGGAACTAAGAAAAAGGAATTAAAATCCAGTAGTTAAATACCATATATAATTATCAAAAATAAATATAAAATTTGCCGCACCACAACTCTTGACCAGAACACGATCCTTCACAGTATTTAAAGAAATTGCTATGAGGCACAGTCTTGAGGAAAGAAAGGAAAATATTCTTGGTTTTATCAAGTGAAACTCCCTGGTTAGCTCCAGCCTGAAGGTATTCAGAGAAGGCAGCTGTGTATCTACCACAGTTCTCCATATCCACCTCCTTTTCCCTCGTCCGAAGCCCCACTCAGACTAGCTCCCTCAGGAGCCAGGTATGCCTCAGCTTTGCTCATCTATTGTTTGGTGCCTCTCTGTGTTACAAGGAAGGTGCCTTTTCCCTAGTATCCTTCTGGGAGGCTGCTGCCCTAGTCTTTGGTTTGTGGAACTTTTCTGAGCAGGACAGGTTTATTCTTGGGAGGGCTTTATTTATTTTGCCAGTGGGTAGCACCAAGCATGGGACAAGACTGTCCTACTCCTAATTTGTATGGTAAGATCCATGTGAAAGGAGTAAGGAGATAGTGATTCTGGCTTACATTAAAAAAGCCCCTTAAGTACTGATGTGGTCCAAGGCAGGTACAGATTTTTTTATGCCTCCCTTATGGACCCTGCTGTCCTGTAAGAGTTGCATGAACAGGCTAAGATGCAAAAGACAATCAGGCCTCCAGTAGTGATAAACTGAAATAACTGTATCCACAAGGAATTTATTTACTGGCAAAGGGCAACAGCTATGAAACTGTGTTTGGTGATGCTGCCAATCACAAAATACAGAATATCTCATTCTCCTTCAGCAGCAGTAGGAACACAAGGAGATGTTTGCAAGTTTTGTCACAGGTGCAATTTCTGCTTACACCTTGGTGCTTTTAAAAGATTTAATGAAACTTTTAAGGAGGTTTTAGGTGAATTTGGAAAGATTCACCTACTGAACTACAGGTACTGGTCTCTTCTGAGATTATCTAGGGAGGGCATAGAGATTTTACATTTAAACTATGACACAGCCATTTCTTGCAGAGGTCATGAGGGCCAAGGCAAGCAAACAACACACTGATATTTATTAATTTCCCATTATCCAGAATTTGCAATTAAATGGAAGTTAAGGTATTGTTCATCTTTAGATAAATCTTATGGTCAGAAACTAATGAAATGCATAGAGGAATGACAATCTCGTGTGTTTTGGAAATGCATAAACTCTGAGGATTGTGTTACTTCTGGCTAAGCGTTTTTCTGTTCATCTTGAAGGGATAAGTTTTCTTTTTAGCCTATTAATCTCAGTATATCTTTTTTTTGACACAGACCTATTAGGAATGTTAGAGACTACAATATAGACTCCAGATGCTAGGTGTTCCTTCATCTTTTTGGTACACCCTTTAATCCATAACAACCAACACATTTATTTTATGAGGCCTCACAATCAAGAGAGTCTTAATATCCTTTCTGGCAGGTTTTCTCTCTTTGATTTCACATTATATAGGGGACTGGATACTTTGAACATACTTTAGAAGCTCTCAGAAGTAATTTTTTTATGGTAAGTTCTTTACATCTCTGTGGTAAATCCTGTTGTGCTTTTAAAATGCGCTCACAGGCACATGTATGGATGTGTAGCTGCATTATAAGCTGAATGATAACACATGAGATTGTGCGCTGGTTGCGTGTTGAAGGTTGACAAGGTTGATTGTTTCAGACGCAGTCACCCAACCTCACTGGATACATCCATCAGCCAGGGAGAGCCCTCTCTCTTGGTCTCATGATTGTCCTGGTACTCAGCAGTGAAATAAAACACATGCTGATCAAACTGCACTATGAGTTGGTACTTGTAATATGTCTCTCCTTCCTTGAGATCTGTTATCGTGAACGTAGCCATAGGTTTTCTTCTTCTCTTGGAATTTCAGGCTATAGATTCTTTTTATTTGTTTTATTTATTTCTCTGAATGAAATTGAATTTTGTATTTGTTTTCACTAGCATGCCCCAGCTGATGATGTTGAGGTTACAGCAGGTTTACGTCAGTGCAATTCTGATTTTAGTTCCCAGCAGGTAAAAAACTCCTCCATTTTTTTTTCTTTTTGTGTGTGTGTGTGCCTCTGTATCTCCTTCAGAAATACAACTGTTAGAATTTGTAAATCCTACCAATGAAAAACTGACACACAGGGAAAAGCAAAGGTGTTTACCCTTCAGTGAGCTAGACAAACATCTTCATTTCAGTGATTCAGACAACAAATCAAATAAAGAAAGAAACCCTCTGATGAACTCCTCCCTTGCTTCCCTTCATCCAGCTCATCTCATGCTGAAGTGAAATACGTTTCTGCAAGTACAGTCAAGCCATAAATTGAACAATGAATATCTTGTCCAGTAAAGCTCATATCCCAGCTGGGGTTTTCAGCAGCTTGAGCAACATTTCTGAGGGGAAGACCTTTATGAAAGAGATTAAGGAGTGCCCGCGTTCAGCAGGCACTGCTCTTTTCCCATATGACTGGAGGAGTAATGACTGTGTGAGATCCTGGCTGCTCTACTGCATGCAGAGAAAAAGAGGCAGTCAGATTCCACACTATTTATGTTGAGAATATTTAGGAGTGAGTTGGGCTGTACTTTTACCTCCCTCTTCAGTCACTGCTCCAGGTTGATCGAAAGGTAATGAGATAAGTTTTTGAAGGTAGTTTTATGCCTTGCTCTCTTAGTGCTTATATTCTTAAAAATCTGGTCCCTTCTGCTGAAAAATGCCCGTGTAGTTGTTCCCTGTAAGGGTTGTCACAAGAGGGATTTTGTGCTAAATTCTGGTCAAGGCTGTAGCATCAGTCTCTTACCCGGTCTCTAATAGTGCCAAGGGTACAGAGGTATCCCTGCAGATGTGCTTTGGAAAGTCCTCTCCTATTGAAGTGGTTTGTAGGAGCACTGATGTGAGTCTTTGAATTTGGTGTGCAATGGAAATGGCAAACAAGACAATTCTAATACACCACTCAAGCTGTCTTACTAATTTTTTCACCTCTTCATCCCTCTTGTTCCTAAATAACTGGCATCTGCATCCATACTGGTGGTTCTGAGAGGACCCTAGGAAGAGGGCTGAATCCTGCTGAATATTGTATACTAAGAGGAGCCCATGTGTTGCTGCCTAGTTCTTAGGCCTTTTTTAAGAAAAAACCTCTTGGATTTTTGCCAGTGGCATAGAAGGAGGCTGGATTTGGACTACTGCATTTTCTTTCTCAGTCAAGACATTGTGTCTAAAATTTATTTGAGTGTTTTTAGTGATGATGAAAATTAGAAAAGGAAGGGTACATGTCAGTGTTAGTTTGAAGCTATGCTGGTTTAAACCTATTTTTTCCTTTTCAAGTATTTGTCATATTACATTTGGTAGCTGCAAATCCATAACAGCAAACACCTTGGAATCTTTGTGGCTTAAGGTTTGGCATGTTATGTGTAGTGTGCTGATGATGCAGGAGGTGGGTTTTCTGTATCTGCATGAGGGAGGGCCCAAACACCCAGTTTTAACATACATTGTAAATCTGCTGATGTTGGAGTTGCCTTTAGTGCTTAAGAAAGAGGCTCAAGACCCAGAGGACCACTGCAGTCTTGAAAGCCTGACATTAAAGCCAGTTAGAGAGAGAAAAATCAGCAAGAAAATAAAGAGTCAGGGGGATGTACATAAGACTTTCCCCTTTGCTAAGCTAAATGAATGATTCATTATTAACACTATTGTCCTACAAATATGGATGAGGAACTGCTCCTGAGCTTTTTGGTTTTTTCATTCTGGGAGTGGTTTTTAGGTTTGAGGACTGGAAAAAACATGTTTCACTGCCATTATCCAGTATTTTAGTAGGAGGAGAGGTTTGCATTCACATTTTGACCGTGTATGCTCTACACAGACATGGAGAAGTACAGATGTGCAGATAATGTCACCCACATCTTACCCTGGCTTCAGGACCATAAGCTAATTTTATAACAATTGATGGTGACTTAAACTAATGTTGCTAGGGTGCTGTCAGTGATGCTGAATAAATAGGGAAGGACTTCAGGAGAACAGCAAACAGCAGCTGTGATGACTTTTGTTCTGAAGCTACCTCTGCATGCCAGATTTTACCCTCCAGGCACAGCAGCAGAGCACAACTCCCACCTGTTATCTCTCACCATTGAGGCTTGCTTCTTTCTGTTTAAGTTAGGTTAAATATTTCTCCTTTTCCCAGGATTCAGAGCTCATCAGCCCAGCTGTAGTGCACAGTCTTGAAACAGAAAACAGCTGGAGACATAATGTGAACAAAGTTCACCTTTTCTTGTTTACATTTGAAAGCTGCTGCACTGTTTATGGGATGATGCATTTGTTTAAATGAATGTCCAGCTATTATTGATTTTTCATCTCTGCTTTTTTTTCCTCTACGATTGTGTCACTGGTGTCGTGCAGCAGAAATCTCTCGCTTTAGCACACCTGCTCACAAATTGACTGTGGAAAGAAATAGGCCATGTTCTCCCTACAATTACTGTGGTGAAACTCAGGCATGGATTTACCCAAGAGACCCCATGGAGTCTCTCTTTTTCCTTTCAGTGTCCCCACAGTTCTGTTTGAATTTTCATCTACCCATTGCACAGCACAACAAAAAGTCAGCTGGGTGTGTAGCTCCCTTTTCTTGCCCTCTTTCTCCTCTCCCTTTTGATTGGAGGCACTGCCTCTGATCACACTTATATCCTTCTGGAACTGCGTGAGAGGGAGCAAGAAGCAGGGATAACAACTGTGAATTTCAACCTCTTCAAGGATTTGGAGAACTGGTAGCTTGGAGATTGTATCACATGGTGTAAGAGTCTCAGTCAATGATTTGACACTCCCAACAACTTGCATTGAGCTGAGGTTTCAGTCTTAAGGACTGCCGCTAGTAGCAATAGGAATGGAATTACTGAGGACTTGTTACACCTCCCAGAGGTTTTTATTTTTCCTGCTTGTTTACAATTGATGTCTTGTTTTGTTTTGAATTTGTCTACATTCAGTTTCACACTAAGAGGGTAAGTTTTATATGTTTGCAATATTAACACTGATCCACATTATTGCTGTGATCACTTCATTTATTTTTACTACTGTCCCAAGAGAGCTATTTGAATGCTTGAAGTTGTGTAGGTCTGGTTGAAGTAAGAGAGAAATTACCCTGGTGTGCAAGTACTGTACTTGAGGCATCATCGTTAAACATCAGGTGATCACAATTCATTGGATGAGGCCCTTTTCTGTGGTTAGAAATGGTGCTTCTCCCCACCACCATTGTGGAATAACTTCCTTAGAAGGAAAGTTTCTCCTCTTTTCAGAGAAAAGTTGGCTCATGCCTTAAAACTTGGAGATTTATATTCTTTAAAATGTGTGTGGGTTTTTTAATCCTGTCCAATGTAACTGTAGATGGTCTCCATAGCCATATAAATCCCCCACTATTCTTTGATTCCAGCCAAAACCTTGGCTTCAGTGATACCTGGTTGTTATGTGTTCTGCTGAGTTACAGTGAAGCTAATTGTAGTTGATATGGCTCCAGTACTCTATACAGGGAATGAACTTGCTTTCTATCCAAAGGACTTACATAGTATGATCTGTGGGTCTTCTCAACAAGCCAGCATTTTTGGCAAGCTAAACGTGAGTATAACCTCTCTGTTTCTTCTTGTTCCTAAAGATTCTGTGTTCCAAAATGGCAAACAAGGCAAAAAGAAGTTGAAAATTCTATTGGTTAAGACACAGGCTGAAAGTTCTCCAAGTGCTGAATTTCATCTACAGGGAAAATTCTTGAGAAGATTTCTTCTAAAACGTTGTGTGTGTGTGTTTTCATTTTTGCATTGTCACTTTTCCGTGTCACTTCTTGTCTGGGTTTGTCTACCAGATGCGTAATTTTGGGATATCACTCCTGGGAAAAATGATTCTTGTTCCTTTTCTTTTTAAGAGTCACTGAGGTTACCGACTTGTAGTCTGTGATACTAAATCATTCAGTCTGTCCCTCAGACTTTTAAAGTCTACTTTCCAGTGGATGTGAAAATCTGAAATTCATTTTTGAAGAAACTTGAAGCTTCTTTAATGAGAAAATGAGATCACTTCTATCAGCCTTGATCTTTTGCAGTCTAACTAGTGAAAATTGGGGGGTTCACATCTTCTGTCTTGTGGATTTCACATCTTGGAGAATCTTATAGTTTATATCAAGACGTATTAGGATTTTTACCCTTTGCTGCTGGTCCAGAACTTGAATATTGAGTATCATGGAGCTTGCATTTTTTAACTTCTGTATGTAGTATAAGATAAAAGATTTAAAAAAAAAAAAAAAGACAACTTTCCACATATTTGAAGCATAAATATGACTGTGATATGACTACCCGAATATAACTTTTGTTCCTCATTATTCCTATTCTTTAGCTATGTAAACATCATAAACATGTAAACATCATAAACATGTAAACATGACAAATCTGTGTTCCAGTGAAGCCTGTAAATGTCACTGGAGGTCAATCTTCTCCTCTTAGTTAGAGTAATTTAAATCTGGAATAACTCAATTCGCTTAATTTGAATTGCATGAGTTGACAAAGGTGTGGCTGACAGCAGAGGCTGGTTAGCAGTTCCCAACACCAGGAAATCATGAGGTCACACTTGCTACTTGGTCCAAAGACAGCTTTGTCTTCATTCCAGGTTAAGCCACACCAAAAAAAAAGTGATTCATAATTTTTGGTTTCTGCACCTGTGTTTTAGTCACAATTAGCATGTAGGGTACAGAGGCATCAAAATACCTCGAGCAACTACAGGAGGTTTAATTGTTATTGCCTAATAATGTATTACTAGGAAAAACAGAGGTAAAAGAAAATCCCCCTTTCCATTTCTCTGAGTAACAATAACAACAGCTATATAAAAAACTACTCAGAAAACTTGATGAAAATTGCTGATAATATTTTTTAAAGTTTATCAGACAATAATTTTCTGTATTAGTTCTTAAACATTTTCACTTCAGATCTTTTCTCTCTCTCTTGGCTCCCAAAAACAATTCACAGAAGTGCAATAAAACAAACCAGACTCAAAACCCCCTAACTTCTATAAGTAGGAGGTAAAACGACCCTTTACTTATTCCAATTGTTCTTTGAAATATTGCTTTTGTAGAAAAAAGGGAGAAAAAATTCACCACCTAAAGAAAGGACAGAGGCTGAGACCGGTAAGGGTTGTATAATGGGGGAAGTATACTCCCTTTCATTTTCCTTAAATCCTTGAGAGAAATACTTACTAATAACTCCAAATACTGTTTATGCAAAAGAACGTGGAATCATTACAGGAGATCTTTCTGAAATGTGGTGAACTCATTGACAACATTCAGTTAGTTAATTAGTTAGTTTAATAGAATATATATATTTATTTTTTCTTGCTTTTCAGAAGAAACTAGAAAATTCTGTCAGAAGTTTTTTGGAACATGAATAAGCCTGCAGGAGTTTATATATGAACACTTTCTGTTCTGTGTTAATCTAGACTATTATTGCTGAATAAGTTGTGTTGCACCTATTAAGTTTTTGTCTATACAGTTTCTCAGACACTCATGGATATAAACTGGAGATGTATGGCCTTATTAGTCTAACTCTGGTCTTCTTAGAGTGTTTCCCTATGTTAATATTAACCTTTTCTGAATGAAATATAATAAAATTTTAACACTCTAGTATCTAATATTAAATCTATTTAAAATACTTTAGAGTATTTTAATGTAAACAACTTCTTTTAATAAAGATAAAATTAATTTAAAAAATTTGAGAATTTGGACATTCAGAAATATTTTTAGTACCAGATTTTTATAGATTAATTTTCTTTTAAATTAACACAGTGATTTATGAAGCACTAAGCTGAGCTGAGCATCCCCTTGTTTACTTTGGGTACCTGAGTGACAAAAATGGACTTTTAAATGGCATTTTCCTGTACCAGGCAGTTTTCATTATCCCACAATGTATTTATGGCATGGCAATATAAATTGAAATAGATTGTACTGGCACTGCCAGCATTAGTAAAATATTCCATTTCTAATACATCTAGCACTGCAGCTCTTCATTGTATTGCCAGTGGAAGTTTCAAAATATGCATCATTGACATAAGTCTGCTCTCCCCAAAGTAAGTGGAAATTTTAGATGCTGAAATAAGAGCAGAATTTAACGAGAGAGAACTTCTGAAATGTAAAGTTGAATACCGGGTAATGATATTTTTTTTATAATATAAAAGGATTGTGCGGTCTAACAAAGTTTAATGAATATTCTTAAAGATGTGCAATTACACATTTACAAAGCCATTTTACACTTTCTTGAAGTATTTCAATAGCTACATGCCAAAAATGATTTCAAATGTAGTACCTCTGTCAATATAGAGAAGTTAATTTAGCCTTTCTAGCATGTCTGCTCTGTGATCCTCTCTTAGAGTCATAATATTTCTTCCATACTGGCTGGATTCAGGGTACAACATAGACTGTCTGGGAATAAATCAGGATTATGTAGAGCGAGTGGCTGTTATTTATGGGACAGTTGTTCACTGGCAAAGAAGTTGAAGTGTGTGTAGCTGATACGATGGGAGCAGTGAGGAGGAGACCCCTGAGACTACAGGAGACGTTTTCCTTTTCTCACTTCTCTGCCTGGCACCTGAAGAAGAAATTTTAAGGAAAGGCCTGCTTTGTCTCTGAAGCTTCAGACAGAAGCCGACCCACTGGAGATGCAGGCAGGAGAGAATTTAGCTGTTAAAGTCAAAGAAATATTTTCTGATTAGGTGTGAACTGATTTTATTATTTTTCCCTAACGGCTTATAAAGTGACCCACTTTAGGTAACTTTTTATGGAGTATCAAAAAGCATTTATCCAATGCCAGAGCAGCTGCTGACAAATTTCAAGCTTTTATTTCAAAGCATGAAACAGTTAAGTGGTTGGAAGGATACTTTTAAGCATGAGAAAAGCAAAGTAATGTGAAGAGCTGCACATTTATTTTGAGATGTCTGCAATCCCAGTTCTCATGAATTTTTACTTGGTGTGGTGATCCAGCCAGTTCACCTGATACTTCCCAGCTTTCATCTCAGTGTTTCTCTGAATACAAATAAAATCAACAAACCTCAAAATCAAACCACCAGCCCCCAAAGTCGCAATGTAAAACAAACCCACGAATTTGAAGCATTTTCTTCCAAGTGACTGCATTTGTCTGAAAGCAGTGTTTTAAAATGGGAAGTGTCTATTGATCTGCTTGACAAGTGCTGTGACTATTTCTTGTGCTTGCAGACATGGCAGAGAGCTAAAATTCTTACTTGGATGTGTGCATAAGAACATGCCGAAAAGGATCAAACTGATTTCATTTGGATAACTCAAAGAGATGAAGTTCCTCACTAGCAAGTCCCATGCAATGTCACCTTGTTAATAGTTATGTATTTTGAAGCTTTGTTATTTATTAAATAAAAGAGAGTTTTGAGTCAAAGTCCAGATCTTACCAACACTTACCTGGCACAATTTGTTGTAAAGTTAAACAAGATTGCAGGATGTTCCTATGTAATTTTCACTTGTGACTAGTTAATTTTGCTTCTCTGAGTTTTAAAAGTTTAGATATAAACCTTTGAAAGCTTTCTGATGTGATTGCTTGGTGGTCTTATGAGATATCTTTTAACTGAGCACTGGAAAATCAAGACTACTAAAATCACTGGCAACATAACTTGGAAGAGTTTAGCATTGCAGACCTGACTTTCCTTTCTCCCTGGGAAGAATTTCACTGGGGATTGATTTGCACTTAAAGAAATTAAATTTGTCTCAATTTTTAAGTAGCATGTGTTTTCTTTTTGGGAAAAAATCCAAATGTTCATGAATATTCAAGGTCTCCTTGATCTGTGAAGTTGTTGATGATGTGCCTTCCTGAAACAGCCTGTGTTACAGAAACTTAAATTTATAAACCAAACATGTTTCCTTGATAAATAATCAGAAAAATAGAATATTTTTAGAAACATATAGAAAGTGAAGTCAATCTGAAGTGATTACACATGTTCGCTTTAAAAAAACCTGTCAGGCAATACCAGTTATCAGATTTTCTACAATCAAGAAGAGTGGAGAAAGGGAGAGGCTTGTAGAATTGCATACAAAAAGAGAGTTTTGGTGCAGTCTCATAGTTGCTTAGAAGACATAGCACAGACTTAACTACCAAACTTGACTCAGTGCACTATCAAGGCTATCTATCAGGAAACATGCACAGTCAATGACACAGCACCTAAGTCTTGAATGTTGTGGTAGAGTTTGGATATTCTCTTGATCAAAGCATGATGGATTCATAAGGTAGGAACTAAAAATACTTCTCTGTAGAAGTGAATCTTGGCCTCAGTAGATGGAAAAGGGAAATGATGATTGAGTTGTGCTGATTCTGCTAAAGAGCTCCAGTTATGTATTAAGGCAGTAAAACTCCCTATGAAACATGGGAGGAATGTATTACTAGTTAATTACAACAGCAAGATATGCCATTGAAGGATTATTACCATATTTTATGATGACTGGTTTATCATCTCCTTGTTTATACTTTCCTTTGGTAATGAACTTACCCTCAGAAGTTTGAAATATTTAATATTTGAGCACTAAATATTGTACCCATTGTATATAATAGGAGTTGTTAATATATGGAGTAAGAATACAACTGCAGATGAAAAGAAAACCCGGATGAGAAAATCGCATTTTCAATAATTATATGCTGTGTCCATGCATCAGTAGTGGTGTGGTTGTTTCAGTTTAATTTTTCTGGTGGTGATGAAGTATATAAAGCAATAGATTTTTTTGTAATTAAAAGCAAATTCTGTTCTAGCCAATGTGGCCTGTAAAGTTGTTGGATTCCCAGGCCAGTTTCAGCAGCATCTCATCAAATATGGATGTCTGAAAGATGAACATCTCTTGTTTTAAGTAGTCGGACAACTGTTTGACTGCTCCTGCTATAGGAAAATAATCTCTTCATGGATGGCTATAAGTGGCATCATTTTTCCTTTGGGTTCCCATTGCTGTCTTCTGTATATATTACACATCTGGACTGTAATGGAAACTTGCTCATTCCTCTTAAACATCTGTTGGCTCCTGCTGCAGTGAAGACCTACTGTTATTTTTGCTGTGTACTCCATAATTGTATTAAATCTTTGTCTAGCAGCCGCTGTTCCAGGTACAATAAATTCAAAATCATGCAGAAATAATAATTATTTTTTCAGGAAATTATTTCACAACTAGGCCTTTTGTTTTGTTTTGTTTAAAAAAAAAAAAAACAAGGGGGAAAAAAAGGCAAGTCATTGAAAAAGCAGAAAGAGCTTTCACTTTTGCTTTGGAAAATGTAAATATCCGAGGAGAAAAATGTTAGGAAGTTTCCATCTGGAAAAAGATTGTTCCTTTCTTCAATTTAAAGGTATCAATCTGGTTATCCTGTTTATGCAGCTGCTCATAGAAAGGCCTTTAAAAAAAACCCCAAACCCCAAACAAACAAAAACCAAAAAAAGATAGTAATGTAATGGATTCTTCTAGTAAAAGGATGAAGAAGGAAGGAAAATGAAAAAAAGGATAAATTATAGAAATTCAGGCTCCTAATGGTTTCTGCTGTTAAATCCTGGTGAGGGCCAAAAGAGCAGTGATGGCAAATATTAGTCGCCTCTGGAGCTCAGAGCTTACTCAGGCAGAGACTCTCAACTAAACCAATAAGACAGAAAAGCCTTTTATTTCTACAAACACAGCTCTGCACACCTAGAGGAGGCTCTCTGTCCCACCATTGAGAAGATCCAATGAGAATTGACTCTGGGCTAATTTTTCTGCTAGTTTTTCCTTTACTCCTTAGGCACTGGAGTTTTATTTGGCTGTTTTCTCAGCATGGTAGAAGAAAATAAAAGAAAACTAATTCTGAGAAAGAGAACTAGGACTCAGTGATCTCAAGAGTGAGTAGTAGTAAAAAACTTCTATAAATTTTCATGCAAAATCTTTGCTTTTTTGTATTTTGTACCATCATCAGATCCCACACACTATCCTGATACTGTCCTGACACATTATTTATGTTCCCTCCTGTGCTGAGAAGTATGGAGGACTTGGACTTCATTGCTACAAGACTATGTGGCTTTGAGGGGATAGTTTTAAGCACTACCTCTTCCGTCAGTATTCAGGACATAAGGAGAAGTTAACAGTTATTTTTTTATTTCATAGCAGATCAAAGCTAGAGAGTGCAAGAGAGATAGAAAAGGAAAACCAGATGCATTTTACAAATACCCAAATTGTGCTATCAGAGCATTAAATATTTACCAGTGAGTGTCTGCCCATTGAGTACTTTGGTATATTTAATTTCTTTTTATTGTTATTGTCTGTCTGGACTTGGACTTATCTCCTTGGCCAAAGATAAAGGATGATTTGTGTCATGAACGTACAGCATGTGAAGCGGTGCTTAGGTTTTTCTTGAGATTCAATTAATGAGGTAAGGAAAGGGCAGAGGTATGGAAAAAGGCTTTGCTAAGATGCCTTTTAAATTTCATACCATATTGAAAATGGAACTCTGTCAGAAATAGTTATGGTGTTGAAGGTCTGCTCTGTGTAAGCAGTGCAAGAGGCAGCTGCCTAAAATAAGAAAATATTAGGGAGGTGTTTGGGGGCTGTTTATTGAGAGCAAGGCAGGGAGCTGTGGGCAGTGTGTGTTTCCCAGGCTGTTCAGGGCAGTGGGGACCACGGAGCTTGTGCTGCTAACAGGTGGATGCTAACATACTAATGTATTTTTACTTTTCGGCAAAGTATTAAGGCTAGAGAGTTGCAGACTGTTTGTGACACATGGTAATTTGTTGAAAATTGCTATTTGCAAAATAGAGGGGATCTGTTACACTAACAGAACTGACAAGAAAATAAACAGCTATTTTTAGTTTTGATGCTGTTTGGTGGTTTTGTTGGGTTTTTGTTTGTGTCTTTTAATCAACAACCTTTGACACCAGGAAAGATAGACCCAATGTTGGCTATTAATACCAAATCAAATGTATTTGAATATGCTGTCTCTGATACTTAATAAGTGTCGTAGTGTAGCTTTTTGTGGCTAATAAAACTTGGTTTACATTACACCCCTTGCCTGCTATGATTTGCCTCCTAGGGCTCACTTAGAGTGCATTAAAAAGCTGCAAAACTTAAATAATTCATTTATGCACCACTGCTCTCAGACAGTGTTTTTACAAACGCTGTAATGAGACAAGCTGTGAAATGTTTTACATGGTGGAAATGAGGTCTGCTTCTCAAGAAAAGTCTTTCTGCACAGATTTGATTCCTTGAAGTCTTCAAGAGGACTTTCCAAGCATTATGGTGTAGAACTCTGAAGCACACTGATCTGCTCCCACTGATGAGGCTGTTTGTCCTAACTTAGCAATCTTTTACTTCCAGTACTTCCAGTGCTTTCACTGGAGGACCTAAAATGAGCACAAGATACTTAAGGAGTGCAGAGTGGAAACTCTAGTTCATTGTTCTGGGACAAGGGCCTTTCCTGACTTTGACTATACCTTGTCTACCACACTGATACTTGTTCTTACTCTGCTCTCTGCAGTACACTTGACTTTTTAATAATGGGCATGGAAGGAATTGGAATGATTGAAGTTAAAATGTACCAGAACTGAGCTTTACTGTCAAGGTTGTTGACAACTCTGCTGATGTTCAGTCTAAATTCTTATCCTCTGGAGTTGTGTTCCTTCTGTACAGCCAGTTCCTTCTCTGCAAAAGTCTTATTGTCATGTAGAAGAGCTTAAAAGTATGCCCTGCCCCTGTACTTTCAGGAAGCAGTTTTTCTGATATGAAATATCTCTATTATTTACCCTAAATTTTAGAATTATTTTTATTTCTCTTCCTCTAGTAATTTGGATGGAGAAGGAGGAATAGCACTTGGTGTTGGTGGAGGAAGTGAGACTTCTCTGTCATTTTTGGATGTGTATTAGGCCATAGCTGTTAACTACATGATCAGATCTAATTTGTTCTACAGGAAGAACAAATTACAGAAGAATTAAAACCTAAACAAATTAGTCCTAAATTAGTAATTGGGTAAGAATAATCTGTTTACAGCATGTGTCTGACTTTGCCAGGAAAATTATCCAACAGTTTATATTTCCCATGCACATCTCAGCACTGACTTACAGCTTAAGATGAGATAGGGGAAAAACCTAGGTGTAACTGAGACTACTGGGTGGCTTTGTTTGGAATTTGTAACTAATTGGAAGAATGTGTAATTAGAATCAGGTTTTAATTTTTAGTACTAGGGCAAAAGCTTTCAGTTTTCATAACTTCTTAATGTGTCAAATTTGCTTTAGAACCCTTTGCTAGAAAATATTTTGTGTTTGCCTGTAGTTTTGCATAGCCATTATAAAACTTTAAGTGTGCAAAGGAGATTAATATTTTACAGAATGAAAGCTGGAGAAAAAAGAAGAAAACAAAATGCTTGTGCTACTGCTAGGTAGAGATCCCTTTGAATTTGCTAGCACTCCTGTGAGTATTCCCCCCTCTTCTCAACCAGACTTGAATCTGAGAAAATTACCATCTGTACATAGATATGCAGGAAATGAGCTAAATTTGTAGTGTAAACATTTTCAAATGAATATTTGCACAGTACAGTCTCTAAGTAATGCATTATCCTCTTTCATTTGGTAATCAACACATATCCCTTATGAGTTGTGTTGAAAGGGAAGAGAGTGACTCTCACTAAACTCTAATTATCCATTCCTTCCTCCTGGGAAGAGCTCTGTTTAAGCTCCCTTTTGTGAGCTGCTCTGTGTTTCACAATCATTACACCTCTTGATCAGTCTTTCTCCTCATTTTGCCTCAAAGTGTGCTGTAGAATGTAAGGACACAAACCCAGACAGCTCCATGTAGAGATGTCTGCTGAATTCCTGTAATGTGGGATTCCCAGACCAACACAAAGCCTCAGTGAGATTCAGAGAAACTAACTTTCAACTGAGGTTTTATGCAGGACACAGGTTTTTGGTAATACATAAATATTTCTTGGCTTAGGACTGGGAGAATGACATATTTCCATAAGCCTCGAAGTATTTTTGACTCAATTCAATCTGCAGCAACATGAGTCAGCTGTTTCTGCTAAGCAGTGTTTCTAATTCAGCCTTTTTCCTAATAAGCACGTACGTATAACGTGAGCTTCCTACACCGATTAATCTGTGTTTCCTCCATATGGTTTGTAGATTTTTATTTTCTTTCAATTCAGTGCAAGCTGCTGAATAGTAAAATGCAGTCAAGATCTTGTTCTAGCAAAAAATGGACTCCAGCTGAACTTACCAGTGAATTGCCAAAATTAGCATATCCTGGTAGTTTGGGGAAAGGAATTTTTCACCCCATCCATCTGACTAGTAGGGCTTGAAAATGGATAAAGTTTTGAGTAGTCCTCTATAGAAGGCCCTGTGTTTTTCTGAGTAAATTTTTGAAGGCAAGGTTGTGTAGAAGAAAAAAGCTGGACCAAACCTCACTTGAAGCTGGTTCAGAAGGACAAAATAATAGGCCTGTGGAGTTGTCCTGAGATCACTCAGCTGAGATGCTACACCTCGGCAGAAAGAATGGGGACATCAGAAGATGGAGAAGATCTGTGTTTAGGATAATATTGAACTTAAGAGGTTTGGAAATAGATACTTTGTATTTTGTGAGGGTAGGAATTTACAGTCTGTGCATGGGAAGGAATGATTTTCTTTGCTGATTTTAATGTGCAATTAGGAGTGTTAGAGTGATACCAGCAAAGCTTTGCTATTACTGCCTCTGGGCTATCACAGTAAAGCTGTAGCCCTATTCATGTGCATCCACGGATACAGAGAACACAAAGACAAAAAGCAGTGCACACATGCATGGTAAAGCACTAAAAAATCAAACTCCCCCTTCCAGAAACCTTCATTAACCTTCTTTTCCCCCCTCCAAAAACCAAAACCGAACAGAATAAAAACCTTTTTCTTTCGTATCAATGAAATCTAATGGCATAGTTTTTCTTCTTCAAGCAGGGAGAATGTTAATTCCTGGAATGCACTTTGTACAAATTAAAGTCCTTTCCTCTTCCAAACATAATTTTAAACAAAGGAATCAATCTCTCTCCCAGCAAACCAAGGTGAACAAATACATATACAAAATAATTAAATTGCTTTTTTCTTATTATAAGAGTTTGTTTGGTTTGCAAAACCAAGCTGGAATATTTATGCCCTCCCTTTTAGGGAAGGTCAGCAGATATATACTCAATTACCTATTTGTGTGCGTTAAATCAAGTGACTCTATATTCAATATTTTGTTTTTTAATTTTGCTAGAGCAGGAAGCTGGAAATCCAAATTAATGGCTCTTCCCCAGTGACATAAATTCTGCGAGGTGTTTGTAGCTTGCTTGCCTCGTTAAAGTGCTCTGACATGATTGATAACCCTTGTCCTCTCCGACAGTGAAGGCTGCTCAGCAGAGGCAAGTAGACCATGCAGAGAACTTGTACTAGGATCCAAATTCAAGATGTTTTCATTTTTTCTAGATCCAGGTTGTGAGGAATGGTTTCTAAACAGGTTGGTACACTTCTGGTTTTCTCACTAACAGCTGCTGTTGGGCATGATAATATACCAAAGTCACTGCAGCTGAGGAGGAGAAGTAAAGCTTGTTCCTGTGGGGTGTCTGGTGGCAGTAAAGTCCCTTCTGAGGGGGGAACTGCTGTGCTGGGACCATCCTGTGCACAGCCTGTAGTGTTATATGGTGTGGGTAGTTTAACATGCAAAGGGTCCCCCCGTGAGTGGTCTAGCAGATGTCCCACTTTTCCCCCCTTTCTCTGTTTACCTGTGCACCGACTTGTTGGACCTTGAATTTACAAGGGCAGATGTCTTCCAGAGAACGGTAAAGTTGCTGTACCAAAAATCCAGACCATAAACATTTCAATCTACTTTTCACTGTCTTTTTAGTGTTCATTTCATTTCCTCAAGCAGTGATTGACCCTTGTCTCATTCCAAGACAGCCTTTACAAGATGAGGTGTGAGCATCTCGGGAAAAACTTCTGTTAATTTTGGAGCTTGGCTTTAATCTCGTAATCTTTTCCCATTGTATGATACTGACACAGAGAGTGGATTTGTCCTCTGTGGCTTAACGTTTGTGAGGTTTGTGGATTTGCTAAGGGATAGCTTGCAACTCATATTATTGGGATCTTTCCTATAATGCAGCAATTCAGTCCCTCCCAATTTGTTCAAAATACAGGAGCTTAACTTTAGCAATAGCTATTATCTACAGCAATTTCTCAGTAAGGTGTAAGTGAAAATAGATTAAATGTCAGATATCAATTATCTTGATCTGGAAATCTGTGCAAAAATTGGGAAAACAGTCTGAAGTGTTTGGTCTTCAAATAATGAATATGCAACATTTAGTGAAATTCCCAGAGCTTTGAATATGGGTCCGAATCAAGGATAAAATTGTCCAAAAAACCCTTACAAAGGACTGAAGAAATGAATAGCACCAGTCACCTGTGGCTGTTGTTATGGCTGGAATCCCAGCAGAGGTATCTGTGTTGCAGCATAGAGACATCTCTCTAATCAATGTTACTGCTACTTTTTATTTTTGTCTTTAGGCAGAAGCAGGAAGTAAATATAAGTAAAAGAGCCGTGCACATTGCACTTTCCATAATCCTTGTGCTCTGAACTACTTTTTCCCCATAGGCTATTAGTGTCTTTGAATAAGTATCCAGTTCTTCTCAATGAACACTGCACATCTGAAGTTAAAGTGGCTGCCGGTAACTGAAGTGACAGCTATGCAACTGCTAGCAACCAGGAGAAGCTTGCTAAACCTGAAGATGTCACATCGTTTTTGTAGTTCCATTTCAAAGCTTTTGGAGACTGAAGTGCCATATTTTCAGGCAGAAACAGGTAGTCAACTAGGGTGTTTATTCATTGAAGGTCAGGCTTTTGTATTATGAAACTTCTAGCAGATGTGATAAGCAGTAAATTGCAGATCTATCACCTTCTCTTTTCTATCTTTTTTTTTTTTCCTGTGAGTGTGTGTGTGAAATCAGCAGAATACTGCCTGCATTTGATTTATGGCCCACTTTTGACCAACTCTTATCAGGCTCCCACAAGCCCTTTTCTGATGCAGCTCGTGTCTGAATGACAATAGACAACCACTGCCATTATGCTCCAAAATCCCTCTCTGCATTCTAGACACCTAAGATTACATCTGGGCTATTGATTTATGACTGCCCCCCCTGCTTTTTTTTCCCCCACAGGGACCAGTTTGTTCAGCCTGAACAAGATAGACTATTATTAAACTGAGCAAACTACTCCATGTGAACTTGGTAGAGAAATAATCATTTGCAACCACCTTTCTAACCACCCAGGTTCATAAAGAAATGTAGGTGTTGAAATATTAAGACTGTTTATATATGAGTCCCACCATTCGTGTTTGTTCAGATTATATATAATTTATATACATGAAATGAGACCCAACAGGCATTCTGTTGTTTTGGACATTATAGGCATATTGCCTAAAGCACAGCAGTATTGCCACCCAATGTACAAAACCCAAATTATTACAAATCTTCGTTACAGAAATACCTATTGTAACGCCAACTGTATCTGTGGCAGGGAGGTTTTATGACACATTTTAGAGCCTCGGCAAAATTTATATATTCTACCAATAGATTTTTTTCTTATTCTTTTTTTGGGGAGGGAGAGAAAGCTATAAATTTTACAGTACATTGGATTTTTATATCTCCTAAAAATGTACAGTACAGGATTCATATTTAATATCCCTCAGCTATAGTAATCTGTGTATTTAAGTCAGTAAGTGAGAAGATACAGACAGGGCTTCTAGTTAAAATGGTTATTTTTACCCTTTCTCTCTCCTCCTCCCAACTCCCCCTTCCCTCCCACAAGCACATACCTCACCCCTGCATCTTCTTTTAGTTAAAATAGCATTACAAAAGCTGATACACTGATTCAGGCTTCACATGTGAACTCTAGCATGCTTTTAGGAAACTCTGAGCACCAGAACACCAAACCAACGACTTCTGCAGCTGCTCTGAGAAAAACCTAGAGCATGGCATGGACCAAACACCACAAACAGACTTTCAGAGCTTTGCTCTCCTTGTTCTTGGTCATGGGGACCGATCTGCTTGACTTTCAAGTACACCTCCCATGGTCTATGACCTACATCAAAGGATTTATTTTATTTTGCTTACTATTCATTGTGTTTAAGTATCTATCATTGCTTGTGTCCTGATAGACTGTTTTTTCCAGTGACATGTGGGCAGGAAATATTACACACAAGCTGTAATTTAAGTATTTTCTATTAGGCATTTCTTTTTTCTCCTGTGGAGCAAAACACTCTATCAGCAAAGAACCAAGTAATGCCAGCATCAAGTGGGGAAAAATTAAGTTTTGTCATTTGTTACTAGATATCTGGTGTTTATCATGTAATTTTCTCATATTTGAGAATAATTTTATTCTTATTCTTTATCCTTTGGAAAAAAAATTCATTTGGAGTTTTATAATTATTCCACATTTCCTTCTCTGGGCTTCTATTTCTTCTCTGTCCATTCAAGGCTTGATCCTGCCAGATCCTGTGTCTGTTCCAATAAAACACCTATGTATATGGTCAAAAGCATTTTAAAGCTTAGATATCCATGAGTGGTTTTGAAACATTGCAGTTTTTTTTTTTTTTTAAAGATAGCTGTTCTATTGGGTGTCTGAAGTAATACCTATAACTGAGGCCTTGCAGAAAGTGAAGATATTTTTTTCTATGAAAATCACACCTTTTCAATTTAGTTGAGCATCTAAACACTGGAATGAGAAAAGGAACTATGTTAATGCTGAGTATGACTGAGTCTGTTCTGTAGCGAAGAAGTTATACAGAAATACATAAATCAGAGTTACACAGACCCACAGATTGCATTGCTATTGGTAACTGAGAGCACTATGGCTCTGCAAGGATATTGGGGAGTTACAGTAGTTTCTGGGTAGAGCAGGGAGAATAATTAATGGCTGATGGAAAAGGATGAAATGTTTTTTCCTCAGAATGGAGCAAGTAAGAAGAGATGTGAAGGCAGCACAAAACAAGAAGTGGAGAGTCAAGCAAACTGAAATATGGCAGGCTGAAAAACCCAAAAGGGAACACTTTTTCCCGTAATGTGTAACTCAGCTGGGAAATTCTGTGCTTCTATTCAACGGAGAACAAATCAAATTTTAGAGAGAGATAACCAAATTTATGGCAGTAGTCCATGCTACAGCAGGAAGAGCAGTGTCAAGGTCATTAGCAATGCACTGGATCCAGCCTTCAGTATCTGTGTAGCTGGGGCTTGAGAGGGACAGGTAGCCAATAACTACAGGTAGCAGATTTACACTTTGAAGCTTACTTCTGGTCATAAGAGGCTAAGCTTGAATGACTGGTGTCCTTATCTAGTATTGTATTTCCATTAAATTCAATGTTTTTTTAAAAGTCTGGGATAACCAGGGTGTTGGATGTCCTGTGCAGAATGCTGTTCTCAGTCTCCCTATGTCATGGTTGACTGTTGTACCTAGGAAACAGAAATCACAGCAATGCCAACAATCCAAAACAGATTTAAGTCTTGCTGAAGCTGACAGTCACTTTTGTGACACTCACTACTGTTTGGAGTAAACTCTTCAGAATCTTTCTGGCCTGTGTTACAGCTGTTGCGTCATTGTATCTCAGTGTCACCAGGAATGTGTGGCAGAAACCTGCTCTGGGTAGGCCAGATCTGGAGTTATGGCTTAATGGAGTACCTCTTCATCTGTGATGAAAACTCCACCATTCCCTTACAGCAGCTGACTTGAAATTGTGATTTATTTGTCTAAAGGCATTTCCCAGTTTTACTATGTTTTGGAGCAGAAACCTATTAATTTCTTTTAGCTCCTGGTGTCTTCTACCCTGCAATACAGACACTGGCCTGCACAAGTATTGGCTTGCATAATGCTGCTTCAGATAAAGGTCATAAGTGGTCTTATTTGGAAATTAATTCAAATGAGAAAGAGAATGAGCCAAAACCAAGCCTCTACTGGGCATGTTAATAATGTCATTTGTTTACAGAGTGCAAGATCTCTGCTAGAGGACATCCTGAATCATTGGCTGCCGCCCTTAGTGTTTGCCTTTGGTTGTCCCTGTTGTGAGGGAAGTGAGTCCAAAGGTCAGAGAGACTCTGCTGGATCAACAGTGCCTGAAGATACCTATTCATCTTGTGGAAATCCAGGCTGATATTTTGAAAGATGCAAGTTAGGATTTTGATGCTTTGAAGAAAAAATAGATGGGATTCCTACTGTGGACCAGTTCTAGTACAGTCATTGGTGCTACAACCAGGAGGAATTAGTGCTGCAGTTCCTGAACACTAACCAGGAAAAAGGAGGTTGTTGAAATGCTGTAAGACAGTGGCAGCAGATTAGAACGGGTGTGAGGGTAGTGTCCGTAGTGCATGTGACAGGAATGCCTGTCGGCGGGAGTTTTTGGTATGCTTATTTCTTATGCATGAAAAGTCTGTGCAGTTTGGGTTTTTTCTGAGCAGTCTTCAACTTCTCAAGAAATGCAGAAATATTCCCCTAAAAAAAAATCTTTGTTTCATTGCACTTCTCATACATACACAAAAGGGAGTGAGAAGATACAGTCCAAATATAATCTTTAGAAAAGGGTGTTTGTTGTAGGTGTGGGCAGGGCTTGCGTGGCTCCATGCAGAAAGTGTCCTGAGTTTCAGCAGGTAGCAGATAAAAGAGCAAACAAATAGGGAGCCATATTGTCAGCCATGCTGAAAAGTGCTCTGATGCCCTTTCCTAAGCATTTTCTCATCAACAACAAGAAGATCAGATGTTTATGTCAGAGACACGAATAGCACAACCACATGGCTCTTGGCTCTTTCCTTCAGTAAGTAGCAGTAGCACTTAATTAGCTCTTGGAACATGTTACATCTATACAGAAGATTTTAAACCCTCGCTTTGTTTTTAAGATTTGAGAGTATTTGATATGAACTGTTCAAAGGTGCATGTTTAACAACTTGGCATTCTGGCTTCAGCAGCAGGTACACAAAGGCTGTGATCCCAAAATTTTGGTTGCACTTTGGTTTAAAAGAGCATGTTTCACTTATTACAGTGAATAAAGGGCAGGGCATATTCAAGCACTCTGTGAGGGTCTCCTGGGTGTAGCTATGGATAGTAGGTAGTATTTATGCTCCATTTTGTATGCTTGTCAACAGCTCTTTTTGTCAGACTTCTTTTTTTTTTTAATGCAGGTTGTCCTCAGGAAAGGAATGAAAATGAGTGAATGTTGTCTCAGCTGCTATAAAGTGCTACATTCTCTCAAGTATAAATCATCATCCTGAAGTTCATTAACCTTAATATAATTTAGTCTTCATGTGTCATCGGTTGAGCCCAAGCCTTCTAGATAAGTCATTCACTATCTGCTAGATTTGTGGGGGCAAGCTAATTTTTGTATATAATGAACCTTATCCATAGGCCTCTTTCTTTCTGCACTCTGCACATTGAATTGGAATGGCATTTGTTGGACTGAGAAGGTGCTGTGAGACAAGCAGGGTCGTGACAGCCTAAAAGAACAGGAGCAACCAGCTCCAGAGAAAAGTCCTTGTAATAGATAGCAAGGATGTCAATGGAGTGGTGCAAAATCTCTGATTCTTCTTTTTTCTACAGCACCAGTGTGTTTGTTAATCAGGAATTGCCCTGTTGCAGCAAAGAGAAATGTAGTTGAGAAACTTCTGCAGAACTACCATGCACCCAGCCTCAGCTGTCTCAAAGCACTGCAGATGCCCAAAACTGAGCATTGGTGAGCATTGAGGAAGTTTGAAGATCCGAGGGATGACAGCAGAGCTCAGTTGGTATCCTCAGCAGCCACCTCTGCCCACCAGCTGCTTTGCCAGTGTCCTGCACTGCCCAGGGGTCACATAATGAGTTGATTTTAGGGAGGGATGTAAAGCAAGATAATATAGCCACTGACCTTGTGGATTTTTACAGGGAAATCATCCTGTTCCCAGGGGCTGGTGTGACACAGGTGGAGCTTGCTGGAAGGTTTGACAAATGGGCTGTGGAGACTGGCGCTGTGTGTGGAACAGAGGCAGGGGTTGATGTAGTGTGTATAAGATGAAAGATGAGGACAGGGCTAGGTCAGGGAGAGCATTGTATCTTGAGCCATCGTCTTTTCCACTGTTCAAACTCCACAGAATCAATTTCTCCATCTCTTCCAGCAAATCAGAGACATTTGTAGTTCACACTTGTGAAAAACTGCTACCTATTTTTACTGCTTTGTGGATTAAAAAAAATACCTAAATATGTACACACAGCTATACAACAGAACAAAAATCCCTCCATAGCTTCAGGTCAATCACTCTTTTGGCTGCCTGAAGCTCATCTATTGACAGAAATCACCTACCTCCAGCTGATCTTACTTCTCAGCCAAGGTCTGAAAGTCTGGCACCTCCCATCATGATCTGTCATACAAACATCACACACAGTGTTAACCTAACAGTTAGAAAGATTTGTTGCGAGTCTGTTGGCTCATTTTAAAAAAAAAAATTAAACCCCCTAGTACAAGGGGGTTGAATTGTCTCATAGATTATGGGCAGAGGCTGGGTGTCAGTTTATCCTAGTAATCTGCCCAGATTTCTCACAGGAGTCCTGTGGACTGCACAAGGAATGCTTGAGTCAGACTCCTCTCTGCTCAAGACTCAATAAGGGCATGTGTTGATCTAAACACATATATCTTCATCTGTGCCGGGGGGATAGGGGGCAGAGAAAAGAAAATCAATGCCGTCTGTGGCTGAATTTCTAGTTGAGTTCCACACGGCTGTTACTTGGCTCATCTCTTACCTCCAGACACTGCAGAATAGCCCTGCTGCATTCCTTCTGCATTGGACTGTCTGGATTTTTCTCCAATAATATAGGCTTGGCCTATTACTTCTGCTTCTGCTTCTTCTCTGTCTTTTTCAGCCTTTTCCCCTCTTCCTCCTTTTTGCCTCTCAAGGGTGTCACAAACTATGTCTCTTGATGCCTTTTTTTTTGGTTTCTCCATTGCCTTCCTCTCCGGGACTCTGAGTGGGCAGGGACAGTGAATTGCTTCCCAAAGCCCAAGAGCTGCAATAGTCTGGTTTTGCCCTCAGAAGAATAATGATTTTTACAGATTTGCTGATTTGAGAGAGGTCTTTAAAATCAAAAAGAGGAGTTGTACCTGTTAAAAATCATCTTCATTTGAACAAAAGTTATTTATATATGTAAGATTTTTAAAGGTGTCTTGAGAGATTTGAGAGAAAGGACCCATAGGTTGTTTTATAATCTTTGAGGTCTTTGTGCTACATTAGCGTCTCAAATCAGAATATACTTGTATCATTACAATTGATGTTCAATTTAAACATCTTTGTTTACATGGTTCAAACTGACAAAAGTAGTTTAAACATAACATAAAGGTTAAATGCTGTCTTTCTTCTTTTAAAGAAATTCTTGCTGGTTTTCCATTGTTTTCTGAAAACTCTTCCTTTTGCTGTCACAAAACAATTCCAACTTAAGTACTAAAAATACTTTGAATTGTAATAACAATAAGAAATGTCTATTTTCAAGGTCTAGAGAGAATAAAGAGTGGAGTTGTAGTTTTGAAACCCCCTAATAATTTACCTAGACCAAATCTCCTAATCTTTGCACCACATCACCTATTGTATGGAAGAATCAATCAATCAGCTGTATTGATGTCTCTCCATTAACTAGTTTGTCCTTAGTTCTTGACTAGGTGAAGGGTCCATGAGGACATGGGTCCTATCCTCAGCTGCATGACCGGGAGCAAGATTGAGGCCAAAGTAATGTTTGAAAGGTTTTCTTTTATTTGTAGAACAAATGTTTTCATCCAACTGTAGCACAGTCAAACAGTGTGAAGGAAACATAACAATCCCCCTGTCTCTTTATCTGTGTTTTTATAAGGTCACCCATCACCACGGTATCTAAGCGTCTTTCTTCTTTCCTTTAAGGGTCCTGGTCAGGAGTTGAAAATAAGGAAAAGAGAAGAAGAAAAGCCACAAAGAAAGAGGCATATGAAAAGTAAAAAAAAAAAAACGGAGCTGGAGGTGAACCTAAACACTCAGAGGTAATTTGCCTTGAGGAGCAAGAACCCTTGAGACCTATGCGTAGACTTTGGAAGAAAGAACCTGTGAACAATAGTAAAGGCTATAAACGTACCATCCCTCTGACAGGTATGTAAACCTTGAGATTAAAATAACAGCTTCAAAAATCCTCTGTCAGAGTGAGTTTGCTTTAGCTAGTCAGGGTTTCAGGGGAAGTATCATAAAGACGATATATATCAAGTGGAGATAGCTAAGGAAATTTTTGATTGAAATTTCTAAACAGGTTGGTCCTTGAAGTGTATTCTCTAAAACTTGACAAAGTTATCATGGCATTAAAATAACATTATATAACATCAAGTAATTAATGGCTATAACTAGTGGATTTTAAAAATATATTTTCTGTATATGTTGAATCATCGTTAAGATAAATTTTGTACATAAGAGAAATGAAGAATCAGGAAGGGCACAAAATTTGAGTTCCCTTTTTTTTTGTCTTTGTGTATTGTTTTGATTTAAAAAAAAAATTTCACCAACATTTCTGGCAATTCCAATACTCTTTTCCTTCACAAAGTAATTGTGAAGGGTTCCTTAACAGGCTTTTACGGTTTTGTCTTAGTTTAATAATATATTTCCACTCTATCACGTTTTAGTTGTGGGGGCTGGTTTATTGTACTTACATTCATGGTCACACTGAGGAGGAGATGGTGGGTATTTCAATCACCTGTGAACGTCTCTGAACATCTAGTTGTATGCTAATCACATCCTTTCAACAAACACCAGACACTAACCAAACCCTTTTTTGCATACTGCAAGGAAGTAAGAGAATTCTTGACCACAGAAAGCAGACATCATCTATATTAAAGGAGGGAATTTATTCAGTAAGTGCTCATTGATACTTCTTTAAGCAGCAGCTTCCTCCTCCTAGAGATCTTAGTTGAGGTTTGCAGATGACCACATGTAATGATGTGGTTTCTTGTCACTAATAACAATTATGTGAGGCAGCAATATGTGGTGCAAAATATTATTACTCAGTAAGTGGCGTTTGACTGACCTAGCTACCCCAAAAGCTTATTGCCGGCTTGTATACATCACCACTGCTTTCAGAAACACAGTAGACTTCAGGAAATGTTTAGCAAAAATTTCAGCTGCTGTCAGGTCATGTACAAGTCAGGTTAACCAAAGTCAAAGGCTGGCTTACACTGTGGAGCAAAGTAGACTGAAAGGTCAAATTCTCAAAATCATCTCATAAACTTTGACATCTACTTTGACAGATCCCATACCTCTCTACCCAGCCACTGGTTCAACAAAATACTTAGACCTATGACCATCTAAGAAAGATGTGAGTCATTGCACTGCCTTCAACATGGTGACTCACAACCCTGGGCAGCATCCCCTGAGCTGCCCCTCTGGATTGGCCCCTTCACTCCAACACGCTGCTGGGATGACTTGTCTGCAGTCTCAGGTGTTTGTTAAAGGCAAATGGGTCATGAGGATGGATTGTGGTTTTGCTGCCTGATTGGAAAGTATGACCCCAAGCAATGACCCCAAATATTGGGATCTCTTATTCCGTGTGGTTCTTTCCTATTTATTCCACCAAGAATGCCATATGTAAAGGCATTATAATTCAAGAAGAATTTTTCCAGAAGTGCCACCCCCCAATTCTCAAATAGGAGTAGTAAAATAATTTCTTTTAATTGTTTTGCCTTTAGATCAGTTTCTATGTACCTGTTCTATGCAATTAACTTCATCACAAATCCAAAGAATTGTTCACAGTTGTTCCTCAGACATGTTATTTGTGCATGTCTATCAGAGAATCATAAAAATCAGAGACAGAAAAGTTCTTTTGCATTAGATCATCTCATCGCTGCCCTCGCCAGCACAGATCTTTCCCCCTGTACAGTTATTCTCCACTGCTTAGTCCAGTCTAGCTTTAAGTAGATTAAATATGGTACTTTCTCACTGTCCTGACAGAAGCTGTTGGAGCGGCTTGGAGGTGATTGACACTGGCACCCTCTGAAGGTGTGTTGTGGACCTTACCACACTTGTCATTTGTATCCAACCACAGTGCTTTCCTCCAGCTGTCAGGAGTATTGTGAGGCCATAATTCTTTCAGTGTTATGTGCTGAACACTTGCAACTAAGATGGAAAAAAAGAAATGAAAATGTGGTTTTAGTTTCTTTTTTGGCAGATAGTGTACATAAGGTTAATTCATTTGAGCAACCCAGAGCTGAAATAGTAAGGTGAGGGCCTCTAGAATATTTTGTTGATGAAAACTAGGGGTATTGAGATATGATGTGCTTGTCTGCACATGAAGATTTTACCTAGATAAAGAGGTATATTTTATAGGGTTCAGTTAATAACTACATTTGAAATACTCTCTGCTCTCATGACACAGAAAGCAGATTTAGCCAAATGGTGGGTGCTTTTGAAGAGCGCTGCTGCTGATGTACACATTTAAGCAAAGTAGTAATAATGTTTGTAGTTTCCTTTTCCTCTGAAGGAATGTATCCAGTGTTTTACTCAGTCCTTGCTCAAACTGTGCTGCTGCTTTGGGGCTGGGACATGTCTGCCACTCCGTGGCATGACAGCATACAGCTTAGACTTGATGGGAAGTCAGTAGTAATCTACTGGACCTCTTGTATTCAGACTCTTATTCTTGAACTATTCTGTTTCTCCCAAAAGGTGTCCAAAACAGAAAAAAAAGGGTGTTAGCTGATCTCTTGGTTTAAATATTTGCTTTCTCTTCTTGTTGTGACCAGAGCCTCATCTTCTAATTGTACCAGCCATAGACCTATCAAGCCAGGAATCTCTAAGTACAGTTCTCCATCCAGATCACTGTCATTACTCATTTCTATAGCCTTACTGAGAGGGGAATACTGTCTCTTGGTGCAGCCTCTTTACTTAATACTTTTACTCAATTCACATTGAAGGTTCTTAAAGTAGAGATTATTCATAGCACTTTCACTGCTTGCTGTTACTCTCCCTCTGAGTTCATGAATCCTAAACTGAGATCACATCATGTGGCCCAACATTTCTTGGATATGTAGTGCCCCATTAGAAGGTCATTTTAAGCAATTAATATTTTATTTATAAATATTTGCAAATATTTATTATAAACAGGGCTTTAAACAGCAGCTCATGAGGAAAAAAAATCCATTACATTTGTATTAAAACATGTTCAAAAGTTTAATTATAAGAAGGAAAATTCAGCTGAACTGTTAAAAGCATACATTGCAGTGCCCTGCTCTGACCAGTTCATGTCAGGCTGCCACATTCAACTGAGAAGGCAGATTTTGTTGCATTCCATACTAAATCCAAGAAACCAAACTGGTGATTTAGGGAACAGCTAAATGCTCCATGTTTTTGTCTTTCTTGGGCAATACTCTTGTCTGAGACTCTGGGCCAAATGCTGCTGTTGAAATCTCCTGTGTGACTCATGGCTGAGAAGGAGTTTTGCTGGATTTGAAAGATGAGGGTTTGTGCCTACTGCAAATCCCCCTCCTGAAAGTGGGAGTCACCCTTCTGACTCAAACTGTGAGTTTTATATCTAGCTCTGAAGGGTCCCCCATTTTGCTCACCCAGTAAATCAGAGGTCTGACTCCAGTGGCATCATCATCTGTTTGGTAGGGATCCTTCCTTGTAATACATTGCTTTGTTTTGTTTCCTTTCTATGTAAACTCTTTCTAGAAAAGCGTTCTTGGGCTGTTTCCACAAAACATTACCCCCATTAGGAGAACAGTATTTGACTATTTACCCCTTTGTAATACAGGGCTGAAAACAGGGTAGTTTTAAAAATAAATAATATTATAAAATTAGAAAAGACATCATCATCATCACTCTGGCAGTTGTTTTATATCTTTACCTCAAACCAGAATGACCAAACATCTCTGATTAATTATCCTACAGGAGCATTTAAATTCAGCAATTGTAATAGTTCTTAACAACTGCTGTTGATGGTATTATTTTTCACTGGGAAGAAAAATGGTTATTGCTCACATTGACCTCCAGTAAATCTTGTCACTCAGCCCATACCCTAGTCTTGAAATATAATTAAAGCACTCTGGTTTGATAATAGTGACTTACAAAAGCATAAGAACTAGAATTTACATTTTCTCTTTTTATTGCATTTAAGTTTCATACAAAAGAAAAGGTGCAACTGAATTACCTTAAATGGCCACGACTGATTTATTTCTGTCTAGAAATGTTGTAGTTTACATACATCAAATATATTTTTTCTAGGATTACCTCAGTGTTTGATTGGCCTTTTATTTTTGATTTTTTTAAGATGATTTTAAATTCAATCCACAGTGTGAGAACCTTCAGAGGACTGAAGCAGTTGTTTTTATCCCACATGAAAAAAATGTGACTAAACAAATAAATAAAAATGAGGTTTACAGCTATATATTTCTGCATACTGCTGTTCATGATATTCTGTGTTGTTGTAGCAACATGTTCCTCATCTATATTTAGTTTAATAGCTGCTTTTGGAATATTGCAAGCTAGTACAGTATATTATCAAGTGGTTTGAATGACATCATAACCTATGAGTGTCATCTCTTGTGGGTTATAAAATCCTCCCAAACCTTCCGTTTGTATTAATGTCTTGTAATATAATTTTAAATCAGGTATTATAGTTTACAGTGGAAGGATAAAATTCTGGCCTCCCTTGTACAATGCACTGGGGGAAGAAGAGGGCAAAATATATTTTCCACCCAACTCAGGCATGGACTGGGCAGTGCTTACTGGGCTGAGGGTGTCCCAGTGGGCCAGGAGAAATTTGTCAGTCTCTAGGGAGTGTTTTAGGTGGTCTCTGCTTGCACTGAAGAACTTGATCTTTTGTTGAAATTTGATTTGGGGACAGATTTGACACCCTGTCTTTTGCCATATTGCCACACAGTGCACCCACACACATCCAAATCCTCACTGGAGGTCTGCGCCTCTGTCCATTGAGGACCGAGGGACTACCTTAAACTGGGTTTAACTCAGGGCAACTGGTGTTGGTCCTACCAAGTCCAGTTGTTTTTGCAGGAAAAGTGGAGTAGCACTTTCAGCAATTTGGTGTGAGTCCCTTGGTGCAATTCTGTCTCCTGTTTCTTAAAGAGGAATATTTTTCTGTCTCCTGTAATCCTATTTTATATTGGAGGCCTCCTTACAAGGCCTTTTTGTCACTTGTCGGGGAATCTGTAGCAGGTATCTCTCTTCTCTGAAGTGAATGGGGAAGTGGAAATCTCTGCGAGTGTTGTGAATCACAACTTTAAGCCTATGCCTATAAGGATACTGCAAGTGTACGTGGGTCCCTGGCCACTATTATGGCCCTATAGCATTCACTAGATTGCAGGATTCCTAGAGTAATTAAACATGCCATATGTTGTCCCTGTTGTCCAAAAGGGTCTCCTTGTGTTTTGGAAGGGAACAGAGTGCTATGAAAGGGCTGCTGTGGATATTGCTTTGCACAGCTTTATAGTTCTGCTTCTTCCCCCAAATTCCATCAACAGCCAGCACAGAGTGGATCCTGAGGTGGGCCATGAGCTATGTCAGTAAATACATTTCAATGAAACTGCAGCCATTTTCATGGCAATCAAATAAGGGGATATGCGGGGTGTGTAATGCAAAGTTGTCTTGTTCAGTAGCATTAAGAGCAAATTTTGAAAATTCCTTGATGATTCAATGAACTTGATGTTTATTGAATGCACTGAGGCTCAAAAATGGCTTCTTCTGTACATAGTGAAAGATTTAGCATCATATATATATAACTTTTGTGCTATATTATTTGTCCTGGTGTAAATATAGAAGCATGTTTGGTTTTTTTAAAAATTGTTTGCAAACAGATATAATTTTTTTATCCCTGAAATGTTCACCATAAATAGTTCAGCTGCTGTAATGTTCTGCCACTAGAAATGATCAATAAAATGTTATTAAAATGTACAGTCCATGCATATCTAATTCCACTTACCCACATGTTACCTAATTACACATTTTAATCGCCTTCCCTCCACCCCTGAAAACCTACTTGACAATGTGAATATATTGAAAATGTCTGAAGAAATTCACCTTTTCTTTCAAAGAAAAGAAAAGAAATAATGTATAATGCACCCAAAAGGTTAAATTTATCATGCTGGGAAGAGAACTGCATATCACAGAAGCTCTGGATATTTTTGGCATTCAACTTCACCCACCCCCCTTCCCGTCTTTAATCACACCCAGAATGCAGTGCTTGTAAACTGTACTGATGTGTCAACTGTCCTCTATTTATTACATCTTACGCTTTAAATATCACCTCTGACAAACAAAAGAAAAGCAAATGTTCCTAAATTTCCTGAAGGGCTGAAACATCAAGCCCGGATTATTATTGTTTATGTCTCAGCTTTAGCAGCTCCAATGTCTCCATGGTCTGCTGTGCGCCGTGGTTGGCAATGATGGATGACCATTACAGCAGCTTATTGGAAATGGCTTGATTTATAACCTGTTCTCCCGCCTCAGTCTAATGGCTTCATTTCTTTCCTCCAGTGCGTGATGCCACAGCCAAGGTCATTGCGCCAATGGCCTTTTGTTGTTAGTTTGCTGATGACCACTGTGCCCGAGAGTCGGCATGCAGGGAGGGTGGGGAGGGAGGGGGGACACAGCCAATCTTTACATTTTATTTTTTTTTCCCCTCTCAGCCCTGATAACTGCAGCAGAACAGTAGATTAAATGCTGTCTTCTATTTGCTTCCTGTGCTTGCCAGACAAGGGGCTGCTTTATGATCCTCACTGGGAAAGTCTATTACTCACATCTACTTTAAATGACCAACATCAAATATATACAGCTCCCATTAAAGCTGAGATCAATAAAAATGCCATTAAGATAGTAAAAGTTGCTGATATTAGTGAAGCCCCCAAACAAAATATTTGATTTTCTTTCAGGTTGTTAGTGAGATGGAATACGAACATATAAGAGAAAGGAGAGAGGGCCATGCCCGTGGTCAATAATTTATCTCTGAGATTCATTCAGCCTCTCACCCAATATTTCCCTCCTGTCTATTGATTCCTCATCATTATTTGTCATAAGCTGTCCTAACTCAAGGAGAAAATATGCCCTCCATGTCCAAGGGGAGTCATACCTGAAGAAATAGAAAGGAATTTCATTAAAAGCAAGAAAGGACTGCCTGGGCTTTGAGAAACTCCAGCAGAAACTTACACAGACTTGTGTTATGTGTAGGGTTTGGGGGGGCAGGGGGGTTGTTGCTTTTTTTTTTAAAGCAGTATTTGAAGCCCATTAGACAGTGCTATGACAGAAAATGCCTAAACTTTGAAGCAAGTTGCTTTGATTACATTTTGTTGCCAAGGAGCTGTGTTTGGCCCTGAATGAAAATGGGCCTATTAAAAAAAAAAAAAAAAAAGAAAGGAAAAGAGAAAAGGAAAGGAAAGAAAAGACTAAAAAGCCAACTTTGTAAGTTTTTTCCAGCAATACTCTCCTGAGCCATACTGAATCTGGAGGTGGAAGTCTCCTTCAGGAGGTCGCAAGGATTTGGCACCAGCAGCCTGGCCATCAAAACAAAGTACAAGTGATGGTAATATAATCATTAAGATAAACTGTAGCCCAAATGGTAAAAGCATGAATCGCAAAATGGAATTAAATTTTTAAGTATGGTTATTTGCTAAGAGGCTGTTTAAAACAGGCAATATTTTAAGTTAATGAGACCCATATGTTTTATGGTATGTCATTCAACTGCTTTCTTTGGAAATGGCTTGGAACAATAGCTTTCATGCTTACTTTGTAAAATCCAGAAAGGATAGCGATACAAGTGGAAGAAATTCTGTAAGACATAATGATGCATGTCTAGGAAGTGTCATCTGTGTTGGTATATTGTTACCTCAAAAAGTGAGCATAACCCCTTTTACTGTGGCTGAGTATCTTGTGTTCCCACCCCCCACTCCCCCCCTTTTTTTTTTTCCTTTTGGACATGAGAAACTTCTTTGTATGGGGCATTAATTGAAAGAGGGATAGATTTGCTTATGTAGCTTTTGCATGCTTATCAAGTGATATTCTTGTGCTTGCCAAAACAGATCAAGCTTGCCATTGATATTTTTTGGGGTGGTTTTTTTCCAGGATGGCTGCAACCCTGGCAGAGATGGTGAAGAGGTACTGGGCTGCTTCCCTCACCCCATGCAATCTTTCCTCCCGTGCAGGGACAGGTGAACAGTGCAGAGTTTTTGTGGCCAGGGTAGAAAGTTGTTGTGCCCTTTTCTTGGCATGTGAAGGAGCCATAACCAGACACCTGATATCCCTGTGGTTACCGTCTCCCCTCTCTTCTTCTTTTGTATTCCATTTTTTTGGTAGGCATTACTGTGATCACACCCATTGTAGCTCTGAGGTTCTTGGTCACATACTTTTGTCCTCCAGTTTTGGAGACCAATCTGTTGGAGTTAGGCCTGCCTCTGATACACTGTTACAGTTCTTGCTACAGCACCATATTCCTTCACAGAAGCTACTAGAAAAGGGGGAAAAAAAGTCTTAAATGGTTCTGGTTTTTTCATGCTTTTTTGTTAATTTGCACTATTAACCAAGATAAATCATTACTGTTTTTAAGTGTCTGTGGTCACATAAGTATGTACTTGTGACTCTCATTAATTCTTATCAGTCTGAAATACTGACAAAAATATATGAGCTGGGAATACCTGAGTCGAAACTGTAATTTAGTTGAAGTCTTTTTAATTATACATTCTGGATAGCATCATATAACTGGTGACAGAAATAAGCCAAGTCATATTCACCTAGAACAACTATTCCTTGATTCTTTGTAGACATTCAAAAGACTCGAGGAGAAGAATAAGAAGGAGGGATTTGAAAAATAAAGTCTGCAATTTTTCACCTGCATTTTTGTACCCATGGTCTACTTAAACGGGAAAAAAAGGAAAAGAACGAAGGAAAAGAATTAAAATCTTGGTGTGATGGATAGATTGCAGATGCTGCTTTCTTTTTTACTCCAGCCTGTACTAGGGAGAAAAATCTCTGCCTTCTGTCTTTTTCACTGTTAACTAGTGAGAGCTACAAAACCATGGCTACAAGAGGAGAAGTTTAGATGAAGCCTTGGTGTGGATTGGTCAGGTTGTGAAAGTGCCCCAAAAGAGTCTGTGTTCAAAGGCTGCCTCTCTCAGCTGGTATCTCTCAGGGGTTGGTTTTGGAAAAGAGTGGAGCTTTGTGGGACCCAATGTGCAGATTCATATGTGGCAGGGAGAGGGACTTGTTTAGCTTGAAGGGGCAGTGCCAAGCCCTGTCTGATTTTTTTCATAAGGAACTTTGAATGACAAATGCTATTTTAAGTGTAGAATTGGGAGCACTAATAACAGCTGACATTGTTTTGTAACTTTTATTTCCAACATTGCACAATGCTTGGATTTCTCCAGCCTTTGCTAGAGAGCTCTTTTCTGACTGCATAAACATAAAGCAACTGTTTCCCTAATGAATTCAGAGAAACTCACATGGAAACACTGACTCTTAAGGCTCATTTTTCATAAATGTGGAGGGAACTCGAGTTCTGACCATATAAAGGTAAAAGCAGGTGTTTCTCCAGGGCTTGACTTCTTCAGGGGTTACACACACACAAAACATCTGAAGAGCACTCTGTAAGTAATCTGTTATCAAAGTTTTACTTTATAAATCTGTTGCCTTTTGAAAATGAGAAAATAAACTGTGACATGAGAATTGGAGGGATTAGGAATAGGTCCTGGTGGTAGCAAAACCCTGCATTTGCTGTAACATATTCCCTTCATTTCTTCCACTTTCCCTCATTATCTTGTTTGCTATGTGTAGCTGAATAACCATGTAACCTCTAAGGCTGTGAAGCAGATCATTAGGAGTTACTGATTAACACCATGTTTCAATAGCAGATCCTGAGTTCTTCTTTTTACAAACTGAAGGGGTCTGTCTTTATGATTTTTTAATTAGAGTGTAAATATTGCAGCCTCATAAACTGTTTGATTTATAGATGACAGCAAAGTTTGCACTTTGGGAAAGGACAAGGGAGGCTTCAGATGTACAGTTTCAGTGCCCCTGTTTGCCTGTAAGAGCCGTTCTGGTATTTTTTCTTTGGTGAACTCATCCTGCCAGCTGTACTGATAACGCCTGTGTGTCTAAGCTGGTGGGATGACTGAAATTCCTTTTTATGTTTCTAAGCATAAGTAGTACTCACATACTGTACATTTTAACAGATGAAGGGAGGGAAAAAATTGGAGGAATATTATGGTCAATCTTAGCCAACAAGGTGAGCTTAAAATTTCATGTTCATCCTGAGGATTCCAGAGAAGTGGGGCTAGATACATTACTGTAAATTTCAGAAGCATGAGAGAAATGGTAAATCAAGATTGAGAAAGATTTGAGATGTTAGTGGGTAATAGAAGGGTATTTCTGATCTCCCTAATGCAAAATGTTATCCGGTTTTTGAGGATGAAGACTCTAAAGAGGGACAGTCCCACCTTTCTCAGGCAATCAGTAGAGCTTGACTTCCAAGTGCAGTGCAAGTTGGGAAACTCACAAGTAGGGGGCGTTGTTTAATTTTAACTGGATTTGAATCAGCATTATTTACCAATGGGGCACCTAAAATCCTCAGTAGAAGTTGTTCACTGGAAGTTTGGATTCCTCCCAGACACCAGGCTGTTTGGCCAACATCTCTGTCCTTGGAGCAGGGAAAGACTTTGCTAACACTGAACTGCTTTTCTCTATGAAACCTCCTTGCTCCATCTTCATAAGTGACATTCTTCTTCAGCTTGCTGTCAGCATGGTTACAATTGCATGGGGATTACTCAACCCCAGGTTGCACTCAGGAGCAGTAATTTACCAAGAGAGGCCTAATGCTTTGCACAGGGCTTTTACAAATCCTGGTTCACTAGCATGACTTGCCTCTTTCCATCTCACATGTCCTCTGGAAACTCTTCTTGCCAGCACTACCAACACAATTTGTCCATTGAGATTTGGGGGGGATCTGTTTTGGAATGGCTCTTTGTCATGTTGTGAGGAATTGCTCCAGCTACAGTTTCTCTGCTGGGCTGTTTTGTGGTCCCTGTAGCTCTTCCTCAGCCTGCCTGCACCATTCCAATGTCCCTGGGCTGTGGGCAGGGCCTGGAAGAAGTGAAGGCGTGGTGGGTTTGCCTCTCTCTGGGCTTGAGGGAGCAGCATAACCTCACCTGAATGTTCATGGTGAGAGAGATGAAGAAAGTTAAAACAGACAGTTTTCCTTAATATATATTTGATTTAGAATAGAATATTTCAGTTGGAAATACTGGACAGCTTTCTGTCCCCAAATACATCACAGAGTGTGCAGTGCTGAGATGGTCAGGACAAAGGAGACGGAATGAAATCTGAATTATAAATTCTCCTTTCCACCTCTATGCAGAGCCTTTCTGAGTCCCCACATTGGTCTCTTCCCTGCTCAAGCAACAGTGACCACCTCTCCTGTCTCAGACCAAACCCCTGGGAGAGGAGGCAGCCAGCTTCAGAATTGAATGCTTCCAGAAAGTGTTTGTGCTCTGTTCACTTTCTTTCCTCTGTAGCAAGAAGACTAGGAGCATAATTTTCTTTTAATGATATCTGAAATGTTCATGAACAGTGATGAAATCCAAAAACATGCCATAGTGTCAGATTCACCTCTCTCTCTGCTGGAGCTGTGCTAGTTTTACTACAGGAAGTATTTTGTGGCTCTACAGTAGCAGTCTGGGTTTTGTTGTCAAAGGCCCAAATAGTGAAGTTTGGTGTTTTTTTTTTTTTTTTTTCATCAAACTTGTTGAAAGGCCTTTCAGTGCAAACTTGATGCCTATGGCAATTACATATATGTTTACAGATTATGGCTCCGATCCCATCCTGGTAAATGTTTTTGCACTTGGTTAAATCTGCATGTGTAATTGCCTAGAGAATAAAATCAGAAGTGGTGAGTGTAGGAAGATAATAACTTGAACTGAACTATTTTCTTGTTACTGTTTAATTTTGAACCTTTTCGACCCTTGTGGGTTCAAAAGTTCACCTCAGTCTTGACCATTATTGAGCTTGGATTCTGTTTAGGAGAAACTGTGACTCCATGTAAAGCAAAGGGTCAGAAGACAATAAATCCAATAGAATACATAAAGTGATAAATGAGGAAGGCAGAAAGACAGAAAAATTAAAAATAGCACATATTGGGTGAGTTCTTGGTTTTATAATGTTAAAAGTGTTTTGCTGCTGACTGCACTGAGGCTGGGATTTCTTTTGTAACACCTGGTTCAAAAACCATGGAATTCAACCAGAATGTTTCCATTACCTGTAGTACTCCTGTGTCACTTATAATGAGCTTTGTTTTGTAGCTCTAATGTGTGCTTTAGCTCCCAATAGCCCTTAGCTACAACATGGAGCAGCCCAGTCTTTCGGGGTTTGGGGGTAAAGTGAAATTACAGGAGAGAATGGCTTTTCCTCATCTTCCTGTTTCCCCACAGAGGCTTCAGAGCCTCAAATGCATTTATCTTTGCAACCCAGTTTCTTTGTGACTCAATTTCTTTTGTGTTTATTGAGCCCTTCTGTGATACAAATTAAGCTGGCACCAAACATTTTATTACAAATTTCATGTGGAAAAGGTTCAAGAATATTTCAGTGCATATATGTGCCTACAGTCTTCAGTATCCTCAACAGAAGTTCTTATATTGTTAGTGCTGAATTTGAAGATTGAATCAGGGTGTCCTAAAGGTGAAGACCAGTTTGCTTTGCAAGACAAGTTTAATTTTCCCTGAGTTTCCAATAAGGAAGCAATTTGGTTCAGTGTCTTTACTTGCAAAAGCCCAGACTTATATCAAAGTGCAAAAGGGGCAAAACTGCACCAGGGCCATGTAAAACTCTGGTGTCTGCGTAGGAGCAGGAGAGATTAGTAGGAAATACAGATTTGTCTGATAGTGTACAGAGCACTTCAATACCTTTTGGGTTGGGTTGTCAAGGCTTGTAGTAATTATTAGTATTTTGGTATTCTTGAGATCCTAGTACTTCCCAAAATAAATTGACAGAAATCCACCCATCATCAGCATGTAAAAGCATTTCCTTTTATTTTTCCTTGCATTAATTGAACTAAGCAGATTTCTGCTCTAATTCTGCTGAGTTTATTTTGTTGGAAATTACCCACCTTCTTTTAAAAGTACTAACATCGATTAAACAGCAAAAACTTACAAAATAATTAAAAATAAAAGTTGCATGTTTTAATACTTACTTTCAAAGCATGCAGTGTTTAAAAAATAAGATAATTTCTCTGAGTTCCTTGAGACTGTGAAAGAGTTTCTAGACTGTGAAAGATCCCAGATTTAATGGGTTAAGTACCTGAAAACTGAAGGAAGTTCTACAAACATTGCAGAAAGTCTGAGGTTTGAGAGAGAGAGAGAAGTATTTGAAATGCTGCTTTCAAGTCAGGTCAGGGTTTTCCAGTTCAGAGATATTTCCTGTTGTCAGTAAACTAAAAATGGAAAGAAAAATCCAAACCCTGGAAAGGAAGGAAAATCAGAGAACTTGAGTAAGTGATGATTTATCTGATAACAAAAATCCTACTACCCTAATCATTCATAGTTTATTTCTTTGGCATGCAACAGTTAAGAAAAATACACTGAGCACTAGTAATTCCACTATTGCAAAAGCCAAATCCTTCATTTAAACTTTTGAGACAATTTTTCCATTTACTTCCCTGCCACTCAAGGAAAGAGCAGAAATCATAAGCTCACTCGTACCAGTTCACCTCATCAATTAGAAAACAGACAGGAGTTGTTTCCAGATGAAAAGGGGATGCAGCAGAGGAAAAATATGTTGGAACATCAAAACTGATTTTCTCTAATAGGTTCTGGATAGTGTTCCAAGCTTGGGTTGGCCACATTGAGACATCCCTAAACTTTGCAAAAGTAGAGATTTGGAGCTGTCTGCTAGAACAGAATTGCCAGAGAATATTGAACTTAATTAAAGAAATTGATATAGAGCCCAGAGACAGCAGTTTTCCATATTTAAAATAATTAAATCATAAATTAGTACAGTTTTACCCAAATTTGAAAACCTGAAGCCGAACCCTAAATTTTAAGTTCATGCCTGCTGCCAGCACTGCCATTTGATAGTGCACCACTCTTACAAGTAGCCAGATTATGGTTGATGAGTACTTCATGTTGGCACATGAAAGTTAAGTGCACAACAGTGTTTGCTCCATGGTTTGGGGTTTTTTAATTTGTTTTCCCACCATCTTTGGCGCCTGCAAAGTTATACAATGTTAAAATAAAACCTTAATGGACAGAGTGAAAATCTGTAGTTTCAAAGCTCTCTGGTGGGAAAGTTGTTTGCATTTGATAAATAAACTCCCAAAGTAAGGTAATTGGAGAAAATTGTAGTGTTGTTCTCAATCAAAACATGTATGTCTTATGCAGCAGAGAAAACAGTGTTAGTCTGATATGTTTCTTTAAAAGGAAAAAAAAAATCCCTATTTTATTAGGCTTGCAAAGCTTTGAGAGTTTGTCAGACCATTTTTGGTGTTTGGAGTTGAAACAGGTGAGGCTGTGTCCTCCCACTGGGAAGCAATTGCTTGTGGGCAGGTGGAGGATGTGTGGCAGCCTTCTCTCGATGGTTCGAGACGCATGTCTATGGAGGCAGCATGTGTTGATGCTGGAACTGCGACTTTGGAGGGGACTCAGTGTTGGGGAAGGGCACGTGAGCTGTCCTTCTTTTCTTTGCTTCCACTGTGGATGAGCAAAAGGTGAGGATGATGAGAATGAAAGGAATCTCTTTCTACAAAGAAACCCGAAGTTTCATGCTTCCAAAATATCTCTGCCTTAACTTGGAACCACAGATCTGAAGCACGTTTTACATTCCTCCTGGCAGGATGTGAAACAAAAGCTAGAAGGCACAATTGTGCTGAATATGATGCAGAATTTCTTCCTTTTTTTAATCTCTTACTTTCATTTCTTCTTGGAAAAGAAGGGCCAGAAGCCCAGTAGCTCAACCACTTGAATTTTTGTTCAACCTTTATCCTGAAATTTAAGAGAAAGATTTAAAACATTGTTGGGACTATTCCTGTAAGTCATCTAGTTTAGGAGAAACCACTTTCATGTGGGTGCAAAGTGAGTGTCGCGGTAGGACGCGTGTTCACACAGCTGAAGGTGAGGGTGAAAAGAGAAAGTTTATTATCTGACTCCACTACTTATAGTTTTACAAAAGAGACAGGGCATTGGAGGGAGAAAGGGCCACCTCTCCAATGGCACTGGACAGGTTACCAGTCCATCATGCCTTCTCCACCTCTATGAAAGAATGCAAAACACTGAGTGTTTACAGAACAAAGCATGGGAAAGCGTGTAACTAGAATGTAAATATCAGAAGGCTAAAAGATTCTAGAAACCAGGGCGACAAGTGAGTTTAGAAAAATGGCCACTCACACAAGCTACCAGTGAGGTAGCTCATTGTGAACATGGGAGGATGTACTGACTAAGTTCAATCAGGACCCTTTCCACATTTTCAATTATTATTTGGATAGTGAAGTGGTTACTCAAGTTATTAAATTTGCTGGTGACACCAAGCTGGGGGAGTCTGCAGGCAGATTGTTGAATGGGACTAGGTCTCAAAATTGTTTTGATGAACAGGAGAAACAGCCAGGAGCAGAAAAGTGCATTTGGTGAGACCAAATTCCAAGTGCTGAGCATGGGTGGAAATGAGTACTCTGACAAACACAACCCAGGAAACACCTGTTTTACAAGAAGGGATTGAGGAGGACTTTAGCAGGTTAGTAGGTGAACACAAACCTGCTTTTGGGGAAAGAGCAACCATGTCCAAGGCAGGGAACACGGTATGCATACCGAGATGAGGAAGGACAGTCGTCATCTCCTTTATGAAGCACTGGTGAAACTTTTTCTGTGGGGGTGTGCTCTCTTTCAGGTGTGATAAGGAGAAAAATGAGCCCAAGTGGGAGAGGTTGCAAAGGGAGCAAGAAGATTTCTTGGAGTTTTGCCAAATTTTGAAGACAGACTGAACACGCTAAGGTTGTGTAGTGTAAAAAAGACTAAGGGAGCATGATTACAGGCATCAAATCTGTAAAGGGTGGTTGCACAGAGAAAGGGAATAATTTTTCCTCTGTGTCCCCTTCACACAGAATTAAAAATAGTGGGACTAAACTAAAGAAAATAAGATTTTTAGATGATGGGGAGCATATACTGACAAATATGGATTTTAGGGAGTCAGGCAGGATTCAAGAAGTTTTGCTAAATGTTTGGATAAAGACCATCCCTCTTCAGAGGATTCCATTGACAGGATGACTGTCATAAGGCCTTAAGTTAGAAGTTAAATAGTGAAAAACGTATTCCTAGAGCATTTGTTTCAGGGAAATACTAGTGAAGAAAGTTTTCTAAAGAAATAACCCTGTTATCAGCCCTCTCAGAGGGGCTGTTTATAGCTGTGTACATCCCCAGCTCAAAGCACTCTCAGGGGCACAATGGTCCTCACTCTTTGCAGGAATCTAGCATTGAAAACCAGCTACTTAGAGCTAGAAAAAAAGAAAACAAACCAAAATAGAATACTTCTAGAAGCCAGTGTTGTTCATATACTCTATAGTGAAAATTAAATGTAAAATCGTCTCTTTTGAAGACCAAGAAATGACACAATAGAAGAATAGAGTGTAAATAGAGGATAAAGTGCAAACTAGCAGTGCAGTACTAAATGGAAGACTTCCCTTTCTTCAAGGGTATTCCCTTCCAGGGTGACATATACTGCTTTACCTTGAGATTCTGTTTTATTTCATGACATTTCATCTTTAATTTTTGCTATAGCTTTATTTCACTGCACGCAGTATGAGTTCATCTTGTGCTTTCCAAACGTGCTGAGCAGAGAAAAATCTGTGGCATTAATTGAGAGAGAGAACTTGATCATATAATAAATGATTGTGAGATATATACATGCATGACAGGAGAGGCTGGGATTTTCCCATGCAGCCTAACTTTTGTCGTTTTAGTCCTACGAGTGCTAATGTTGCAGAAATAATATCAAGTGGTCTGATACCAATATCAGCAGGGCCCTACAACAGTCAAGGACAGCTTATTCACTGCCTGATCTTTGAGCAGGCTCTCAGATGCAGTGGTTGTAGAGGCAGGCTTGGAGTCTGTTGCTCACAGAAATCTCCATCAACACTTTGGTATTTCTTTCTGAAGAATTCTCTTTTGCAGAGGTCATGACTACCCGACTGTCAGGTATTTCCCAGATTTGTCAGTCTCCCTGGGTGCAGCAGACTGTGGTATATAAAGCCACAGCAATGGCATATCACTTACCTAGTTCTGCTAGACTTATCCTCTCTGTGAAGTATGCAAACTGTCTCTGTCTTGTGCAGCATTTGCATTATCTAAAGCTCACTATGTATGCTATGGTCCTTTCGCCTTTGCAAATGCTGTTTAAATATAGCATCCATAAATAAATGTTAAATAATTCATGAACATAATTTTGTAAATTCTGCTAGGCCACACCTCTCTAGGGGCATATTTATGAACATGCGTCAGCCTGGAATCAATGCGTCTGCCAAGCGTCCTACCTCTGAGGCAGAATTCCCACATCTAGCCCAAAATGCTGCAAACGACTCTGATTCCACTTCACTAGTCATCCATCATACTGTCACTTTAATTCAGATGCTGCTACTTGTTTTAATAACATACATCTTACACAAAGAATATTGCTAACACAAGATTCTTGAGGTAGATTTTTACAACCTCATAAAATGGTATTAACCCTTTGATCCCTGATATTCTTTTCATTCAGCTTTTTTTTATGCTTATCAATAACCTGTGTTCATGGGGTCTATTCATGCTGGAGAATCCGACATCAATCACTGCAGTAAAAATATTATTCCTCCAGCATTACCCTAAAGAATTATGGAAAGAATAAAAGTGTTATTGCAGGAATTATTTAGCAAACAATAGGTGGATAAAATGTATTATGGTAAGTGTTAAATTATATCACCACATTACAGAAAACTACCTGAGATAGCACGGAAGGTAGTTCAGTGCTTTTTCTAAGTAGTTCAAAGAGAACAATAGCAGAATCCCACAAAAGATTTTACTATGAAACCCTGGAATGACAAGGCAAATGATGTATTATCACATAAAATGATAGTTTACAGAGGAAGAAGAAAATTCTACTTGCCTATTTCTGAGTCGCACCTGGCGATATTTTGGGAGTGAGAGGAGGCGAATAATAGTAATTTACACTTAGCTGCTTAACACTCAAGTATTTAAAGGACTTCCTTGTTAGGTTTTGCATGTCTTTATAGAAATGAGCAACATGGAATATGCAATTTAAAAAAATATTTTGCTTCTATTCCAAATAAAGGACACTTCAAGTTGTTTTTTTCTTCTTTCTCCCTGCTGCTTGAGGTCAGCATCAGGAATTAGAAAAGGTTTTACTGAAATGCTTGATTAACCCATTTACTAAAATCATGCCAATGTCTTTGGTAAAATTAAGGATTTCTAAACAAGGTTGTGTTCCATGATTTCACGAAGTAGACTCTTATCAGTTAATGCGGATTTAGAGAGGGAAAAAAAAAGCATAATGTTGCACTGGGCTCATGGGATTCATTTGATCAACATGATTAAATTATTTCCTTACTCAGCTAGAAGGAAATTACTAGTAACCAGACATTATGTGTCTGTTAATTATGTGCAGTAAGGTTCTCTGCTATCACACCAGCTCTTGCATTCATGTTCTGCGTGTCTTAAAGCTATTTTCATTTTCAAAATCTAAATATTGAAAAGGGACAGCTATAATTTTCTTTCCCTTATTTAATAAATATCTAGCATGCCAAAAAGCACTTGTAAGAAGCAGCTGTTTGTCCTTCAGGTAATCACAGGTAAGTTTGTGGAAGTGGCATGCCAGCATTTCACACATTTTTGGTTGCCCCCACCAGGATTTTTTTTTTTTTTTTTTGCAATCCTTCATTTTTATAAATTGGATCATTTATTATTGCAAGGAGTGAGGACAGTTTGGCAGAGACCTGTAATTTCACTTGAAATAGTTAATCTCCATTATGCAAGGTCTGCTCACCTATATGTTGTCTTTGTGCCAGATCTACATTCTGCTCTAATGCTGCCCAATCTAGGATTTCAAAAGGATTTTTTATAAAGGAAGAAACATATGGTACAAGAGGGGCCTTATTCTTTTTCTAATGAAATGATGGGCTTCTGTTTCATATTAAAGTGTTAATAGGTCTGAAATTAGGTCTCAAAAAAGAGAATAGTGCTTTTAAAATTCTTAATATGATTCATTATCTGCAGTCAGAACCAGATGACATTTATTTTTATCCCAAAAATAAAAAAAGCCAAGCTGCAAGAAAAAAAAAAATAAAAAATCCTGGATTCCGGCTCTGATTTATCGAATGGAAAGCTCTTTAGAATCAGAGCCTGGGCTGGAGGCTGGAGGTTTTGTTTGAGTTTGAGAACCTTCATATGTTTTTGAAATCTAAACAAATATTTCAAAGAAGGTGGTGTCACATTTGAAGTAAGTGATCCTATTAGGCCCTGGGATACGGCTGCTTTGTTGAAGGACTGGGCAGCATTTTATGTATGATAGTGCGGTGTACTGCTAATACACCGAGACATCACTTTCATCTGAAATGCCGATAGGACTGAACTTCTCTCATGCACTTTGGCTTTCACTGTTAATAATGAATGAATAAAGTTCAGAGGATAGAAGCTAAATGGATATTGTACTTAAAAAAAAAAAGAATTTTAACTAACAGCATGCCAAGCTATTCAGAAATGAGCGAAAGACAGTAAATGGACATATTTATTATGAGTGGTTGGGAAGGCTGTACGAAAGCATTTGTATGACTTCTACTGGCATAAAACACTAGGAATTTCAATACAATTGAAAATGTATGTTGCTTAGAAATTATGAAGGTTTAATGACATTTTCTTGGTTATGGGGGTTTTGGGTGCAACCTATTTTGTCAAAATTAGTTTCCATAGGATAGCCATCTCTTCCATACCCTGCTATTTGAGATCACTCCTTTTCTCTATGTCTGCCAGAAAAGTAACTGGGAATCTAATGAGTTTTGTAGATCTTGAGCGTTGCCAGTAGGCAGCCTAGAAAGCACCTTCTCTGGAAGCATCATCTGGATGATGCCCTCAGACTTTCTCTGTCTGATTATTACAAACCACCAAGCTCCAGTGACGGTGGTCTCTCTTGACCAAGAAATCTTGTTGGTGGTCCAGATCCTCATTAATAGTCAGTCAGCTTCATTATTAAGATGTCAGTTCACATGTAGAGCAAGTCCAGCTCGGAACAGTCATCAGCACTCGTAGCATGTGGCAAATAAGAGCAAAGAACAAAAGCAACCTGAGGTTTCATGGGTTTCATGTAAACTATACCAATGGCTTCTCTTCTGTGATCTGCCTCCCACCTCTAGGTGCTGGAACTGCTTACCAGGCACTTAGAGGTGCTTTCAAACCTGAGTGGATATGGTTGTACATAAGTAGGACTTGTACTCAGTTGTGTCAAAGTTACAGAACAACTATCCTCAGCACTTTTTGAGGGATACAAAAAGAATTATATAGCAAAGACCTAATCCCAAACGTGTACATGATGTGCGTGTATGTGGAGAGGTATGTCTGACATTCACATTAATACCAAACGAGTTCATCATGATTAATGTTATTACATTAAATATCGAAGGAATTAATAATGATTAGACCATTATTTTAAAGGGTTACCAGCATGACACCAGCTCATTTTTTAACAGCTGTAGACAGTTGGGTTTAGACTTTTTTCTCCTTGTGCATTTTCAGACCTCACCTCCTTTGACCAAATATACTCACTTGGAATTTCATCATACTGAATTTATGATTTTATGGCTGTGTTTCCTGTCGGGACTAAATCCAAGTCCTGATGAAGTCATTAGAAGCTTTGCTATTCACTCCATTGCTGCAAAAAAAAGGCTGAGGCCTGATCCTGATTTCCACGGACTGACATCGTATTATTTCCATTGGTTTCATTGCACTTTTATATGCCCCTTTGAACCTAGAAAAAAGCTAAGCAAATATTAGTTTGAAATCTTTTAGATCTTTTTTTAAGAGGATCTTTGCTTGAAGGACAGTTCTTTATGTGCATTATTCTTCCTTTTTCAAAAAAATATGCCTCCACAGAGATCAGTAAGAAAGTCCAAATTACATGTACAGTACTATGCTTTAAATAAAACTGCCTTAACTAAGGAAAAAAATAACGTCAGGTGCAGACTTTGCAAATAGGAAAAATGCCTGAAACTGATGATTAAGAGCTATGTGTTTTACAGGAATTGCTGCCAACACTTGGATAATCCACAATTTCTTGATGCACAAATAGTATTATGTTCCACACTTTTATTAAAACTAAAGAAGCCAAAGGATCACATAAATTATCTACTCAATAGAAACTACTAAAACCTACTAAATCTGTTTTGAAGTACTAATTTCATACACAATATTTAAAAGTGGTTCATATCAAAGTATCATTTATAAAGGGAAGAAAGCAAATATTTTTCCATTTCTACTTTGAATTTCTTACATAAAAAGATAAATCTTGTAATATTTATCTGCTTTTCTTAACTTTTGTCTATGCTGATTTTTTATGGGCTTTGGCTACGATTAAATTGCTTCTTGATCAGCTGCTACTGATTAGTCATTTGAACCCTTTCACAGATATTATAAGTTGCAGTTTGGCTGTCATTTTTTCCCAGCTGTAATTGTCAATAATTTTTCTATGTTTGCTTTATAAAATGGTATCTTAGGGTTTTCACTTGGCCTTGTGTTCTGCAGTACAAGCAATTAAAGAAAAGAGGATTAAACGGGTTGCAATTTGTTATAATATTGCTTTTCCTATGGGTTTTCCTGCTCTGTCCAAGTCATTCCAACATCTTCAGCAAAATACATCTATGTCTTGTGTTTATATTAGGAAATTAAACATGGCAGAGACCATTCTGTGTCAGTAAGGCTCTTGGGCACAATGCTGCTCTCTTGCATATTATTATGAAATTTTACCTTCAAAAATAAGATGGTTGCACAGCAGCTACCTGCTGGGAATGGTCCTTGATCCATGAGATTACCCAATCCTTGCCAAGGATTTGGCCAAGGGAATGGCAGATAGGTTGGGTCAAATCGTGCAAGGAATGCAATTGATGGTCAAGCAGCAGAAGTGGTGGAGGTGCTGTTTGTACTGCACACAAGTCCCTTGTATCACTCTTGCTGCCAAATGCTGGTTCAGAGATGAATTTTCCTACTTCCAGTATTTGGGTCCATGTTCACTGTGTCCATTTTGTACTCTTGTGCACTGATTTTTCATATGAGTGATACCTTTCTCTTTCAGTTGATATCGGTGGATAATGGTAACACCTTCTGTCTCAAAAATCTTGTAGAAGTCTGAATGTAAAGTTTGGGGTCCAAGTCCCCTATTTATAAACCTCTATTTAAATCTGTGCTTATACCTCATGGAAAGCATCAAGATTAAAGTGCATATTTTAGTGCACAATCTTCAAGTAGGCTGATTTTCTGTATCAGATCAATATATTACACCTGAAAAATCTGACTCCAGTTGTATTTAGTCAGATCTATATATTGCAGATTAAATACTCTCTAAACTGTGCATTATTATCAAATATAAAGACAATGAAATAATGTACGATAGAGTCGTTTGTGCAGAGTAATCTGCCTGCTGGAGAAACATAGACAGTCTTGTCAGGAGTGTTATAGACAGATATAACTGGTTTTGTTGTTCCTCAGTTATGTGTGAATTTCTCTGTTCTAAATATACCTGCAAAATGTCTATTGGATATAGAAGATTGTGCTTTCAGGTTTGGGTGGTGTGCAAGTGGTGAGCTGACTGAAGAAGAGTTCAACTTTGTGAATGTGCTTTGAAAAATGCATTGAGTTCCCCTGATGTGTTGTACAAAGTATCAAGTCTGCTAGGAGTATTTTGAATTATAATGTAAAATCAAACTCCTATGTGAGTGCTTTAGTTCTGGTTGGTCATTTTGTTTTGCTAGAGGAAAGCCTAGATGTTCCTGAGAGATTTCTGCTCCTTGCAGCAGTAGGCTCAGTGCAGGGAGGATACCTCAGGAGGATATCCTGCCTGACTGCCGTCTGGACTGTGGTGTAATGAAACATTTTGGAGAAGGCTGAGCGTGGAAAACCTTCCAACATGGTGAGAGAAAAGGGTATGGCCAGGGTGGTGTCTCAGGACTTTGCTTGCCTGGCTGGTGTCAAGTGTTGGTTGACATCTAATGACCATGGAGGACGTCAGTGTGAGTTGTGACACTGGCTCCAGGGGAGGCAGACATTCTGTGGCTCCAGCACTTGTCAAAGTGTGTGTGATAGAGGAAGGTTTAAATGTGTGACAGCACCACCAAACCACTTTGTGTCATTTGCTTGACAGGAGAGACTCGGCTGGTGCCATGTGTGTGTTGGCGGAGCACCCGTGGGGCTGGGACCTCCATCTCCCCACACTAATGTGGCAGATGGTGTTGACAGGCTCACCTGCCCCTGTGCCTTCCCTGCAGTGGGTCAGCAAGACTTATAGCAGTCTAAACTGGGAGAGTGTTACCTACTTAAACTGTTTTTCTGACTTAATAAGAATTTTTCATCTATAGCAAGCCAGTTTAAAATATTGTCTATACACAAACAGTCATTCTGAATAATAGGCCTGCACACAGTAAATGTCAGCTCTTTAAATCACAGAGGACTTCGGAAGCGGAGTAGAGAATGCTTCATAACAGTTTAAACTTCAGCCTCCCATTTATTATGTATGTGTTTATAAATCTCTGAGGGGCTCTCTTTTCCTTTCTGGGAAGCCCAAAGGAGCAGAGTTGTTTGTCAGCCTGACTGGGTGGTGCGTGGTGCTGTGGTTGCTCCTTTGCATTCTGACCCCATTTGGTTTCAAGGTTGGTATCCAAGGTTGTGCCTGAGGAAATCTTATTTTCTTTTCTCCTAATAGCAGCATATAGGACCTTTTATTTCTAGGAAGATAGTACTGGCAGAACAAAAAGTGGCGAGGGGTCAGCAGAGCGCTGTTGTGCTGTGTTTTTCTTTTTAAGCTGAGCATGAGTGATCACCACTTTTAGAAAAAGGCTCTCTGCCACAGAGGAAGACTGTAAAGGTATCTTGCTCAGCCATGGCATTGAAAAATTTCTTCAGCATTCCCATCTGTCTTGGTTAGTATGAATACTTTAGCATTAAATGGAGAAAAGGAGAATCCATCAATAGTTGATAACTGACCTTAAGATAGGAATTCAAAGTTCACTACAATTAAACCCAAGTGTCAGCAGAACCCACAAGGGAGACTATCAATATATTTGACTATACTTACACATAGATGGCAGCTTTAAATTCTATAAAGAAAATGACGGTGCATTATTCCTAATAAAAACATATCCTTGTACTGTCTTATATCACAGACAAAGCACAGAAGTTCTGTGTTATGAATGATAGTAGGAGAAAACATACTGAAGAGCAAATGTGATTCTGGATGGAATTTCATCACATGACTATTGTAAACCAGATGTTTGTCAGATTCGGTGGGAGAATGTATCCATCTTGAAATTTTTAATAAGGTTACATAAAGGATTAAAAGCAAACATTTACAATACATAGGATTTAAAGATAATTATATTTGTCTTAAATTGGTTATTTGCTTGGTAGATCGTTAAAAATATTTACATAAGCTATCTATGGTGCAGTGCACCTCATGGATGGCTTCTTTCATTACGATGTTTGATGTATATCCACAGCATCAGAGAAACAAAACATAAAGAGACTGTTCCACAGACATAAACAGTACTTGTGATATAAAAAATATGCTGTATTATTGGGGAAAAAAAAAGGGAATCTGCAGCCAAATCTAGCAGCTCTGGGGTAAGACTCTGATGCCTGGAAGAGAGAGATGCCCTCACTGCAAGGGAAGCTGACTCCGGGTAGAATGTAGATAGGTTGTTAGTCTTTCTGCTGCAGCTGTTTTTTTCTTCAGTGTCTTCTCCCTTCTGAGAAAGGAAAAGTGCAAATAAAGCTTGAAAAAAAGGACAGAGCAATGGGAGAAAGGGAATCTTGAGTGTGTAGCTGAGACTTCATAAGAGATTACTTTGTATTTGCGGATTTGTTCATGCCAGCTTCCTTTTAATACCTGTGGTCATTTTTGTGGGGTTACATTCAAGGCCTCTAACTCTCAAGATTATTTTCTCTGGTATTCTTTTATTGGCAGACAATTTACAAGGAAACTTCATGGCAGGATGCATCAAGTGTACATAGAGATGCACACATTGCTGCTGCATCAGTACAACATTACACTGGCCTCAAAAAAAAACTACTGAACAAACCTATGTGATGAGTGTGAGGTTTTTACATGAAATCATATTTAAAAGAATAGGAAAATGAATTAATTCATCACACTCCTGTTTTATTTTGGGAAATATTCTTTCACAAAGTGGATTTCTGATTCATGGGGCACAAAGACAAAGTAAATTAAACTAGTATAATAGGAGAATAACTTTTCCTTTGACATCCTCTCCTGTGTAGCTACAGGATGTGTAAGTCCACTTGGACTTCTGTTGTGATGTTTTAATACACCAAAAGGCTTATTGGGAATGGTAGCTAGTATCTGCAGCACTTTGATCATTCCTGGTACCAAGAAGGTCTGATGAATACAAAATCTCCATGAAGTCAGAGGACAGTATTAATATTGAAATATAACATACTAAGCCCAGGAAGTTGGTTGCTCAATGTGGTGCTAATTCAACCACATTATGGATCATTTATAGCCCAGATGGATTATTACAAATGAAAGATATTGCTGATGATTGCTATAGCCAAGTTAATGATGTGATAGAACTGTTGACACTCACTGGCTGTATTATGCTGCTGTAGCCTGCTGTCACACTGTTCTTCTGGCTGCTTCTTTCACCTCCCCAAGCCCTTGTGCATGGCATAGCCTGGGAGGGTTCACTATTGCCAACTCAAAGAGTGAGAAGATGTTAATTTTTCTTGCAGAATAGTTCGCTGTGCAAGAGTGATTTCTAATTCTGAGGCCTTAACTCTTAATTTTTAATAGAGAAAAACCTAGGTATCACAAACTACTCAATGGAAGATAGCAAAACTTGTCTTTTAGTACTCTGAGTCGTGGAACAGGTTTTTTCTCATTTTTTGCTTGGGACAGGAGAGATTTGGGACATAATTCATGTTTAACTGGGTGAGAGATGAAAAATAAGGTTACTGGAAATTGTGAAAGTCCTGAAGACTACTTCCAGAAATTTTCTGCAGGTGCCTCCCTGGGACTGACTGGATATTCCCCTTCAGTGTAGGAGAGCCCACAAATATTTTGCGAGTATACTTTTACTATTTTTCCAGCAAACCCTCTACATTCAGCAACTAAGTAAGACGGGCCCAGTAATCAATGTCTAGGCTTACATTTAAGCTTGATAAACAACATCACAATTGCTCTGTTGAGATTCAAAAATATATCTCAAAACCTCAGAGTAGGACAATTGCTAACAGCTATTTCTTGTATTGAATAATGTAATTTTAAAGCCTTCAGATTGTCTTGGAGAATGTTACCAGGTTTAAAATGTCAGCCAAGATCAAAGCATAGTGCAAAATGTATTGCTGGAGAAGAAAATCAGAGGTGGGAGGTAGGAGACCCCTCCTAGGAGATTGTCCAAATCCTGTGCCCACTTATCCCTTACTCTGCCCCTTGACCATGTCAGCTAATCTCATTTTAGAGACATAGCACAGGAAAAGATAAAACATGAAATAGCTGTATCTGACTTACTTTGAATGTCTGTCAAGTTTCATGTCTTGTAAGTCCTCAACAGATTTATTTCACTTGTATCAGTCACTCTGTGACAGGTCTACATAAATCAGAAAGCAGTCTGGGAGAAGGTCCTTCAGTTGCCAACTTGCCTGTATCACAGATTCCCACAGAGTACATAGTTAGACATGTATATGCAGAAGAGATTTGAGATTCAGTATAATCATCAAGGAGTGTCACTTCCCTCATAGCTAAATACCCAGAAGAGCTGGATGAAAAGGTTAGACTTATCTGTCAGTTTTTTTGGGTACAACAAAGGATCTTGTCCATTCAGGCTAAATAAGGTGTAATCTCAGCTGCATGGGTCAAATATTCCAAGTTCATTTACCAATTCACTGGGCAAATGTCACTAGTTCCAGACAGACTTAGTATAGAGCACTGCAATCTATCAATACTTAAGCATATTGGAGGGGGAGCATCATGGCTGGAGGTGTTATTTATTCAGTGAAGCACATGCTAAATTGAACAGCATGCTTTGGATTGAGAGAGTGGGGGTCTACTACTCATCTTTCCAATGAGCTTTTTTATTTCCATGTAGAGAGATTTTATACTCAAAAGAACTGTAACAAAAGCTGTTTAGACTAACCTGCCATCCAAGTGTATAATTTCTCCATTAGACTGCGAAGTCTTGAGGAAAACAAGTTTTTGCTAATAATTTTCAGTTCAGATTGGACCTATGTGGGCTTATAAGGTCATTCGCTTGACTGAGCAACCACGGACGTTACACAGTGGGAAGTGGGCAGGGCTAGTGCTTGACAGCTGTTCTTGGGAGTGATGGCCATATGTATCTCTTGCCACAGGACTGGTTTTCTGATTGAGATCATTCATTTGTGGAAACACTTGCCTGCACTCTGAGGGATGATGCTGTAAATTCAAAATAACGTGGAGATGCATTTGGTTTACACGGGCGTGAGTGGGCTCTGCTGGTGTCTGCCTGACAGCTCCAGCTGCCACAGGGTCAGATGTCCCTCCAAACATTTCCTGTCCACCAAGGGGTTATCATTATCAGGAAAAGGTGCAGAATAGTGTCTTCTCTAATCAGGAAGATTGCATTTATATGCTCCCAATAAAGCCTTTTCATTGACTTAGTGGTAGTGCATGTCAGTGAGCAAAGCCTGTGGTCAGGTAATGTGCTGGGACCTGTGCATGCTCGTAGGAAAGGTATTTTCTGTGTCTTGCAACTCTCTCTCTCTCTCTTTCTCCTTTGGTCTTACTCATCAACTTGTCTTGTAAGTCTTGTTATCACTGAGAATGCCTTTTATTGTGCCTAGATACAGTGCCTATCAGAATAATCTTGTTTGAGATCTTCATTTCACAGATGAAAATAACCAAGCACGCAACAACCCTTAAAGGTCTTTGCTAAGATTGCAAAGTGAGGTAATGTGAGATTCATGATTGCCTTGATACACGTTGAATTCAGCCTTCTTGTGCATATGTGTCAAGATACAATCTTAAGTGATGTGTTCACTCATTATTTCTTCCACAGGCCCCTTCCCTAAGCTGTAAGCCTGCTCTAACTCACTTGCTCCCTGTACTTTTCTAGGTCTTTAAACTAGCATCCTGAAAGCACTGAAATGCTAAGGTGTCATCATTCATATGAGCCATCAGTATCCTCAGGAAGCTCAGGATTCATAACATTCTGAAGTATTTGGTGTTTATTTTTAGAAGGCTAAAATCAGAAAAGTCAAATCTTACTCAGAGCTATCTATGCAGAGCATACTCAATCTGTGAAGCAAATAGGTTCTTGTCAGGTAGAGCTCCCATCACCAGGATAAGGCTTCATGCTCTGCAGAGCTGAGGCAACCTCAGAAAGTGTCCAGGACAGGTTCTTACCTACTCTCCTGCCTAGTGTGTTGTGCCAAGCTCATTAACCTTTAGGGGACAGAGACAGCACTGAAGTTATGTGGTACTGGGGTCTTTCATGTGAGACTGTCGATATGGGTATATTTTGAGTTCGTTCTCTCCAGTAGCCGCAAAGCGTCATCGCTGATGTGAGAGAAGAGAGTTCATCTACACTTACAGGTAATTATCACGTTGTTGACATAATGGAAGTGCAAGTAGTCTGCTCTGTCTGCAGCTTAGCAGATACCAAGGATGCTGTCTTTAAGCAGTTCCCTTTCTCCTTCCACTATCCTTTCCCATTTACATGTTTTTAAAGTTTTCTTGATGAGTGCTCCCCAATATCTCAGAAGTTCAGAGTGACCATCTGGACAACTCCTGTCCCATCAACTTTATCTGTCCATGGCTTTTGGTTTTTACACAGCTTTTTTCCTGATTGCCCTATAATAAGAAGGCTGGAGAATCTTTTCAAAGGGAGAAGATATAGTATTGCTAACATCTAATTCTTGTATGCAGCTGGAATTTTTCCTGTTCTTGAATTCTTGCCCAGAATCCATTTTAGCACATGGAAACAGTGAGTAGCTTCATAATTGGCTATCCAACAGTATAGTTAACACCAGCTTGTTAAATAGAGGCATGGAGTCAAGCTTGCACGTCTGTAGGGCTTCATTAAGCCTTTATTTCCATTAGCACTTCAGTCCGCAGAATCTGTAAATTCATAATTTTAATCCCCCCTTTTTTAACTTACCAGTGAGTGATACACTAAATCCAGCATGATTTTGCCTATCCTTGCAAAGGTGTCAAACTGCTATGAAAATAAATAAAATGATTATTCATGAAGTAACCATCGGACATGCTGCGATTGTTTATTGTAAAGCTGTTGTCTTTCATCAACTGGTTTTTCAATGAGGTTTTGAAGAGCCATTCCTAATTGTGTAAATATCAGAATATAATTGGCTTTCCGATTTCACAGCTTATCAGAAGGAGAAAAAGGGAAGGGGGGAAAACCCTAGATATTTCAAAGACAATAAGTGCATTTGATGTAATGGTCTATGATTTTTGTCTTTTGTTGTTTAGCCCAGGACTGAAGAAACAGATGGTAAGATTTTCTAGGAAGCTTAAAACAGAAGCCAAGCTAATGCAAAACTGTTCAGCTATCAGACAGGGTAAATCCATTCTGTCGCTTTCTTTTTTTTTTTTTTCCAAATCACAACCCATCAAAAGAAGGGTTTAGCTTCATAAAAAGATATTTACCAGGAAGCTTTTTGCAAAGAAGAAGGGCATGCTTTGTTAAACCAGATGCATTTTATTTTTCCTGGAACCAAGATTTATGAAAGCAGTATGCTCATATTTCTCCATATACAGTAATTGGAACTCATTATGCTAATTGTATTTCCATTATCACTAATTAACAATCATAGTGACCTGGCCCACAGTCTAATTTGTCTTTAATCTGTTTTTGTATAGGGAGTTTTACCCTGTAATTTCAAGGTGATAATTCTATTCAGCACAACTTTATTGAATAGTGAAATGTAATACTTGTAATATTGAGGGTTGTTCCCATTCAGATAGTTCAAAGGGAACAGGAAGTGAATTTATACCTGTCCATTCTGCTGTGTTACTGGATCTGCCTCCTTCTTGCACTCTGTTTAACCTACCTGTGTCTAACTTAACCTGTATGCAGCTTATCTAGAGTAACTGGAGGTTGGTCAACACTTGCTGATGAGATTTGTGAGCTGTGAAGGAATGTGTGTGTGTTTACTCGTGGATAATCTGTGGGAATTTGCCATTTTTCACCTTGTGACACTTCACCTGCAGGAAACCAAGATTTTCCTTAAATGATGTTTCTGGTGTAGTGTAAAATACTTCCTATGTCCTGAGGGGGGAGAAAACCCTCCAAGCTTAGCATGAAAAGTGTTGTGGTCTTTTTTTTCCTTTTTTACCTAAACAATAACTAAAGGCTTGTTTACTTTCTCTCCAGGGTTTTCCAGCACTCAGACTAGGTTCAGGGGTTTTTTCTGCAGTTTCAAGTGTGAGGGAAATGAGCAGTGCTGTGCCACTGGGGTTTTGCAAAACCTGCTGTACTGCTCATCCTTCTAGAGTCAGTGTAACAAAAACATTTTCAGGGACTTATTTCAGGCAACCTGACTTTTTTTTTTTTTTTTTTTTCCTAGTGCTGCTCACCTACTGCTGTTTTCCCTCTGCTGATTCACTGGCTGTGCATTGCTGCTGATGTCATATTGTTCCTGTCTTACCGACTGATTGACTGATACCAATAATACTGTGCTGTGCAAGCCTCTCCCTTAAATCCTTGGCTTATTTCTTGGCTTCCTATCCACCCAGGGTGCCACCTTTCAGGTGGGTACTAAATTTATCTGATAAGCTATATTATTGCATACCCTTTGCACTGCCCCTAGTGTGCTTTGTCATTGAGGACTTCAGAAGTTGGGAGTGACTATAATCTGAGCCTAATCTTTCTGTCCCAGGAACAGCCCAGCTCTCTGAGCAAAATTGTATAATTTGTTTTCAATGTATCTTAAAAGCGTTACATCGCTTGTTGATTTGTCCCTGGATGGGTATGAATAAATATATATGGTGATATAAATATATATGGATTTTTCTCAATCAGTTATTTTCAAAATTATTTTCTGTTGTTGCAGCTCTTTTCCCCTGTGCCTTGGTCTCCCTCTACATGCCACTTGGTTACTCTAGGATGAGGTGAATCATGTCATTGTCAAAAATCTTCACATCTTTTTTTCATACTGGAATGTGTAACCTTCCAAATCCACAAGTGAGCCCTGTTTCCATGTGACCCTTCCCTTCAGGTCCACCAGGGAATCACTAAAGCCCCCCGCCTCCCTGGGTCTGGTCCCACTTCAGCTGCCTGGGCAGCACAACCTTTGCATAGTAAATGCTCCTCTTTCCCCAGCACATAAATCAAAGTGTACCACCTAATTGACAAAATAATCTTAATCAATGCTTTCACCGTCTGGCTTTCCCTAGCAAATATAACTCCCTGTTGATGTTTCCCATCCTCCCTTCTGTTATACCAGATGGTGTATGTTCCAGTCTTTTTATTATCCTTCCCTGACCACGACACTTTGCTCAGTCCAGAGATCTTCATACTGCATCCCCTGAGTGTTCTCATCAGCAGCTCTGTCCTGCTCATTGCATCTTGATGTTTCAAGCATCTTGCACTAATGACCCGCTTCTTCCCTCCTCCTTTGCACTGATATTTTTCATGGTATTCATTCCCATAGGTTGAACAGCTGATACCAAGTAGCATGTGTGCTTTAACCATCACATATCCTAAGTGACCTCTGCATAAATGTTGGCAGGCCATAGACTGATTTTGATCATCTGTGTTACAGATTACTAAATTCTTCAGGATAGATTCAGAAGACAGTAACCTCTTCCCTTTCTTTTTTTTTTTTTCCTTATAGAAGATTACAGAAGTTGATCTGCTTCACATTATCTATAATTATGCTGTTTCTGGGTAGGATGACATAATAACATAAGCATTGGTCAGAAGAACTGTACAGATTTGATTTATGCTTTTGTCTTTCTAAGGTGTTTACTCTGAGAAACAAGCATCATGTTTGTGTTGGTAAAGGGAAAATGCAGGGCAAGAATTTTTTAGCCAGAGGCCCTACTGGAATATGGCACATTACAGAGGATGTGTTTTCTGTGGAATGCAGGGTAAATAGTGAAAGATAGGCTCAATCTAGTGTTAGTTTAGTTCGCTAGACTAACTGTTAGGTTCTTTCTGTGCAGGTACCCAAACCTTTGCTGTTCTTATCCTTCTGTATCAAGATAGTGGCATTCTATATTCTTTTTTTGCTGTTACATGCTCTCCAAAAAATTTGGCCTCCTTTCCTGAAATGCGATGGCAGAATAGCACTCTGTGAACCTAAGACGTGCATATACTGTACCTTTCACAGCCTCTTCAGAGCCTCTGCCACAGCAGCAAACCCCAGGCTAAGCAGTTCCATGTTCAACTAGGCCAGCCTTCTTTTGAACCATTTGGGTGGAGAAACACAATCTCCCCGGATTTCCCGGCCCTCCAGGCTGCAGTTCCGCTCTCCAGGAGAACATGCTCACTTAATACAATTTGTAGCAAATGTAATAGACGTGCGGAGTTGAAAGAGAGGCTGAGTATCTAAATTGCAAAGACCACAAATCAGTTACTGAGTAGATAGATATGCTAAGTGAACGCCATTTTTCTGAAATATCTGACAGAACTGGAAATCACAATGCAGAGCGATTTTATCACAGAGGATTTTCAATTTGTTGTTTAGAAAGATGGGTCAGTAAGCATCCACTTTATCCCTAATGACTAAAGAATGTAAATAATCTTGTTGTAACCATTTTTCATGTACATTTTCTGTCTAGATGAGGTATATTGCCTTCTAGGTATTTTTTTCCCCTATCAAGGGTCATAAAGGATTTTTTTTTGGCCTCCTGTTAAAAGAGGCACTGCAGACTAATAGCTCTTTCAGTCATCATAGAGGTTGATGCAGCTAACGTTTTAAGTGGTATTGTCTGCCAGTAATACTTAATCCTATTGTCAAAGACTGCAGTGCACAGAAAATGTGTTTTCCTTGGAAAGGTAGCCTGTAGGGAAATGTAATGACTACTTAACTCTTAAGCCAAAGCAAAGACTGTACTCCAGCATCAGAAGAGTTCTACCAGCTACTTATTCCAAGAAGAGCCTGAACTTTCCCTTCTAATTTATTCTGCTTTGTAACTATAAATAAAAATATTTAACAACACTGGTGATTTGTATCACACTCTTTCACTTGCAAGTTGCTGGTTTTGGAAATACAGTTCCTTACGTTTTTTTCCTCCACTATTCTTTTGGCTGATGGTGAAAGAGGGCTTGAAACATTTACCGTACTCTGATACAGGATTATATGTTCAGATAGAAAAAAAAATGTGGTCTATGTAACTCTGATGAGGTAGAGCAATTACCAGGATTTTACAAATAGAAAGGACCTTTGCGAGCTAATGGCCTATGTAACATCACTCAAGCCATTCCCTAAAGCTTCCTTGAAGTCCAGCACTTGTGACGCACTTTCAGACACCTTTTATGACTTTGTTGACAAGACTTTGATTTATAAGTTTTCAATGATGGAGCATCAATTGCAACCTTTAATCGGTTGTCTTCCCTGTAAAGAAAAAAAAAAGAAAAAGGAAGTGCTCCATATTCTGGACCTTAATTTGTCTAATTTGAACTTCAAGCTATTGAATCTTGTTAAGCCTTTGTCAGCTAGATTGAAGAGTCATCAATTATCAATTTTCATTCCCTTTGATAATAGACACTTATAGACTAATAAATTATCCTTTAACCTTTTCTTCATTAAGCTAATAGATTGAGCACCAGGAGTCTCTCACTTCCAGGCATATTTTCCATTTTTTTGTTCATTCTTGTGGCTCTGAATTCTCTCTGATTATTCAGCATCCTTCCAAAGTATAAGTACCAAATGTATATGTACAGTAGGTCCTCCACCATAATCAAGGATGGAGTTGCATTGTTTTCCTCTGTGTCTTCTTGCAATTCATATTTGTTTAGCAACAGATTACACTATCAATTTTTTTCCCAGCAGTCTCCCACAATGATTATTCTCAGTGACTTCTAAGTACCAGTTACAAGAACAGAATAATTTCTGTCAATTCAGTTTTGTTTCTGGCCATCTGACCTGACATTTGATCAGTTTGAAATGTGTATTGAGGGCTCAGCAAGGCTGAGAGATTACCAAATAGTACACCTCTGAGTTGTATATTTATTGTTTCTGAGAATCATATGACAAGGTGTTTGATCCCTGTTTCATAGAACACTGGTCTTCCTAGGAGAGAATAGACAATGCATTTTATTTTGTTTATTTTAATGAACTTATTAACATTGTAGATTACATCCTTTATCTACTCAGTGGAAGTACTGATGAAAGGGATAAAAACAAAATTGGCATTTTAAGGAATCTAGAACTGCAATGTAGCCCTTCAAAGATACTGAAATAAAACTCTTCTGATAGCAGAATACTTCAAACACAGTTTGCATGAAATCCATTTATTTTCCTTGCATGAACCTTAAACTTTAGAAATCAAATAACTTATTATTTTAATTGAAAATTATCTGCAAATCTGTTGCAAAAATATTCAAAATAAATTGGAAAGAAATATTCCGGGTAGAAAGGAAAAGACTTTTTTCTCTGAGTCTTTATTTCTTTTGTGGAAGAAAAGCTCCATTTATATGGTTTTTTAAATTAAGACTGTGGTCAAGATTTCATCAAGTAAGGTACTTAAGCACAGAATTTTGAGGTTGCATTGGAGAGTTTATAGCTTTTCATTGAATAGATATCCTGGTTTTGTAGGGAGAAATATTTCTTTTTCTCTAGTGACGTGTTTTGGATTTAGGATAAGAATCTTGATAACATCCTTATGATTTAGTAGTTGCTGAGCAATGCTTACGCTAAATGAGGCTTATCCTACTGCCTGGCCAGCAAGTGGGCTGGGGTGCACAAGAAGTTGGAGTGGGCACAGCGAGGACATCTGACCCAGTATGGCCAAAGGGCTATTTCATACCATGTAATGTCAAGCCAAACAAAAAAGATGAGGGGACTTGTCTGGGGTAGGTGGCTACCACTCAGGAACTGGCTGGGTGCTGAGCAATTGTGTTGGGCATAATTTTTTTTTTGTATATTTCTTTATCATTATTATCTTATTTAGCATTTTCATTTATTCTTCATTTCCATGCCTTTTATGCTATTGATATCGTATCAAGCTGTCTTTATCTCAGCCTATGAGTTTTACCTTTTTTGTGATTCTTTTCCCCGTCCTGCCATGGGAGAGTGGCTGTGTGGTGTTGAGCTGCCTGCTGGGTTAAACCACAGCAACAGAAGAAGCTGAAACATGTCAACTCCACAGGCTTACCTCCTCAGTTTTGTCAGAAATGCTTTCAGTTCAAACAACATTTAAAGAAAAAAATTAAATACTCAATAATATTAATCATTAAAGAGAAAAATGAATTCAAAACAGTACTGCCAAAATAGCAAAGATTTATTCAGTAATAATTAATTTTTCTTTTGACTGTGGTTTTATAATGCCTGAACTATGGTTCTGCAGCAGCTGAGGGAAAAGCCACTGTGCCAATATATGGTGGTGGAAATGTACATTTAAATTAAAACCCCACAATTTTCTATAGCAGAAGCAACTTTCAGGGCAATACACGGAAGGGTAAAAGGAAGAATTTTTTTTTAATATTTAAAAACTAACTAAATAAATAAAGAGAAAGAAGTTATTTAAGACAATATAACTGGCCAAAAATAATCATAGTTTTAGGAGTGAATTGAAAGAACAAGGAGACACTTTAGCAAGTGCCAGGGAATTTCTGCTTCTCCAAATACCTCTTCTGTTCTACTTACTCTCTTTAAACAATGTTTAATGCATGTGTATTCCATGAAGCTTGAAAGCTTGCCTTTAGGGGAAATAGGGCATCACACAGTATCTTTTCATGATAGTGCACTAATTTTGGCCTCCTTTTCATGAGAAATACGGGGATATACTGGGGCAAGTCCAAAGAAGGGCCACAGAGATGACTGGGGGGATTGGAGCACCACTCATATGAAGAGAAGTTGAGAGAGATGGAACTATTCATCCTACAGAAGGCTCAGGGAGGATCCTACCTATGTGTAGTAATACCAGTTGGGGGGAAATAAAGAAACAAGAGCCAGGATCTTTTCAGTGGTCCCCAGTGATGGAATAAGATGTAAGGGGCACAAACTGAAACACAAAAAAATATGTTAAATGCTAGGAAATGCTTTTTTTCCCCTCTTTCCCTGAGGTAATAGCATCTTTATCCTTGAAACTTTTCAAAACCTGACTGTACATGGTCCTGAGCAACCTGCTGTAGCTGATTCTGTTTTGACCAGGTCTGGTAGACTAGACCATCTTCAGACTTGCCTTATATAAATGCTGACACATTCTTCATCTCAGAAATTATGAAGTTCAGTGTAAATTCATTAGAAGTATTACTTTATTCTTTACAGCAATTTTGCCTTCTTTATTTTTAACACAAAAAATCCCCCAGCCTGAGAAGGCAATTCCAGTTTTTAGTCCTAAAATTAGGGCAACTCAGCAGTCTCAAGGGGAGCAAAAAACTGGTGATAGCTTTATTGTGCATCTTTTAGGCTGGATGCCCGGGACCTTGCTTAGATCCCCTTCATTCTCTGTGAAAAAGGGGATATACACTTACATGGAGTTATGTTGGTCTTCCGTGAATGTTAGCTCCTTACATAAAAAGTAGGCATTATGTTATCACTGTGTGCAAACCCCAGGCCTTCATATTTTAAAAGAAGGGCTTCTTAACTGATCAATATTTTTAGGGACCTTTCCACAAGGAGAAAGAGAATCCTGGAATTTCTTAAATAGCCTATGTCAGCTGTAGGCTTTCAAAAGTATGGGACTGCACTAGGGCCAGTACTGCAATGTCTGGTGACAGAGAGAGAGAAATTGCAATATATGATTTTTTCTTTTTGTATGCTCTTAGGCTGAATAGCCCAGCTATACTGTGGAAAGGCTGGTGAGGAAAGGAGTGGAAGCACCTTCCCTCACACTGTGGAGCCTTCAGCCATCTCTCTGTGCATATGTGCCTACAGGAAACAAGCTCTGCTTCCCTTTCTGGTTTAAGGATGCATCTGAGCCTGAAGGCCTGGGGTAAACACTTTTCAAATAACTTTTGTGTGAGTTTAAGAAACTCCAAAGGAAGTCAGCTGTGCTGTTAAAATGTGAAAGGCCAGCTTATATCATGAGTTTGCTTGCCATGACAAAATAAAGGAGCAAATTAGGACTGAAACCTATAATCCAAACCAGTCAGGATTTTCTCCTGTGTTTTGTGGAGCTTATGTCTCCCTCCAGAGTTTAAAGATAGAAAAGATGCTCTTGGTATTACATATGTAGAGCAGAATGTGGGGACACTTGGAATTCCCCATGCCAAATTGATGAACATTTTATTATTTTCTTTGGGAAGCATCCATAAAAAGCCAGACCAACATTTTCTGAAAGTTATGAAATAGTTATTAAAAAATGGAAATGTATGCTGTATGTATCTGAAAACTGTCTCTTGGAGCACATATGTTCTATCAAAGGGAACAAATGCATTGCAACATAAGGCTATCACATCTGTGAGTAAAAGCTCCAAATACCACTCAAACCTTATTTTGCTTCACTTTGGTTTCAACTTCTATCTCAATGGAAATTTTTCTAGAGCGTAATGCTTTGGCACAGTTGCAGAGCACAAGACAAAGAAACAAGAGATAAAACCTGACATTATGTAATACTGACCAAGACTGTTTTATCCCTGCTTTACCCACATCATCTTCCATTATACTTGCTTTACAGGCATATATTGAGTGAAAGGATAACTACAATATACAGAAAATAAACTAAATTCTGGAAGTTGTCTTCTGCTGTTATTCATAAATTTTAAAGTTTAAGAATAAGTTGTTCTCTTTAATTCAAGATCCACAAATCTCTAAATTGCAGTCAGTGAGAAAACCTGCCTCCTTCTAAATGGTCAGGTACATGGAATGTATTTAGGAGTTTCAGCTGCTTTCTCTTTTAGATTTTTCATCAGTACTGTTTAAACTAATAAGGAAGGAGAGGCTCATCTAGGAAAACCACCCAAGATAGAGTACTCCAACAGCCTAGCACAGATCACTGACTGCGTGCTGAAAGTCACAGCAAAGCTTCATTCAGCTCTTCCTGTTGCTAGAAGTTGAGGATAAATGAATTAGATGTGCAGCTTATGCTGATTAACTGTGAGGTGGCAAGAGAGTTGCAGTGATTTCCACTGTGTAATATAGATGTACAGTTCAATTGCCGACCACTGAAGAGTGTGTGTGCTTCTCTCTTCCCTAAGATTAGCTTACTGAAATTTCCAGGTTGGAAATTGGGGTAGAATAGCATCCAGCTGACTTATTTGGATCAGCAAGGAAGCAATGAGGGGTGCATCCCTGGATTGTATGTCGTCACTGAGTCTTGAATGCAGAAGATGCCCTTACTGTCAGGCTCCAGTGCTCATCACAGGCCAGGTTACTGTATGGGGAAATATTTGTCCAGAATCCTTCTGTATAGGTTGTGTGGTTGACAGGCAGCTAGTTGCCTTTGAGATGGTTTTGAAAATCATTCTTGAGACGTTTGAATATCAGATCTCTAGCTATCCACCAAAGAATGTAATGATCCATATTCTCAGAGACACTCAGGGTGATTTATTGTCTGTGATACCAGGTGTATTGGTGATGGGCCTCAGCCATGCTGCTCAGTTTCAGTCACTCAAAATACCATGAAACGGGATTTGAAGGCATTCATTTGTTAGCTTACAAGAATAATTCACGCAGCATTTTTTACTGGTTGTTTTTTAATGCATGTTCTGGCTGGGGGCTATCCTTTTTTTAGGGTGCAGTTTCTTCCCCCCAACCATCAGGGTTATAATATATTTAAAATGAAGAAACAAAAATGTTGCCTTAGGGGTTTTTGTTGTTTTGGGTTTTTTTTTCTTTCTGAAGTTTCTTGATTCTAGATGATGGATTTTCAAGAAGTACGCATGGAACCTTGAATCTTATCATGAAATACCTGGCAGCAGAGGTGATTACTGCTGACCTACTGCTAGGGACCAACTTATAGATATGGTGGCCTGTGTATCACACTGCTGTGAAATACCCTGTGAGTCTCCTTTTTCTACGAGCTATGTCAGGAGCCAGAAAATTTTCCTTCTGAAAGCCTGAGCAGATAGGTCATATTTGAAACCTGACAGCATTGCCACTCCCCATTACAGACTGAATCCAGTTGCATTCCTATGGCCACAGCTGTAAAGCAAGTTTGTGGTTTTATTTTTGTTCTTTTCAAGCCATATTTTTAGTGCTCCCTATAATAAATCTTCATGTTTTGATTATGTGTAAAAAGACAGTGACTAGAGACAGAACACAGCACTACCAAAATAAACTCACTTAATGCACAATGGTCCTGCCACAAGCACGGACTCCCCTCTTTGCCTAAACTTAATCTCATTTGAAGTGGTGCAGAGAGAAACATGGGCAGAAGGGAACAGCCCTGTCCCAGGGAAAAGAAAATAAAATTAAAAAGTAAGAGCACAAATATATATGCTGGAAAAATGTGCACAAAGAGTTGCCTAGCAATTCTGCAGGCTATTTGGGCAGTCTGGGGACCGCGTTCCGAATTAACATGAGGGAGAAGCAGAGCCGCTAACGCCAAACTCTTTTAACGTGGCAAGCTGGCCACTGTTTCCTAAGGCTCAGAGTAGCAATTTACTTTCATAGAAGATGAGTCACTGGGAGCCACCAGCACTGAGACGTGGCCATGAGGCAGGGGCCTGCAGAATGGGGGGCCATGAGGCAGGGCCACAGTGCCCTTCACTACAAGAAAGACATGAAGGTGCTGGAGCAAGTCCAAAGAAGGGCAAAGAAGCAGGTGAAAGGTCTGGAGCAAAAGTCCCGTGAGGAGCGGCAGAGGGAGCTGGGGAAGCTCAGCCTGGAGAAAAGGAGGTTCAGGGGAAACCTTCTTGATGCCTACAACTCCCTGAAAGGATGCTGTAGTGTGGTGGGTGTCAGTCTCTTCTCCCAGGTAACAAGTAACAGGATGAGAGGAAATGGCCTCAAGTTGCACTCAGGGGAGTATTAGATTGGCTATTATGAATTTGTTTTTCTCACACAGAGTTGTAAACCATTGGAACAGGCTTCCCAGGTAAAGTCACCATCTCTGGAAATGTTTGAAAAACATGCAGATCCTCACTTGAGGACATGATTTAATGGTGAACATACTAATGTTGCAGCTAAGCTGCAATTGGACTTGATGATCCTAAAGATCTCTTCCAGCCTTAATTATTCTATGATTTCAATGCCACTGCTCAGCATTTGAGGGCCAGCATGGATTGTCCTGGGATGCAGGCAGCTTGGGGACCCCCAGGGCTGGGTGATGGATGCAGGAGTCCTGGAGGATGTCACTGTCCCAGGAGCGTGGCCAGGCTCTGGATGTCCTGCTGGTTTCTCAGAGTTCCTCATGATCTGTGCCTACACCCTAGCTGGGATGTTATAAACCTTTTTAGAGTGCATTTGGTGGTGCCAAGTTCTCTGGTTGAGAGGGAAGTGTTTTTGAATTCTAAATACCTTTGTTTAAGGCTGCATTTCTAGAAGCACTTAGTAAAGCCCTGTAGAGTGCAACAACTTTTGAAATCTGCAGTTCTAAGTTCCAACTTTTTTGAAAAATAATTTTTAGACATTTTCCTCTAGAAGAAGTTTCTTGGACCAAGAAGATTTCTCTTTGTCTCTTTCAGCAAATGTAGTCACATTTGTCAAGTTCAAGTCTTAGCTCAGACCACATTTAATCTTAAAATTCTAATTTTGATTCTCCTTTCAGTGTTAATTTACACTTTCAGTGTAAAGCTCAGGTTTCTGAAATCCAGTTCAATGATTTTTCATGCTTCATATCAAATAGTGGGGAAGGAGCTGTGGCCAAAAAAAGATTTCCTAATTTTTTTTCTTGGGAGGTGAAAAAGGTCTATTTGGAAGTTCCAGGTTTATTCTTTATTAGCTTTTTCCTAGTGAGTGACTAATTACATTTCTAGTTTGAAACACAATTTTTTTTCTATCCCTTGAAAAGCAGAATTTCTTTTTCTCCCATACCCTCATCTAGCAACTTTCTGTTTTTTCAAAGATTTAACTTCCCAGGAACTCCTAGAAATATATATCTCATTCATAATCTCTAAATTAACCAGAATTTCTATTAAGCCATAAGTAAGGTACTTACTTTAGAAATATGTGTTCAAAGAAACCACTAAACTTCATGGCTCTATCAATATGTACTTATCTCCTAATGGTATACGTGTTTAATATATATGTAAATAAGAGTTATTAGCAGAGATTGCATGTTTGGCTATAACTGTGGGTACCAGAAGATTACCCTGGGGATCTTTTAAACTCTTCTTTGTTTTATTCCACGTGAGAATGATAAGATTTTTATTGAATTAAATTTAGTTTTATTTAAATTAACTTGATGTTTACCCAGAAAGTGTATGTTCAAAGGAAAATGTGCATCTGATTTCAGAAACTCAGAATAGATGCTTCTATGGTATAGTTCTCTTTGGCCACGAGGGAATATGACAGGAATGTTTTATTTCAGTATTTCTTTGTTAAGTAAGAGCTGATACAAAAAGTGTGTAGTGCCCTGTAATTTAAAATGGACATTTTTTAACCTTTGAAACAAACTGTGGAAAGCTCTCCATGCATATCTGTTCTTGGACTAAGCTAGAGTGGGTATTTTTTGTCACCTATTTCTAGTGTCCTGCCAGTATCTTTCCTAATCAAACCCATAAGTTATGTCATATCTATTTCTGTTCTTTCACTGAATCAGTCAAAGTTCTGGGTTTGATTTTTTGGTTTTGGTTTTTTTGGTTTTTTTTTTTTTTTTCATTAGCTGTTTTACAGTGTCACTTCTATTCCTGACATTTGTATGTCTAGAAGAATGTGTGTGACATTCTTGCGTGCTTAGCACCTGGAAAAATTGGAATTTATGAGCTCAGTTTGCATACAAAAACCATCTACATCTCTGATGTTCACTAGCTGAACTTGGAGCATGTAAGCAATTTTAGCACACACAGTCCAAAAGGGGATATGAAAGTCAAAGTAGGTGTTGCAGGACTATGTCTGGACAAGAATTTTAAGGGTTGTTTTGGACATGCTGCTGCAAAAGCTATTTTAGTAGGGTAGAAAAGCACAACCAACTACCTCGTTCTGCTTTTGCATTGTTCAAGGTTTCTCTTCAGAAAGCGGGTGTGAATGAAAGCCAGCATCTCAGGGCTGGTGGGTTAAGAAGGATCTTTCTCCCAACCCTGAAGTTCTCTGCCTCTCAGGGCAATAGGACTATTTTCCAAAATATAGGAAAATTGAAAACCATAGGGTTATTTGGGTAAAATGTCTGTTTTGACTGTTCTGTATTTTTTTTTTGTTTGGTTTTAGTTTTTATTATGTTTTTCTAGGTCAGGTAGAAGAGGCAAAAACATGTTCATGTTGCAAAGATTGACAATTCAGATATGCCAGGGAGAAATGTGTAAGAAAAGCCTGGAAAGGATGGTAGGGATGCAGTGGAAATTGGGTGCTGCACAGATGTGATGTGGGAACAACACATCCTTATTAAAAAGAAACCAAAAGAAAACATAGGAAATTTGTGTTTCATCCTTCTGCTGAGTTTGGAGGATGCCCTGCAATCCTCAGGCCATGCGTGTCAGGCTGATTGGGTCAAATCCTGCTGTGGAAGAGCACAGATGGGAGCATATGACAGCAAGACAATCATCTATACCATAGTGCTCTATCACATACTCTGACTCAGGCACAGGAATTACCTGGTGTGTAGGTGTCCCCAGAGTGGGATCTGCCTCACCCATGGCAGGCAGCAGAGCCAGCGGTGCTTCCCTACCTCAGTGTGTTTCTTATCCCTGTGGCAAGAGTTTGTTCAAACTCACTGTTCCTTTGTCAGCAGCAGCAATTCTGTTGCAGTGCTGAAAAGAAACTGAAAATTAATGTGTCTATATTGCTAGAGTTGCTGGCCCTTTCTTATAGAAAAATATACCTGTTATTTAGGAGAAAAAGAAAATCAAGTTTTATAAATTATGTTGTATCCATACCTTGAGGCTGCACCAACAACGCCACCCTCATGAGAAATTTTAGCTCTCCATTATCGAGATTGCTAAATGTAACTCGGCTGATTGGGTTCCTCTTCTTCATTCAAGGTTTTTGGGTAGGAATTTCAGCTAATATAAACGTCCCTCTTGGGTCAGATTAGGTCTCACTATCTAATCTAACTTGAATATTGAAATTACTTGGATTTTTTCCTCTCCTTTTTTTTGTCAATTTTCTTTTCTTTCCAAACTGTTGCCTTTGGGAACTTTTCTAAGTATTCCAAGTTTCTTTTCAGACTGACTTAAAAAGTAGTGTAATCATTTCAAAATATGCTCCAGAGTACCAATTGCAAAAGAACACCTACCAATTGATATGGGAGCATTGAAAAAATTCATTTTTCTTGGACGTTGTGAAATAAAACAAAATACTTATAAAATTTTAATACTTCAAATACAAAAATCAAGGTTAAAATAAATTTAAAATAAACCCTGATGAATGAAGTGAAATACTTTTACTTTAATTAAAAGGTTTTGATATTTACAAAACAAATATTTAGACATAAGTGTCATAGATCAGAATTAGACTGTCTTTATAAAGGTTTATTTTAGAAAATTTTAAAATGCTGTTTAAATTATCATGGTGGACTTTTTATCTTTTTTTTTTTTTTCTGCCAAAGTGGAATGTTCTGCTGAAAATCTGTTTTTCTTTCATGCACTACTTCAGTCCAAAAAGTATCTAATGCCAACACAACAATTTAGTCCTATATTTAGTGCAATTCAGTCACTTACTGAATTCTTCTCACCTTACTTATGGCATGCCCCTGCTGAGGTAAAGGGTTGGATTTGAGCAGTCAAGCAAACAGATTTTGGCCATTTTTTTGGTTCCTGGATGAAGAATCCAAACTATCTGGATGTGAGGCACCCAGATGAGTCACAAGAAATGATCCCTCATTGCAAATGAGATGTGACCCCTCCAGTTACAGGAAAAAATTAGTGCACTAATTTCTATGTTTGTTGTATAGTGATGCAAACCTTTTTATTACTTCCAATTGGGTGTATCAAACCCATGTCACTGGGAGAAGGATATGGCTTTTATTGTGGATGTTACAAAGTACCAATGCCTATGTTGATGTGCCTTTTCTAGTTTGGTATTACCAAATTAAGTGTCAGTTTGTGAAATATTTACTCTATCTGCAGAGCAGATGGACTGGAAATGTTCGTGTGAGTAAATATTTGCCATATATGCACTGCACAATCTGGCTGCATCCTTGCTTTTACTCTATAATTTATGCTTTTTGAATAGCAATGAAGAAACCTCAAAAGATTCAAAGGTTCATTTGGATTCTCATGAACACCAAAAGCTTGGATGCTTTCCTTTGCCTCTTGGGGTTTTACAATTTCTACAGGAAATTTGGTGAAAGCATTTTCTATAGCAATGTACTTCAAAATTCTAGTTCTCCTTCCATCTAGGTGCAGGAAAAGTGGGATAGCTGCAAGTTAACATGGACATTCACTGCATGTATTTAGACTCCAATACACAGTACTATTTTCATTTGGGTCAAGTATGATATTTAAGGTAGACAATCCCATTTTTACCTAAAAAATCTCATCTGGTTTTAGTGTGGTTTTTGGATTTTTTTTTAAATGCCTAATTCTGTTCAAGACCTTATATAAGAGAAGTTGCATTTGGCTACTGTCAGTTGAATATGTCATCTACAAACTCATTTACCTTCTCTTTTCCTATAGGAGAAGAGTTTCAAAGCACATTGACCAAGAGAAAGAGGAGAGAAATAGGAATGGGTTGGGGTTTTTTTTAATTATACTTTTAAATTATTTTAGTCCAAAGATTTATTAAAAGGAGAAGAAAACCCCCTAAAGTTCTGAAGGAATATTAACATAACATGACTGTAACTCAAGCTGTGTTTAATGAGAGGTGCTGTTTTTTTCTGCCATGAGGGCTACAGTCCAATGAGTGATAGCTATGAAAGAGGTCACATACATATTCATCAAATTCGACATGCACATGTAAACTGGTTTTAATAGGCCATGACAGCAGAAGTTGTGTCAGGCAAATAGCTGCACATGTGCTCATTCCCTCGACTGGCATATTTAGCCATTATCACTCTGGTATCCATGGATGAAATATTAGCTTGTTAACTTAAGACCATCAGTTGTTGCTGATGCTTAGTGGAAACCAAAAAAACACAGATTCCCTCTGCAACTTTATTATGTACAGAGCGAGCATTGAATTATTACAATTTCACTGTAATATTTCCATTTCTTTCCCTTATTTATTATGGAGGATATTTGTAAGTGATAAATTGGAATGCAGCTACAATATAAATAAAGGGACTGTTGATTCAAAAATACTCCAAGGATTGAACTCCATGAATTTCTTTCACTATGCTTCTGATTGTACATTCAGAAGGGACAACATTGCTATGGCATTAATTTTCACATGAGCACAAAGCAACGTGTTTGTATGTTGGCACAAACACACAAAAATAAACCAAAGGAAAATACAGTCCTCCAGAACCCTCAGCACAGCAAGAGGTAAACGACCACACTCAGCTGGGTGTAAATCAGTGTATCCACTGCATCCCACGGGGTTCTTTTGCTGAAGGTGTGACAGTTCAGTTAACAGTTTACCTCTCTCCTAGAAAAAGGGTATTCAAGGTGCTCCTTTTCCTTTCTTTTAGGGCAAAAGCCTCTTCCTAAACTAGGAAAGAAGCAGTGAATGGCACCTCTGGACAGAAAACAGGCTTACTTAGACAACAGCTTTGCATTTTAAGAAGCAAGGTGTGCTGTATTGTTGTCTTTTCCCCAAACTGATGTTTTAAATCTACAGATTTTGTCTGACATGTGGGACTGGGCTATGATGGTGTTTGAAATAGTGGTCTAGACTACCACAGCAGCAAGTATACTTTTCTATGATACAGGAGGGATGCATTGCTTCACAGACCTATCTTAGTGCTATACAGATGTTAAGAAGCCTGAAGTAAGAGTTGAACAGGGAGAAAAACCTAAAAAAGCATTAAATCTTTTGTGCTCTAATTATGTATTCTGAGGTGTGAAAGCTTTGCTTTTTGGGAGTGTTTTCCTTGCATTTCTTGAAAAGCTTTTGCAAATACTGAGAGCTAGTGAAAGCAGATGTTAAGCTTGGACAAATTATAGTGTACTTGATTGTAATTTAAAAGTAATAAAACAAGTCAGCACTGAGCAACTCATCTCAGTAAAAAAGGAAGTAATTCCCTCTGTAAACATGTCCCTCCCCCTCCATGTCTGATCAGAAGACATATTTGCCCCAGTCGTGAGTATAAAACCTGTAGGTGCACAAATGCGATGTGGAAGGTGAGTTTCAAGCTATATGCTCTCCCAGAGTGCTGGCTCATGACATGGTAGAGGAAAGATGGCAGGAATCTCAAAATAATTTTTAGGTTTTCTTTTACACAAGGACAGTAACTGTCTCCTTGGAGACAGCACTTGCAAATTCCTGGTGCATGATCTTATTTAGGTTCCTCCTATACATGGTCCATCCCCTAAAAAGCTCTTTTTACCAGGTCTGTTATGAAGTTGGCCAAGGTACCCTTATTCCCTCAGAGACTTACTCTCCTCCCTGTAGGAAATTCCCATAGCAAACCACAGCTGCAGTGAACACCACCAGAGTCTTCTCTGGAGTCGAGATTGATGTATGTTTTAAGAAAGCACACCTTGTCTCTGTGATTTCAGACTCTGGCACAGCTGGGAATGCTATGGCCAGTTGGGAAACCAGTAAAATGACTCCTGGGGCAGATACATTCATGAATCACTGCCTGTGCCTTTGCATGTCTTCTGCTGCTTCTATTTCATATGAGAACCCAGATAAAGAATGGCATGATATTAACCATGCCAGTCAGCCTCAAAGAGAAATACTTAAGGAGGAGTACTGTGTTTCAGTTTTCAGGGACTAATTTGAAAACTATGTTCACAAAAGGTGACAAGTTTTGAGGGGGTTCTCTGTGTTGATTTGTTTCTGTCTTCTGAATTTGACAGTATCTGGCTCTGAGGGAAGCTCAGAATAATAGGCAGTGTTTGGTTAGTCTTACTCTAATCATCTAGAGGTGAAGATGGCATTAGAACCTAAAATTGTAGGCATTACACCCCAACCAAAACATGGCTTAGCATCTAGTGTTGCCGCTCCAGGAAGTTTTGACATCCAGACATTGATTTCTTCCAGTCTTCTTCATCTCTGAATTGGAAGATCCGGTTCCTCGCAGATCTGCAGATATGGGTTCGTGGTGTACAGCTCACTGGCAGATCAGAGTTTCTGAGTCTGAAATCTTCCAGACAGCACCTTCTTAGGCAGGTCTGTAGGGAGAGTCTAGTACAAGGGTCCTGTGGGAGGCTCTTAAGTGCTGCTGTGCTATAAATGAGAATAATCTAGAAGCAGACACATTGATGTTTGACACAAGTTGATCTTTTTCTGTTGCTCTATTTCGTATTTGTTGATGTATTAAGTCTGATATCAAATATTTTGAAAGAAGACCTGAGATTTCTCCATTATTAACTGTGCAAGGAGAAGTCTATCCTATAAAAAGACTTTATCTTTTTATTAAAAAATGCTCTAAGTCGTGGGAAAATATTTAAAATGAGGAATGATCTGATAAAAAAACATGAGAGGCTTGGCTTTGGCTTGTATGAACTTTTCTAAAAGAGAAGGGACGTGTTTGTATATTTCTTATCAAGCAGCTCCAGATTTATTTATATCAATCATTCCTGTAACATGACGTGAAATTAGTATTATGATTTAACTTTACATTACAGCAACAAGCAACATCATTTTTGATCTTGTCTAGATGGAGGGAATGTTTTTTAAAAGTGCTCTGCAATAAATGGGAGGACTGGCTGCTCTTTAAAATGCGGAGTGTAGTTTTTGGTTCATCTGTGTTTAGAAGTGCAGTTTTTTACGGAAGACAGAAGAAAGCTTTTCAAAATTTCCTAGTCCTATTCAGAAACCCATCCCCAGAGCAGGACGTTATGGTAGCAGTTCTTGACACAGTGCAGCATTTGAGGTTTTCCTTCAATTTTGTGACCTCATCTTAAACATGCAGTAAACACTTGAATTTCATTCATTCCAAAAGGCAAATACATGAGTTGCAATCAATGCTATTTATTTGATTTTTTGTTTGTTTGATTCTTTTCTGACAAGCTGTTTAGCCTCTTAATTTATTGATGTGCTGAGTTAATTCATTAAGTGCATGTCTAGGGGACTAGCATTTGGAACTGGAAGTCTAGTCAGTGGATGAGGCAGCAAGAGCAGATTATTTGGTCATTTTTAGGTGTGTTTGAATCACAATCAAGACATACAACAAGTTCATGGATTGTGAGAACTCAGCACTTCTGAACAACGAATCATCATGATTACACAGAAGCTTTAAAATTCTCTAAAATATGCATCATGCAGGAACTCACACATCTTCCAATTTTTACTTAGTACACTACTTTTACATTTCACTTACTTATCCTATGCATTTTACCTACTTTTACCTAACACAATACATATACATTCTACCTAACACAGTACTTATACATTTTCCTTATTTATACATAATACACTACTTATATATCCTACTAACTTATACCTTTTACAACTTATGCATAATACAGTTCATATACATTTTGCAACTGCTGTGCATGAGATCACACATTGCTTGATTGGTTCCTCTGCTTTGTCCAAGAGCTCTGCATGCACTTTTCAGAAAATAAGATATTCCTTGCTGTCAGGGCCTTCTGTTTTTCAGCTTCTTCTTTCCCAGTTTAACACAGTTTACCTTTCAGTAACCTTGAGGAATTCCTCTGGGCTCTCGCAGGTGGGGCTCCAGATCCAGGCAAGCAGAGTTGAGAAGATCAGCAGCCAAGTTAGTCCAGGAAATCCAAAGAACCAGACAGCAAAGGACAGGGAGCAGATATGAGCCTGTCCTACCTCTCCCTTCTCTTCCTCTTCTTCTTCTGACTGACTGAATCTTCTGACTGGGCTTAAAACCCTGCAGGAGCTGATCTGCTGCAGCTGAAGGTGGAAGGCCAGGTAAAGTTCGTGAGGGTAATTCCAACCTGGTCTCACTCTGAGGGCTCTGGTAAGAATGACTAAAGGTGGTTTGGCTGGGGCACACTATCAGGGTTCAAGACCTTACAACAATGGATAATATTTACAAATATGCATGCAGTTAAACTTACTGCAACTGTTCAACTGTCCATAGGCTTCTGAGTCTGTGACCCAATGTTCCTTTGGTGATGTCCATGCAGCTTTGCCATATAATCCCACATTATGGGTAGGATGAAGGATCAAAAATGAGAAAAATAATAATGAAGTGATAAGGCCTGTACTTTGTGCTATCCATAGAAGGATATCAGAATTTGTCAATTAGTTAGTTTTGAATTAAGTCCTCTGTTAGCCTACCTGTAGAAAATATTTTATGCATTAGCAGATAGCAAAAGCATGTGAAATAAAACCTGATTCTCTTGTTCTTTCTCCTTTCCTCTGAATCTCTTCTTCAATTAAAAAACATCATCTTCATCTTAAATTTTTAGAAAAAAACCTTTCAAGTGAGACTGCCTTTCTGTAACCATCTGCAGTACTCATGTCCATCAAATGCCAGCCACACTGTCCCAAACAGTTGACATGGCATTTCCTAAGGAATAAGCACAAACAAGGAAATGAAGCCTCAGGTGTTTCTCTTGCTTCCCTGGCCAACAGGAAAAGTCCTGTATAGCAGTTCTGATCACTTTTCTGAGTCAGTAAAACTCAATTTGGCACACAGTTCCCTAACATTTATGGAGAGGGTTTTCCGATGACATGACATATAGAAGATGGTGTCTTGCATGTGTTTTTCCTTTCTCCCCTTCCTCACTGACTGCTGGGTCACTGTTGTCTGTTTGAACATACACAGCATGTGCACTATTGAATTCACACTTCCTTGGCAAAGAAACCACATACAGAAAGATCACTCCATAAATAACCTAGGCTGTGTGTTTATTCTGCTCTGAAATGCTGTAAAAAATAAAAGGCTACCTATCAAAGTTGTTTGTCTAATAATGGAAGAAGGGGATGATATTGTAAACACTGTCCAAATGAATTGTAGTAACCAGAATAAATGGTGGTTGCTGTTACTGAGTGCTGAAACTGAATTCAGGCCTTTCTAAATACATCACATGTGACTTTAATCCATTCCAGAGCCCAGGTCTCTTCCAGGCTTGGAAATTTGATGCTCTGAGGTGCTAAGCCCCCTCTATTGCTATAGAAATCAGTTGAGCATCAGCCTGCTCAGCACCCCACAAAGGTGATCAGTCTGTTGAGAGTCCAGTGCTCCAGGCCTGATCCTGCACAATGTTTCTATCCACACTTAATTCTGGGCAAGGATATATCACCTTTTGCAGAAGGACCACTCGCTTGTCTAAGTCAGCATTTATATAGGGTTTTCAGCCTTTGTGGCTTTGTCTGGGTTCACTTTTCACATTGCTGGTTTCAAGTGCACCTGCCTTTTCCCACTCTACTTGAATAAGGACCCATTTCTCTTCCTAAAATCAGTGATTTATCTCCTTTTGGTGGATAAAGATTCAAAGGACGGAACTTGTTGATAGTAAATGGTGCCTAGGGTTCAAAGAAATGTGTTTACAATATATATAAGAGACCATAGAGGATAAGTTAAACTATGTGCAGCCCAAACTAGTTTTATGTGCAAGTTCAATCCAAGGGGTGCAGAAACAGTAGGGTGGAGAAGAGGTGGAGGAAATAATAAGGCAAAACAAAAATGTTCTCAGCCATCAATATTTGTTGCCTGAGAGGGGGGTGAACCCAGCTTCAAACAGCCCTCTAGACACCACCACTTAAGGGTCTGAAAAGGAGTTTTTTGAGGTGACATTCAAACCTTTAATAGCGGGCAGTCAGTTTTGACAATAACAATTTTCTCTCATGGCAGCCCAGCAAGTCTGCCACTCTCTTACCTGTCCCCGGCAGCCTGGGCAGAGCAGTAATCTAATCCTATGAGTTTTAGGGCTGGGGGGCAGAGGCTGTGCCTGCAGGTCTCTCCAGCCCATCCATAATTATACGGCTGGCAGAGGAGTGCCTCAGGTTGCACATTAGGCCCTTGCTGAGATTAGTAATTATAATATCAGTTTTCTCCAAATAGATCTGACAGAATGGCACTGGTAGCAGAGGTGACTCAAAGTTTAGTAAGTCTTAGGGAAAGTTTACTGTCTCCTGCTGCTTTCTGTCCCACAAATTTGGCCTCTCTAATAACCAGCACCAGCCACAAACAGTAGGAATCCTTTTCAATCACTATTAGCAACACTTCATTTCTGTCATATTTGACCCCTGGCAAGCTGCAGCCCAGCAAAGAGCATTGCCTGCAGAAAGTAACCAGACATCCAGGATTTACTCTGTGACAAATGACATTTTTAAGGGCCCTTAAAAAACACTGAGACAAATTCACAGCAGGACTCTGGAAAGCCCTTTACCAACCTCCAAATGAGATAAGGGATAACATAGCTCTTACTCAGTAGCATCCCATCTTTAGCTATTTCTTCTGTGTGACTTCATCTTTGCTGGTACCTCCAATAGGAAACTGCTGCTCCCCTTCAGTGTCTTAAAAGCATGATAAGGTTTATTTATGTTACATACTGAGAACTTTCCTAACACAAAGGTGTCTTTCACCTAGATGTTTTCACTTGCAGCTCTTTCTGAGTAGTTCAGCACCCCTTTTTTCACTAGGGAAAAAGTGAGGCCCAAGGAGGTTGTTACAGCCATTGGGTCAAGTTCTAGTCTATTCCTTAACTTTAAAATAATTTTTTCAGTTCATCAGAAAACCAAACCTTTACTAAAATTCTGTTGTACCCAAGAAAGAGGTCGTAGTGGGATTTGGTTTTGCATGTTTAGTTTCTTGAAAAGACATACATTTGAGACTAGGTTGCTGACACCACTGTCCAGGTAATTCACTTTTTTATGAATGTAAAATGAGTGCATCTGGAAAAGGCAATCAGAGGGAAGAGACCAAAATAACTCTGCCTGGATACAGGAACAGAATAAATAGGAGACGTGCAGACTTCTCCTCTTTAGACGCTGCCAACTTGGTAATTTTGAGCTAGATCTTGGATGCTCATTGAGATCTGCAGGATAAAGATGAGGCTGTAGTATGCTAAGCGTAATGAATGTATTAAAAAGTCAGGAGAAAATGCGACACGATGGATAATGCAGGGCTTTTGTTGCCACAGCTTCTTAATTGCTCTTCCCAGCTGTTTAATTATATTTTTCATCTTATTTCATTTTCTGTGATTTACAGAGAGGAAAAACCAGTAAAACATCTTGCCCAATAGTTTACAGCCATTCTGATCCAGCAGTCATCAGGGTCACTGATGTTCTCCTGTTCTCCTGCCCAGTGATGTGTGTAGGCAGGCCAGAAGCACTGGGGTCAGAGAGCTGCTGGATGTGGAAAACCCTACCATGACTGGGAGAACTGCATTGTTTGCCCTTTCATGATAATTTTCTGCAACGCTCACAGTTGAAATTTGAACACATTCTCAAGGGTGTATTGGAGCTGCACCACAGCCTGTGCCCACAGGCCTGTAGTCTCTGTGATCTGGGAGCCTCCCTGGAAGCCAGGATGAAGGCTGCTCTCTTTAGTCAATGAATATATGGCCAGTGCACCCTTACTTCAGTGACTCATGAGGTGCTTTGCTCAGTGCCAGGACTCCTGTGAGCAAGTTGGGAAGTGTGTTGGTGACTGGAGATGGAAGGGGGAGGACTATGAACCCACTGAAGTAGAGCCATGCTTTTTGATCAAGAGCAAAAGGCTTCACTTGGCCCTAGGTGCTTTCCTTGCACAATGCCTTTCACTTTACATGCAAAATGAGAGTTTCACCACAGTTGCTAGTCTTCTAGTGTTCGTCCAGTTTACATCTTCCTTGGCAAACCAACTGTTTGCACATTACACTTCCAGTCACCCAGACAGCATCCACGGGTAGGGAGAACAGGCTTGGTGCACTCACATGCAGCACAGAATGACTTAAGGCTGGATGCCCTCTCAGCTCTGTAATGGACCTTATCAGAGATTGAGATGAGGTGAATGAATACCTGTGAGGTGCAAGGGTTGTATTTCTTAGTCACTGATGTAATGATAACTGTATGTTAAAAGGTTGCACAGAATTATTATCACTTGCAGTAGATACCTGTGAGAGCATAGAGGAGGAAAAAAGCAACCTCATGGGTTGAGAGAATTGGAGAATTGCTGTGTCTTTTCAGGCCTGAAAGTGAGCATTCTCTAGAGCCTTTGATCCACAGTTTGGCATTTTACTGAAGACTAAGCTAGACTGATCAAAAAGACTAAGTTAGACTGTGATGAGGGACCAAGTACTACATGCATTGTACTCTGTGAGATTTTCTTCTAAGCTTTGATATGCCCATAATATACAGAGAATAGCCTAAGAAAGGCCAGCTTTGTTGCTGGGATTGTATACGCTGAATTGAAAGTACTTTCCAGACATCAAAATATCCTTTAAGAGCACGTTTAAGTTTGGGCTCATCATCTCCCTTATGCTTCCTTCACTCATACAGAGTGAGTAAAAATAGCACAGCAGGGCTGAAATCCTCTCAGATGCTGGTGGAGTCCAATGTTTGTGCTAGGTTAGATCAGTCAAGAGAGCCTGGATCAAACAAAGCGTATTGAGCACCTGGAACAAAGTGTATGGCCTACTACTGTCCCTACTCTACACCCTGCTCTTCCCACCTCAGAGGCTCTAGGCTGGTACACTTATTTAAACAGCAAAAGTTGTGCTATCAGGCAACCATCTTGGCTGAGACAACCATCCCCCCAGGCAAAGTGTCCCATTACTGTGTTTTGTCAGGTTGTTTTTCAGCTGGGTGAAGTTCTCCGGCCATGCAGCATTACAAACTCTCTGGCTGGGGCCAGCAGGGAGAGACACATGAGGTGTGGGGGGACACCCAGACACATGCTCAGCATCATCACTGTTTCAAAGCCCAGGCAATGCCTGCTTTTTTAACGTTCAAGCAGCTGAAGTCCACCCGCAGAAAAGGCGGGCTTTCCATAGTTATTTCTTATTTTTTCTCCTCCTTAATGCCATTAATTGATTTTCTTTCACTGTGGCCAAGGACCTGGATTTCCAAATTCCATCTGAGCCCAGCGGTACAGGGTATTTTTAAAAACTCAAGACAGTGCAATTAGTGACAAAGCCCAGTTAAAATTTCACCACTGCTGGAAATTTATAGTGGAACCATGCTGATTCTGCAGCATATGAGGCAGAAAAAACATGAAAAGAAGCCCAGTCCTGCTGTGGACGAGAGGTATGTCTTGGGCTTAATGCATGGCACAGGGATTCAGGAGTCAGGAGACAAATTCATGATTTCTCAAATTCTCTGCCTCAGCCTTGCTGCCTGCCCTTAGCACTGCCATATGCTATCTGAACAAAGTTTCTGTGTGACTGAGCAATGCTGAATTTCCTGAAAAAGCCAGAATACCTGACACAAACAAGCCCTGCTCCTGAAGTTGCCATCAATATGAAGTATCCCACTTAAAGAGGATGGCTGAATACTTACCCTTGAGTACAACTTTGTTTCTTGATCTAAGCCACAATGTAGAAGTATTTTGGGCTTGTTGACTTGCTGCTGTGCTAATGCTCATTGTCATGGTTCGTTTCTTTTTTTGTGTGTTGCCCTTGTGTGAAAATCTGCATCTTTACATTTCCAGTGACAGTCTGGTCCAGACTGAGTTAATATAAAGCTCTGCAGAGAAACAATGGGGCAGGCTGGTATTAAAAGGAAGGGAAGAAGAGGTGACTCAAAGTTTAGAGAGTCTTAGAGAAAGTTTACTGTCTCCCGTTGCTCTCCGTTCGACAGAGTTGGCCCATCTAAAACCAACACTGGCCAGCAGCAGTGGGAATCCTTTTCAATCACCATTAGCAACACTTTTATTTCCATCATACTTGACCACAGCAGGCTGCATCCCAGTGAAGAGCATTCCTTTCAGAAAGCCAGCAGACATTCAAGTGCAGCGGATTTACTGTGTGAAAACAGCATTTTTAGGGGCTTCTGAAAATGTTTAAATGAATGCTCTTTTTTTGTTCTTTCTCACAGCTTGATTCTCAGCTTAGAAAGCCCTTCTTGCTAAACAATTTTAGAGTTTCCTACAGGAGCTTAGAAGTTAGGTCAACATTCGCAGTATAAATGTTCTGTTGCTGCTGTGAAATTACACATTTCTTAAGGCCTCTATATTGTTAAAACAAATGTTTGTAGCTATTTTGTTCAGGGTCAATGAATTGGCATTAGTGATGCATATTTTCAAGACGACAAAAGAATTCTGCAGTCTTTTCATTTTGATGAAACTCTGCAGTAATGTTTGCAAGGTTTTCTTGATCTGACTGGAGGGACAGCTTTCCATAGCACAACCCTATGCAAGCTGAAGAGAGCCAAAAAGAAAATCTCCCCCCAGTTTGGCCCTATTCCTAAAACTTTCCGTATCTCATTAATCAGGAGACTGGTTTCAGGGCAGAGGGAGCCAGTGAAGGGACATAAAGGGAAAACTTATTTGTTGGAGAGAACTAATAAGAATAAAGTTAGTCTCCATTACAAATCATAGCTAGAGCAGAGTTACAGAGTTACAAGAAGCTAGATAAATTCAACTCATAGTGCAGTGGAGTGCACTCCTTCACTCCCCAGGCTTTCCTTCACTCCCCAGACCAAATTAAAGTGGCTCTTGGTTTGGTTCCTTTCCTGTATAGAAAGAAATGCCTGGGCTCATGCCAGTTCTGGCTGGAATCAAAGGGAATCTCTCTTCTGCAGTGAATTATGTGATGGGCAATTATGTGTAAATAACTGTAAAAGTATGGGTTTTGTCAAGTTCCCGTAAAGTCCCTATTTATGTTCACAAACTTTTACTGTCTTTTTCCCTGAAGCTAAAGATTTCAGGAGCAGCTTGTGAACTTTGTGCCCCTCATAATTTATTTTTTCCTGATCCCACTTTTAGGGGCGTCTCTGAACCAATGGCTGCCCCTACGATGGGATTTTCACACACTCATTCCAGGTTAATCCCACATTCCTAAATTAATAGTCCAGTCAACAAAGACAATATTTTAGAATTACCAGGGAGAAATTGTCATATTTAGTCAGTTTTTCAGCCCACCTATAGGCTGAATCATCTCCCTAAGTGGTTGTAGCTCGTTGTTAATGATGCAGGCTGGGTGAGTCATCCCCTAACTAAGATGCCACCAGTAATGGGGTCAATCCAGGCCTGGGTTCTTCCTGCCTAAAGCTGTTCTGGGCATTCAAAGCAGTGGATACAAATTTGGTTTGGGTTAGTGTGGAAACATAATGCAAAATGCAGTCTGAAAACCATGTGCTGTGGAACAGTTTGACATACTTCTGCTGTTCTCAGAGAATAAGTGTGGCAACACTTTGGGAGTCATGAACATAATTTAAATATTGGGCTTTTTAATTGATCCCAGTCCTGATGAAGACAGACTTGACATTACATACTGTACGATCACTGGCACAGTAGGGGCAGTTAGGCAGAGGGGGTTGATTGGTGTGTTCATGAAAGACCTAATGGAAATTAAAGATAAAATGGTGCCTCCAGGAAATTATAGTCTCCCACAAATGTGGTCTGTTCTTTCTTATACAAAGAATATAGGGAATATTTAATGAACTGGATCTTAAGTGAGCAGTGTGTTTCCCACTGCAACTATGTGGTCTCCATTAAATACAATACTGTATTTTTGATGGGCAAGCAAATTGGTTTCTTTTCTTTTTTTTTGTGTTGCTGACATTAGCCAAGAGCTTACATTTTCAATTTCCTACAGTAAATTGTGCTTGTCCACTTTTGAAGAGTACAGAACAAAGGTGTATAAATGTGTGTGTCAAGGGTGGCACAGTAGAAGATGGAGTTCAATAGTGCAGGTTCTGCTGCTTTTAGACTAGATTGAGGTGAATATTTACCTGACTACCAGTTGTATTTTTTCTATAAATCACTGCCCTACTAAGAGTTCTCATGTCCTTGTGCACTCCTAAATTATAATAATATTTAGTTAAAAGATATTTGGGCTGCAATACTGTATTTAAATGACTGACTCATTCAAGTGCGTTACAGACTGTAAGTTACAACTTCATTACAGATTGACCAATTCAGACTGAAGGTGAAATGTGCTCAACAAGCATGAGTTTATCTTGTTTCTGCCAAGTAAAACCATTCTTGTTTTAATGGTATTTTCCAGTGTAATGTCTGTTATTAGGATGTAGGTGGGAAAGTGCATGTCTCCTATTTTGGCAACAAAATCGGTAGCCGCTGGGGGCTGAGATGATTTGAAAGTGCAGCCAATGCAATGTTCACAGTGATCAAACTGGAGCTATTGCTGCTATGTCAGCTGCCAAAGACACATAGTTAGAGACTTCATTCAGGGAGAATGAGGAAAATTCATAGTACCATGACATTAAGCAAAGAGAACAGCCAAACCCCTTATTATGTATTTCCTTTTTTCCATTTCTTTGTATATGTTTTTCTTCTCCTTTACATTTCTCTATGTCAAAAAGGTTCTTGTGTAAAAGGTTTTATAGGTGTTGGTAACAAAAGCAGCTGAACTTGTAGTTTGATCGATCCAACCACCTCCTCCTGCCACAGACAGCTGTTCTTTCCTTTCAAGCCGTCCAAAACCCCTCTGACCTAAATGTTTCATTTTTAAAAAGTGAATCATCAATCATGACCTTTGTAGTAAGGAGAAGATACTTCTGAACAATAACTGCAAAATTTCATTGCATTCTTTTTAAAATGGTGTCTGTTGCTCTCTGTGTAACAACTGTCATTTTTCTGCATCTACCAGGCCTTCTTACTGTGTATTATCTTTTTCATTCTCTCTCAAAACATGCTGACATTTTGTCTTCCCACTTATATCACATTTCCTGACTTTTACCATCTTGTTTCCATAGGCCTTTCCTGGTACCACTGAAATTAATGAACATTTTGGCAATTTCTATGTCTGTTACAAGGCCGGATGCTGTCTAAGTGCTGCTGTACCCGGACCAGTAGCAAATGTATCAGGTTGCCTGTGAAACTCCATCATGCTGGTGCTCTTCAGGAAAACCAACACTGCTTTTGTCAGGTTAGCCAGGACGTACATCATTGCTAAAGAAGCAGTTGGGACGTATGGAAAATTAAATCAAACTCCCAAGATGAATTGGAGATTGGCTTCCTCCCAGTTTTGGTCCTTAGGCTGAGACCTTTAGCAGACATGTGCTGGAGGAGGGATCAGGAAAGAAAGGAAAAGATGGACTAGGAGAAAGGGGTGCTTTAAATGCCCTGAGGCAAAAGCTTAGCTTCCTCTGCTGTGGTTTCTAGCTCTCTGAAAACCCCTTGCTTTCAGCTACTGAATGAGTACTCACCATTCCAATTTCTACTTTTTTTTCTTTCTTTCCACTGAAGTACAAATATCAGTCTGTCCTAGTAAGGTAGTTTGACCTTTGGAACAGACAAAGATTAAAAAGTTGTTTGGAAAACTTTACAATAATATATAAAGAGCATGTCACCTGCCTTGTCTCCACCCTGGAGAGCTGTGTTACAAAATCTCTACATGAACTGTTTGCTTTAGCTTCCTTTTTAGGTAAAATAAGATTGTCCATGTAAACCAGACAAGGCAAAGCAACTGGAATCTTAAAAAAAAAAAGAGGATCAGAGGCTGAGAGATGAAGGATCACAAACCAGGGATTTGAAAAAATGTCTATACTTTGGCCTGGACTTATCCCCTGTAAGCATTTTAGTGATGCATTAGAAAGCCAGTAACCCTAAGCTTTTCCTTTTCAGTGGAAACCAGGAGGCATCTCCAAAGAGTGATTCTGCTCAGCTAAAACCTGAGTCAGCCTGTCCACATAAACATGTCCCTTTGTTGATGATAAGTGAAGCAAAGGGCAACTCATTTTCTACTTTTGGCATTTCAAGCAAATGCTGAAATTTGAAAAGGATTAAATTGGTCCTTTATATAAACTGTAGGGTTACAGTGTGTATGAATCTGCAGAGAGAAAATTGGACATTAGAACCAGTGACACAGAGGAAGGACTGGCACATGAATGAGGTTGTATGTATGGAGCAAAGGAAAGAGAAAAATTAATTGTAACCAGGAATAGATGAGAGTGATGGGCATTTGGCAGAATCATCTGTGGTGACAGAGAGAAAGAAATATGGAACAAATGTCCCTGTTTTCAGCCATGTTCACATGTGGTAACAAGACAATGTTAGAAGCTGAGAGTTAAGATTGCTTGGGAGGAGACAGCCAGGTCACCTCTAGGTGTACTGGGGACGAGGGGAGATAGACCCTGCATGCAAACCTCTGTTTCTGAGAAGCTTGACAAATCAGGGATTTTATGCCTGAAGTGTCTTGTTCACTGTCATTAATAATTTGCAGCAAAAGCAGGCAAAAATAAAATAACTTTTCCATGTTAAAAAAAACCCACGCCAAATAGTTTTGTATTTTCTCTCAGATATTTGTACAGGAGCAGCAGGGTCATAGCAATCCTTGTAAAGTTAGAGAATTTGTTTGCTAAGAGACCATTGCTCTCCCATTTGTTTATTGCTTCATCTGACACCTTAAACACTTCCCATGTTGCTGAGGATTGTCTATAAATCTTGTATCTTGTACCAAATTAAGAAGACCATCTGTTGAAGAAAGTCTGTGTAAGGAGGTTTCCTGGAATGCAGCATTGATGAAACTGCACCTCTACCATAATTTGAAGGCCTGCTTCCTTTGCAGAGAAGGGGCCAGGATTGGTTTTCTGTTGAGCAAACAGAGCTCCAGTGAATCTGTAATTTGCAAATGTCTGTTGATTGAATTTGTGTATTAATGATTCTGAGGATCTTCCTCCTTAAGCTATAAATCAGACTCTATGGTATTAATTCATAGGAAATGATTAAAGCATCCCAAATAGGTAAAGATTTACAGGTTTAATATTAGCTGCTTGACTGGCATCTCCTCTTGATGTCATAGTGCCAGAAGACTGATTGGAGTGTGTTCATTTTTGTGGAGTTTTTCTTCATTAATAACCATTTTTTGACTCCATCAAACGTGCAAGGGTCACAGAGACAGTTATTTGTTCTAAATATGAGGGACTGTAGGTTAAATGTTTTCCTTCATTTCACATTAGTTACAGTCCTGTATTCCTAGCCTTAATCAGCAACTCACTGCTGGGAGTGAAACAGGAAAGAAGCCAGGTTATGTTCTTCATGATGACTTTCTGAAAAGTCAGGGAGGTCCACTGTGAAAAGTCTGTTGAGTTCTGGCTTTTTTTTTTTTTTTTTTTAATCTGAGCATGCAAAAAAATATTTCAATTTCGAAGAGTGTGCAATCTTTTTTTAAAAAATAATCCTCCTGGGGATTTGAAGACATGACAGCACAGAAAACTGGCATAACAATTCAGAAAATGTTTTCCTAGGTAGGATGCAGCAAAGAAGAACCAAAAGATAATAGTAAGATAATAGTTTGTGAAATAGCACCTGTGTATTGGAGAGGGTAGAGGGCAATGCTGAGAGGATCAGAGACATAGAAATTGGGTCTGGGAAGGTCCTGGATGGTCAGGAGAATATGGTTGACTTGTATTGGTATAAACTAGGAAGAACTTTGTTGAATGACAGTTGAATTCCAGTGTTTTGGTGCCTGGATGTGCATAACTTGTATCTCTCTAAGTAACCACATTTCTACAGCAAAGAAAGCTGTGTAGGCATCTCAGCTTTAACCCTCTCTTAAAAATAAACATTGCTGCAGAACTGTGTCCATGTTTAATCCAGCTCTTTAGACTAGTAACAAACTTGAGGGTGTTCCCTGTGATTTTGGTATAAACATTTTTTTTTTTCTGGAAGGCACTGTACCTTTTAATCTGAAAATTAAATGCTTTTTTGATGTCATCTCTATCGCATGGGTCACACTGCTATTCAGTGAACAGTGAGATGTTGATGCTACTCATTTCTCACATTGCTCAAACCTAGTTCATTGGGCCAGTTAGAGATGAAGTATGGTCAGTTGTTAACCATCGTGATGGAACATGGATCAAATCAGTAGTTTCCAAACTGATACACAGATATAAAGGTCTGCCAAGATTTGACTGATCTTGAGAATTTTTCTTGCTTTGATTCAGCTATTAAGTCAAAGAAGTTCACTAGTCAGAAACATCATCAGCTGATGGTATGACTGGCAGGAGTCAATGCAGCTGTGCAGCCCCACTGTGCCTGAAGAACTGTCCCTTTTCCTGGGCTTTGTGCAAAATTCCTTTCTGTAAAAGGCAGCAGCAGTGTCATTGCCTCTGCAACATGGTGTATTTACTGGTGGGAGGGAAAGATCTTCATGATTGCCTTTATTTGAGAGATGTACATGGTATAAAAAGTTGTGGACTCTTCTGGCTTTCCTTCCAAGAAGCTTATGTGAAAGTGAATTATTACTACTGTAGAGAAAAAGAAGAAGTGTAATATTTGGATGTTTATATTTTAAAGGTGATCCATGCACAGTGCCTGGAGGATCTTGTGATGAGATGTCACATCAAATAAGAAATACAATACTCAAATTCAGTTGTCATGGAAAGAAGGTTTTACTTTGACTCTATTCCAGCACTGAATCCATTCCAGAAAAAGTCTCAGTTTCAGAATTATTTTTATTTTGCTTTGAATGCAGTTCACATACACTAAATGAAAAAGAACTTTCATGTTGTGATTAGAGAAAGTAGCTCAAAGAACATTTTAATGCTACTTACTCTTACTTCTGATTTCATGTTCCAGAAATGTCAATGGTGCTTGCTAAAGATCATAAAGCATCATCAACCTCTCCTTTGCCATGCATAATGAAATCCAGGATTTTAGCAACACTGGAAAGAAGCTTTATTTACATTGCACAAAGGAAAACAACTTTTTGAAAGACCAACATTAATCATGAACAGTACAGCAAATCACAATGTTTTCACAGCAAAACACAATCAAATGTTTTATTCTAGCCAAAGAACCAGTTTTTGATTCTGAGAATAACACTGTTAATATTCAGAAGACCTAAATTAAATGCTGTTTACCCTTAGTTGTTTCAATGATTCTGTTTAATAACATCAACAATAACAATAGATGCTTCTTTGAGAAATACATTTTTCTTACAGTCTGAATGCAGTTTGAAAAGGTGTGTGAGATTCCCAAGGATTTCCCCTGAGAAGAGTCAAATACTTGCCACCTTTCTTTTTGATCAATTGATTCTAGTTTTTAATCCCTCAAAAACAGTTGGATGCAAACATTTCATCTTCATGTCTTGAAACTCTATATTTCCTTCTCAACCTTCTTCCTTCACTGTTCCGAAGACAACACAGCTCCCATGCTTCTAACAATAATAATATAGATCATTAAATACATTACTAATAAGAGCTCCTGGGACGACTTCCTGGTGGCTCCCTTCTGATGTGATATATGGAATCTTATGTGATTTTATTTGCATTAAAAATCTGTGACTGCTTGAAAAAAAATGGATTAGTATCACAGTGTTCCTGTTTCCTGGTCTGTTGTTTTTCATATACATAGGAAAATCCCATCCTACCTAACAATAATCTTTTTGGCATTGCCCTTAAATTGCTGCCACCCATCCGATCAAAACAGGGTAGAAGCTGCCAAGTTCTAATGTTTCCTTGCCTTATTCCTTGAAGAATGTCCTTGTGTCCACGTTCTTGAATGTTTTCTGTACATCCATTTGTGACTATTTCCCAAGATAGTGTGTGCTCATAATTAGTGGAGCTTTTGAGCAGATTTAGGCCAGTGCTCCATAATCACCTCTTTTTCCCTCTTTTCCAGTCATTCTTCTGTGATGGACAAATACATTTCACGACATAATAATGTCCCTTGGCAGATTTGATCTCATTCTCTTAACGTGAATGTTTATAGACAATGGACTCAATGTGCCAGTTAAAACAGCTTTTGATTTTGCTTATCTGAAGCCAAAGTTCTTGGCCTCTGGCGCACAACCAAATTATGTGTAAAAAGATATTCAGCTCTGAATGAGATCACTAACATCTGTTGCTGCACATAACATTTAATCTTCAGACATCATCAACAACAACAAAAATCAGACAATCAAAAATGCAGAAGTGGAGAAACATGGGTGCTGTGAGTGCAGCTTCAGTTGCTTTTTACTGCTGCCATGCCTTTTGCACACAGCGGTTCTGTCCTCTCGGCTTCAGTAACCTGCTCTCAGGAGACCCTGAGAATTATACAGGGAAAGTAAAAAAAAAAAACTTTCTGAGAAGAGCAACCCAAAATGCAGCCACTCCCCACTCATCCGCTGGGCATTTTGGTTCCAGCAGAATGCAGGGGTGGAAGGGTGGTAAGTGAGAGAGATACTGAAGTGGTCAAGAGTGTTTATTAAATAGGCTCTGATATACAGAGATCAACCTGACCTTTAAGGTAAAATTACCTCATAATCACTCCAGTTGCTCCTGATAGTATCCAAACACAATTGTGTATCTTCTCTTTGTGATACTTTGAGAGACAAAAGATGATTGCAATTTTCTAATTGTCCTGAAGAACAGAAAACATCAGCCATACCTTCAGATGTTCTTCACATTTGTCATTGAGACACATGTTGAAAAATTTGTTTTTCTTTCCCTTTCTCTGTTCTGAAACCTATGGTGTCTTTGGATCAGGAGCTGAATAAGGTATCTGGGCTTTATACAACCTTTTAAAATTCTGGGACCCCCACCTTGGAGCTTTTTCAGAAAGCTTGGGAAGTGCCCTGCTTCTAGATAAATGTATTTTTTTCTTTTTGTGGATAGCAGATGGTCTTGCCTTGTTCACAGAACTGTTCAATGCTCCCAGAGTCTGATAACCTTAGCCAACTGAGTCCCAACCCTGTGTACTCATGAATTCTTGATAATGTTGCTGAACCCTCACAAATTCTCTTTACTGTTTGTCTTAATCATAGGGATTCTCCTATGATTCTCTGAGCACTCTGTCAGACTTACATTTGTTGTGCTCCACTGACGTGTCTTGAAGCTATGCTGCTTTTTAGATACAGGTTAAAAATAGCATGGCAATGATAATGGGAATAATATAACAGACTGATGAAATAAAGAAAATTAAAGTTTAATGCTAGCAGTAGAAGTTAGTTATGATATTTTTGTTACATTGTTCTGTCTTCTAGAGTTTTAAGTCCTTGAAGATGAAAAGTTTATGGAATTTTGTTGTATAACATTGCTGTTGTAAATGTACCTGCTAGTGTGGTGCTGTTATGTTCCCCATCTCCTTGACTGCTCTGAATTTTCATAGATTTCACAGAAAGTTCATCATAGTCTTGCACAGGCTCTTCCATCAAATGGAAACTCGGGTCTCGTGTCCTTTCCTGGAGTCACGGTTAATGAAGTTGCCCCAGGATTTCCTACGTGATTTGTGTTCAGTACCTGTGGTTATACCCGAGCATTCCTCGCAGTGAAACAGATGTTTGTCATATGGTCCTGAACATATAAATCGGCCTGGTCTTTCCAAGCAATTTGTGTGCCAAAGAATTCAATTATGGCTCTGAATGGGCCTGGGCCATAACGCTGTGAGACGAGCTTATTTAACAGAAATTCTAGAGTGTTTGGCACGTTATGTTTACCAGTGTGAGGCGAACAGGAATGAAGTGCATCCTGGAAAGAGAACTGTCATGCAGATGACTCATTGCAATCAAACACTTTTTGAAAATATGGTCTCTAAATGTTATGTCTACAACTAATTAACTTTATTTATTGTAGGACCTATAGAAATACAGAAACTGTGAAGTTTAGGGAAAATTAAATTAGGTTTTCAAACAAATGCCAGGCTGCCCAGCATTCCTTTTTTTAAAAAAAAACCTCCAACAGTCTCTTTGCCAAGTAAAGTGAAATATGCTAAAATGCAAATGTTGATGCATTTCAAGAAGGAAATTCAGTTGCTGACTCAAACCTTACTTTAAAAAATTGAAATGTTAAAATCATCCAAGTTTCAAACTGAAAAGCAGGCTCATATATACACAGACTTTAATCAGAAACTCTGACATTTCTACTTTAATCCCCTTCTCCAGACACTGTATTTTCCCCCCATTGAAATATGCACATCTTAGAGAGCGTACTCACACTCAAATAGGCATACTTACACTAGAGCTGAGAGTTCCAGTTGTGACTACATATGTATATATGTATGTGTCATACAATAAATAATGATTTTTTTCCCCACTTTGTTACTAATGTCTCAATATTGTTTGAGTATACTTGCATAAGAATTGTTACCACTGGAGACTTGATGCTGTATGCTCTTGACTGTAAGGGTGGGCAGGATAAAGATTAGGATTCAAATTCCTGAATGAAAATACTGTGATCTTCACTGCAGTGTATGTAGGAGCAACAAATAAAACCAAGTGATGCCTCACTGATGTAGAATCGGCCATGTGTTCTTTGCCTAAGTATTCTGATGATTTTTTAATTGCATCAAAAGACAAAAGAGAGGAGAGAGGAGATGGATGTACCTGTTTTTACAGTGGGTGTGTATCCGAAGGGCCAAATCCTCTATGGGACAATAAAAATAATGCCTTTCCAAGTAGGTCTTAGGAGACAATTTTCTCTGCAAAAGCTACTGATCCTCATACACCACTGAGAAAACAGATTGAGTAGTGAGGAAATTAGAGATCTCAGGCAAATTAACACTACATAGCACAGTCCATTTCAACTTCAGATCTTGGAAAAGCTGTTTGAAGACTGACTTCATGAGCGAGCTGTAGGCTGGCACCTTTTTTCCTGATCCCGATAATGGTCCCTCCTCTTGGCAAGCAAAAACTTGCTCTGTGAAATCCTGCATCATTTGGAGAGCAGTCCAGGAAATCACGGCTTTGCTCACCAGCCAGCATGGCAACGTGGACGTATGAAGGGCAAGAACACCTTTCTTCAGCCTGGTCAGGACAGTGTCAGTGCAGCACTGAGTCTAAGTTCACAGGGAGCCCTGCCAAGTGCCTTTGGGCTCCATACTAGAGGAATTCTGCACAGGAGCCAAGAGAGGGAAACCCTGAAGAAGTGCTGAGGCCAAAACTATAGAAATCAAGTCTAGGTCTGAATAAAGCACTTTGCTGACCAAATTTGGATTGTCACCAATTGCTTCTATTTAATGAGACCCTGTGGAAAGTAGTTCCTTACACGATTAAACTTCCGAAAGAGGGGGAGCAGAGCCTCTAGGTTGGTGATTAACCAACTAGAATAATGAATTGTGTGTGAGACACTTTGGGGGATAGATATGATTCAGTTTGTGGAAAGAACGAGGTGTCATTTCGGTTTTTTAGGGATGTAAGTTTGTAACTAATTTTTGTCTCTCCTTGCCAGCATAACGGTTTGAATGTTAATTTAATTTTGCAGAATATCATTTATGTAAATGTAATTAGAAGGGAAACATGATCGGGAGATGCATAGCACCAAAGAAAATTTATTACTCCAAGGGGTATTGCTCTAATCATTCAACTGCAATATTGAGTTTCCCAAGATTTAATCTAAAAGCAATAAATTACAAAAGGCTAATGTCCTGCCCAACAAAAAGCTGTCATGAACCCAAGTTTCTGTGGGGAAAAAATTCAACTTCATTTCAGCAACAGGCTCTCCTCGTTTACACATTCCTTTTATGATTCCAGTCGAGTCAAAGTAAAATGAATACAAATGTGAGAGTTTGAACACTTTCCCTGAATATGTATGTGTGTCTGTTGGTGATTGTAATAATCAGCAATTCAAGGCACTGGGACTCAGTTATGTCGGGAAAAATTAGGAATGCAGTCCCACAAAGATACCACTGCAAATTCTTCTTGCCACCTTCTCATGACCCTTTGATTTAAAGGAAGGCAAACTTGAGTCTGATTATTTCCAGTGTCCATGTGAAGGTCTGTTGCTAATGTGCTGTTGTCTTTGTTCTGCCAACAAAATGAATGAGAAGAAACAAGCTGTCCTTCTGCCTGTGTTAGTGACTGCAACTTCTGTGTTCCATGGGAAACAGTCTATGTAGGGAAGTCACCCTGTTAATTCTGATGATCTGGATTTACTAAAGAGACAGTTTTGCAAGGTGGAATAAAAAACCAAATCAAATAATATTGTGTTCTTACTTCTAAAAGCCCTTGAATAGCAGTTCTGTTGTTCAAGGAGCATCTCTACCCTTAAATAAACCTGCAAGAAAAATTTGTCAGGAAATAAACAACAGCTAAATAAAAATTGGCAAAATAAAAATTGGTAAACTCCCTAATGTGTAGGCTAAAACACTGTTAAATGTTGGGGTTTTGTGGTGCAATTTAGTATGAAGGCTGATGCCAACATTATACTTCTCTAAGAAGAAGAGTAATTAGTACAGGAAATAGGTTTCTTATGTTTTATTTAGCCAAATTCATCTCTGGTTTAACTCCAGTGTAGCCTGCATTAAATTTGTTCTCATTTCCCAGTGTTTCTCTGTGTAATTCTTTATACTATGACCTTTAATTCACTTTGATTGTCTTTTATTTTAGGTAGGGGCCATAGTTCCTCTCTCAATTTGTTACTATCAATTATGTCATAAGTCTTCGTTTCTTGGCTTGCAAAGTGAAACCCATCAGATCTGCAAAAAGTTTTTACAAAGTACTCATTGGCAGGTTCACAGATTCCCACAGCTGTACATGGGACACAGGGAGAAGTGCAGGGCTGCAGCCTCAAAGGCATGGAGAAATAGAGCTATGAGAGGACTGGGGAACAATTTAAGGAACAGAGAAAACCAATTCTGTTAAAAGTAGGGAAGGAGGGCCTCAACATATGAACTGCTCATTTCCATGTGGAGGAAAAGTACATCTTAGGAGGATGGCTGAAAGCAGTAATGAGCACTCCAGAGTATGAGAGAGAGGGACTGAACTTGTTGGGACATGCAGACAAGCTCATGAGGCTCAGAACCTGCTGCTCACCAGCAAAGTCAAGTCAATTATGAATACCATTATTGAAATCAAGTCAGTATCTTCTTCCTTGTCCCAAGCAAGTTCTGGAGATAATGACTTTGGCTGAGATGGCTGTGAGAATATGGATGCACAGGCAGTGCTAGGGTCCCATGCTATGATGGCACTGGGGAGACAGGGAGATACCTGCCTTCTCCTCCCTTTTCTGCCTCTTGTACTTGCAGAGATGAAGTCCTGTGCTGGGAACTCTTCTTCTAGAGCTGCTTCCATGTGGCAGACCCCCCAACTTCTGTTTTGGTTCAGCTAACCCAAAGTCAAACTGGAGAGAGGAAAAGGTGGTTCAATAGGTTCATAATAACATTCATACTCATCAGCTTTTGGTCTGTAGAATATTGGTGTGAAGCTGTCAGAGTTGTAATTCCCCCACAGCTGTTTAGGGAAGTCCAAATGTTTGCAGCAGAACATAGGACAAACTGCTGTGGTTACACCTAATTAACAGTCAATATGCACAGTACTAATCATCTCATCCTTCGTTGTGTTCAAGTACAGCACAGATCAGGACAACATGAACAGAAAGCTCCAAGTCTCTGCTATATAATTACATTGAGGATGTGTCACAGCCAGGGTTAGTTCTGTGGCTTTTTGAAGGCAGATCAGTAGAGAAGGACAAAATTGCACAGTGAGGGTGGGAAAGGTCCTGCCTTGGTGATCTATCAGGTACACAGACTGCAAGACATAGTGCTAAGAGGCCTGAGATGTTTGGGGTTTTTTTTTAATTTCACAAAATGTAATTGGTGTAGCTGTGAAATAATGTCTAATATTTTTGTCTCTTTCGTTTTTGAATAATGCAGGAAGGGGAATCCTGAATCATGGAAAAAGTTTTTTACCCCAAGTCAGGACTACTGTTCCATAATTCCTTAAGAGACATACATGAAGATTTTATTAGTCAAAGATGATCTTCCAAGATCATCATCATTTATTACAGTTCTTGTGTTCTTCATTCCAATGAGATTTATAATTATAAACTGGTAATTAAAGAGGCTCCACTCTGTAATTCCATAGGAATTCCACTGTGATCTGACATTAATTAGCAAACGATTTTAAATTATTATATAACTTTTACAAAACCCACTAGTCCCTGAATGCCTTCTTTCAGTTACAAGGAAATGTTAGAAGGAATTTTGCCTTCATTAGATGGAGCCTTGTTGCAGCAACTACATGGATGGGCAGGTTCAACTTGCTGAGGTTTCGAAAGAATTTTTATCCTCATCTTTCTTGTAAGAGGCATTTTTCTCACTGGATTTCAACCTTCTGTCATGTCAACAAGTGTGCATTCTTTGATGCTTAGATTTTATCTGACTTGTTATGGAAATCAGAGTGATATGGTTTATTGCTTGATGGCTGATGCAAGCTCTCTCTGCCTTGAAAGTATTTTAAATAGCTACAGTGAATGCGGAAAAAGAGAAAAATAATCACAGGCTCCAATGAGAATGTCTGTGGGATAGAGAATATGTGACAGCAGGCTAAGGTGATAAACGTTCAAAATTCTGGCATTATTTCACCATCTGCATTAAAGATCTGATATCTGATGAAATTTGTATGTCCCCAAAATTTGACAGGTAAAATGCTACCTAGAGGTATGTTGGTAATAAAACACCTGATATATATAGATAATCAAGACTTAACACCTCTTTTTCCTATTTTGCTTCTGCTTTTTTGTATATATTTTAATGGGGGTTTTGGGGGGAGGAGAGTTGTTGGTTTTTTGGAGGTTTCTTTGGGGAGTTTTTTTTGGGTTTTGCATTTGTTTTTTGGTTTTTTTGTAAACTTAAATCAGTTTTCACCACTTAGCTTGTCAGAAAGAAGTGGAGAGTGGGATAATATCCAAATCCATTACTTGCAAAAACATGTAGAAAACAAGAGACCTAAAAGGAGACAACCGATTCTTTTTGCATGGATGAAATAATGAGGTAAGTTTTCAAAGTCTTGCCCTGCAGATTAATTTCCACCAACTCCACTAAACCAAATGAAAATCACATCTGTTTCTAAGTATTTCTTAGTGTGCTTCTCTCTTACCCCTTTGCAGCTTCTCCCTATCACCTTCTGCAATTCTTTTGATCAGACCTCCAAGGCCTTTCCCAAGAAATGTGACTTCTGATCTGATTGAAGTTTGTACAGGTAACAGAGTAAAAGGAAGTGTGATTTGTTAGTCATCTCCACATCCATCTTCCATCATAAAGCACCTCTGAACTGAGCATGAAGCTGTTCAGGAAAGTAAAAGTTTGGCTTATTTAGCAGCCTAATTTTGTTGGCTTTAGATTCCCCACTGTTCCTCAGGGTCATTGTGGTTGCATGAATGTGCATGACTTATCTTGCCATTTTTTGCCATTTTACAAAAGGGAAATTTATGGGAGCAATCCTCTTATTTAAACTTAGACAAACGTTGACCAAGAGATAGTCCTGACTGATGTGTTCTCCCTCATTAAAGGGACTGTACCTACTCTTCTATAAAATAAATGATATTTCAGCTTGGAAATTTCCATTAAAATCTCATTCTGTTATGTTGCATCTAACTTGTTATCAGGATATCTCTGAACAACTTTGCCAGTAAGCCAGAGATATGTCACTGACAGCAAGGAGCAGAGTGCAGCTTTAACAGGGAGATGCTATAAACTCACTCCTTCAGATCTGCATCAGCAATGACTCAGTCTACTCCTGTTTGACCCAGAGAGTACACATGAACTAAACTTGCTGCCTTTACTTGTAACTATCCCTAAAAGGGATTAAGTTTTTAAAATCTGGCTCCATGCATTTCAGATATTAATATAGTCTCTTGGTTCTGTGCCTAAGTAAGATTTAGAGGAATTTGGAGAGCAGCTGTACTTTAGGAGATCCAGCATCAAAGCAGGGCTCATAGTAACTAACATTCTGTCAGCAAATCCTAATGCTCTATATTTAACCTACTATTAAAATTATATTTTGTTATTTTTGCTTACCTTAATCTCAAGCTTTGGTTTTTGTATGTTTGCAGAACAAGGCAAGCTCATAAGGCTATAAAATTTGTCTCACTGTTTTTGTTTTAGTTCAATGTTGATATGAAGGCATCTGACAGGGCAAATGAGAAAGGCAGGTATTATGTTTCAAGGAGAGTTATAAAAGTCTGAATTGCATCCGAAGTATATTTTACTCCTAATAATGTGAACTGGATGAACAGCATTTAAAAAAATATGAACCTGCCCCGACTACATTGGTTCAGATGTACTGATCTAATGTAGTTTTCCAAAGAATAATTGATATTATATAATCATAACTGGCAGTTTATGTCATGAAAGTGACACTTGACACTTTCCTGCTAACCAGTTTAGCATCATCAATTAAAACATCACTTGTGTAATGACATTTTAGTAACAAGTTTAATATCATAAATTATGACATCACCTTCTTTTATGGCATCAGGGTTGACTGAAAGGTTTTCTTTAGAGAAGTGAAAAACCTAAAAAAAAAAAAAGGAGGAGGCCTTAACATTGCCTCTCATTTTGTCTTTATAAAAGGTACATAAGTTGTATTCCTCTGGCCACTGTCCTTATCAGGGCGAATCTGAAAGCTGAAAAGCTACAAACAGTGCTGAAATAAAAATTGAGATGAACTTGCTTCAGATTAACACAGACAACCTCCCAGTAGACAGCAGTGTCCTTTGCATCACACCAATGAAATCTTTGAGGAATGGAGAAGAAAACATGGGCATGCTCATGAAACCTGATGAACTCAATTATAGTGCAGTAATATTTCCTGAGATGTGGTGTGAAAGTTCAAGATTGCATCATTACCCAACAGTCAGTGTTCTTTTTCTTCATGGTCAGTGGTTTTGAAGTAATCCTTTTTATATTATTCTTCACTGAATGGTCCAATTTTGGTGCTGGAGTCAGGTATTTAGACTCTTCTGGGCACTAGATTTTATGATGACTGTTAGTGATTTGAGTCCTGAGTTGGCAAATGGCTCCATTTATTCATGTCTATTTAGGCTTATGGAACCAGACAGGAGCCAGACATGAATTGAGTTCGGAGGATTCCCAATTAAACAAATGTCTGTATGAATGTGTGTCTTTGTAGGATTAACTGCAAGGAGTCCCCTATTGTCTGTATATCATGTTTTCAGAGCTGACTTTCTAAAGGCACATGGCATCAGCTTCACTGTCTTCCTACCAAGGTCAATAAGTGTTATCAGTGACCACTGCCACAAGCAGAGCAAGCCATAACCAAGCACTTTCAAAATTTCTTCTGAATTTTTTTTCCTTGAAGCTGAATCGTTGTCATATTAAGTTGTGCTGAACTCTACTGGGACTGTGCTGAGATAATGCTTATACAGAAACTTAGCCTTGTACATGCAGATAGACCCTGTGAGTTCATGTGCTTCTCCCATGGCTTGCTTTTATATCAAGTTCTTGGTTTGGGTTTCAAGGGTTTGAAAAGCGGAGAAAGAATCCTAGATAAGAAGACAAATTTACTTGGTAAAAAACTGGACAACTGTTGTGTATTGACTAGGGCATTTCCCTAAACAAACCAGAATAATTTCCCTTTCTAATTGCCTGAATGTATATCCATGATATGGCAAATGGGTGCCACATGACATCTGGGCAACTGCTCTGTACTCAGGATCAAGTGTCCAGTGCTCAAGAGATGCCCTAATTCCAGCAAAGTTATAATTCAGTAAGTATGAAAACACTTCTTAAACTACACAAAAAATTTAAGCAAATCTATGTAAATTGACAGTGCATATCTTAGTGGTCTCCTGAGGATGCCATGATTTACCTACCCTCTTTTCTCAACATTTTTTCAAAAGTTTTTTTCCCCCATGAATATTTATGTCGATGCCTCATTTGCTGACTGAATTTCCACTCTACTGGAATTATGCTTCCCCATAGTACACGCAGGAAAGGTGAGCTGTTAGAGGTGAGAAAAAGAGACTCCATGACCTTTAGGAAATAGCAAGTGGCACTAGATAAAACCTGTTCTGTGAGGGGTTACTTATGGATTGGTTGGACATAATTGCAAAAAAATTATTATCTCACTGCAACAATTAACTTGGATCAGAGTCCAAATCTCCAGAAACACTGAACTTTTGCAAACTGGGTTTGCCTGTTGTCACTCTAAGGCAGTGAGTAATTCTTAAAATAGGCGTGAGTGATAGAAACCACATAATTCGAGTTATGAGTATAGACTTATTTACAGCTGGCATTTTTTTTAAAGTGAGTTGTAAATGTTAAGGTGCTAGAGTCAATGCTTATAAATGTGTTTCCTTGGTGATAAAGCTTTCACTAAGCATGTTATCTATCTGTGTTCTCTTATATGCAGACAAGAAATGATTCACTCTGTATGTTATAGGTCTTGTGCTTTAAAATTGAATCCTCTATTGACTAACGGCTGAGAAACATAGAAATCAAATCCACAGCTGTTTTTTCTTAAAAGTGAAGTTTTGGCAAAAGCAGCAAAGGCTTTAGTGCATTAGAAAAGTGTGCATTTTTTAAAGTTGTTCCCCTTCCTATTTTCCCTCTACAATATTCCCTGAAGTTAAGAGTTTCCTTGCGTTTCATCTTGCAGTTTCAGCAGAACAGGGCTTTGATTTTTCATGCCCCTCTACTGCCTACTAAATGCAAAGAAGATGTTGGTTTGTGGGGATACACAAATTAAAGAAGTAAACACACAGAATGAAATCCTTCTGGGACAAAAAACCAATTTATCTGATGACTGAAACAGTGGTGGTTGGAAATCTCTTCAGTGGAGACATAGAAATGACTTGGAAAAGGTGAGGTGAGACACAAAGTCTGAGCAAAAACCTCCATGCACTGGCAAATAATGTCACTTATATTAGAATGAGAAATGCTGGCATGGCTGATATCAGTGGGAGTTTTACCATTCTTTCCACTTAACCTTCTTTTGTAAGTAAAGTAAGGTCTCGTTGGGCCACTGGATATATCTGAGTTGTTACTTGGTCATCCCTGTTTTACTCTGGCCTCCTATGAAAGGATGCTCTTGCATGTCATCGGCTCCAGCACCCTGGAGGTTCGAAGGGTAATAACACAGAAGAGCAGGTAGATGCAAAGATGCAAAGACAGAGGCCTGCTGCCAGGGAGACACTGCTGGTCCCAAAACACCCTCACCCTGGCACACATGACACGTTAGGGTTCGAGAACTATAAATGGCATAGGGTTATGTGCATTGATTGCATCATAAAGTAGTGGAGCCCTGAAGGAGACTTGGTCTCAGCTATGCTATAAGTGGGACGAACAATTAATGAGAGGGTTTACAAACTCATTAGGTAGGACAGGAGCAGAGTATTAATCACCCATTCTCTGTGTTTCAGACTTGAGTTTAAATATACCTATTGTTTACATAAATAGTCTATGGACTGAAGAGGAATGGATCTGACTTTTCCTTACCCCTATTGTCAATTTCAGGAATTGGCTTTTCTTTCCTTCTTGTTTGCACCAGCATGAGCTCTGAAACCCCCCTTATAACACAGAAGTCATCAAAGACATTTAAATTTGCTTTTTATCTCTAATTTCCACTTTTGTTTTGATGGCTTAACTTTTTGAAAGCTGGATGTTGTAAAATAAACCATGAACTGTTCTCTTCCCAATGATTTTTTCTTAATTTTTTAAAGTAACCTTGCATATGCAAAACCATTTAATACATTTTTTTAAGAATGTTGGTTTGGGGACTTCAGATAGAGTAAAGTTAATGCAAGAACCCCTTCAGGTGGCATTGAGTTTCTGAAGCACAGTGAAGAGAGAAAACTTCTGACCCTGCAGCTTTGAAAACTTGTTGGCCATTTAGGAGAAATGAGCCAGATTCAGATCTCCTTTGCTACATGTTTAGCCAGCCATAGCCCAGGCTATAGCAGCTTTGTGGGAAAATGAGTTCCCTGGTGTGTGGTAATGACCCCACACAGGTCTGAGCTGTGTTATTGCAACAGATACAGCCTTTCTGGCAGCCCTAGATAAATTCCTGTGTCACGAAAGCTGTCAAGGGCTGTCATTGCTTTTGGAGAAACCTTAGAGCATAGGGCCACCACACCACAGGCCAGCCCTGCAGAAACCCATATGGAGACTCCCAAGGTTACAGGCTGTAGGGATGGCTCGATGTGCTCTCTATCTCATGGGCACAAAAGCTAGTGAGAAATTCATTTGTTGCTGGCTGGGGATGAACATAAATGTAAATATAAAGGTCTTTCATGGCAGCCTCCAAGAGGACTAAAACCCCAGAGCTGGCTCTGAGCAGAGCCCTGAAGAGAGGAGGAAGTTGCAGTGCCTCCTAGAGCCCTTATTGCTGCTTTTGGATTTGCTGCTATTGTTGTCTTAGCTTCAGAATAACTTTTGCTGGAGCTGTTGCCTAGATCCTGATTTTGGCATTGTTTTGTCTTCACTTACACTGTTTTGTCTCAACTTATCATTGGAAATGTCCAGAAATGAAAGGAGCACCAGTTTTCAATAGTGCAGCAAACAGAGTGTCAGCTTCACTTTTGGTTGGCCTTGAAATTCCCCTTAATTAGTATTGTCATTAGATTCTCACTCCTATCACCCACTCTGTCTTTTCTGCTTAAATATACTACCTCCAAACATAATAAATCTGGAAAAATATGCCTATTATTTTTCTTTCTAAATCCTGTCCAAAAAAAATGAACCAGCATTATAGTTCCACTATAGGAACTGCTGATTTTGCCACTTAATTTTCTCCCCCCTTCTTCCTATTTCCCTTTGTGCTTCCCTGTATCTCCAGGATACATAAACTCCTTGTCACTCTCACAGCTATGCAGCTGCCTGTCAAGGAATACATGGTAAAATTCCTACCATGACCTACTCCTTACGCTCAGACATGCACTAGGCCAAGATCCACAAATGTGATTTGCTTGCCTAGATTTTATCCATTCCATGAAAAAGTTTGCAGTTTAAAAGGAGAAGACACAAAGCATACCAGCTGCCCTCTGGCCTAGAAAATTACTCTAGAACATCTCCCTTGGAAAAAACACCTGCATCAGAACAAACAAACATAAGTGGATTGGAAAGAATTTGGTGTAACTGTGGCTGGATTTAGTAGAGGCCAGCTTCCTTTGTGAAAACTATGAGAAAGTGGAGTGAAATGAAAATAAGTATTCCTCCTGTTTCAGCCTTGTCCTAATTTATATTACTCAACAACATTACTAATAGAAAAGGAGAAAAGGACTTTATATGTTCCTGAAAGAATTTGAAGAAGGCAGGTCCCCTGTCTTTTTTATTTAAACATTTTAAAAAGTGCAAGAACTGGAACATAAGTTATTGGTAGTATTTGATGTCGGTTTTGTCAGTATTTGTGTATTTCTTCTCAATTACAAAACTGACACATTTTTTTAGGTAGTACTTTCATTAGTGTTATTTCCTTCCTCCAGGCTAAAATATTTTATAAAAGATTTGCAGATTTGACAAACTAAGCAATAAACAAAATCAGATAAGGTGATGTTTACTTTTCTAGCAGGATGCTTTCCTAGTCATGGATGATATTTTTAATTTTCTCACAATGGAGTTGTATAGTAAACCCCTTTGAGTTTTTCCTCAAGCAGAGCCAAATCTCCAAAGCAAATTCCTCCTTACCATGATAATATGATACTTCATTCCTGGGATATGTGTTTCTCAGAGCCTGATTATGAGCTAGGGATTATGAGCTAGTTACTCTTAAGACTCTCATTTGTTTGTTTTTTTTAAAAAAAAACTTCCTCTTTGTCATTCCTCATTTTTTGGTCTTCCTACAAAGATCTTTCAAGAGCACCTGAAATTCCACCAGACATCAAAAGAAGAATAATGGCAGGTGTTCAGGTGTTGTGAATACCCAGCCATTCTGCTAACCTGTGGCTTTGCAGGGAGCATTGTGAACACCAGTTTTGATTTTAAAATATGCTGTTACTTTGGCATTGTTGGAGGAGGGGAAACACGTGAACATTATGTCATTTTTTATATATATCCATTGTACTTGCCTGGATTCCCCTTAGTTGATATATCAAGCCTTCATTAACTACAAGATAGATATGCTAATATATACATCAGTTAAACCGAGTTGAGCTGAAGTGTCTTAGATAATAAAGCTTTGCATAAATTCTAATTCAAGCAATTTCATCAAAAAGCATAACAAGTAGCCAATCTGGGATAAAAATGTTTTTTATTTCAGAACCATGTTCTTAATAACATCCTTCACAGATGCTATAACGTTATTTTACTCTTTAGAAAAATATCTAACAACATGATTGTCTCACACCAGGCATAATCCCAGTGGAAATTAAAATTGCATGCATTTTCTCATCTCTCTTTATTTAACAACTGGGAGAGTTTTAATATTTGAAACTCAGCAAGAAAATTGTCTTGAAACACAGAGATTCCTTTGGGGTAATTTCACTTGTTTTGTGTGAACTTTAGCTGAGCAATTTTTTACAGTAATGCGGATCTGTGGATTGAATGGCAGTTAATGGGACTCTATATGTGCCTCTCGCCTAATATAGAAGAAAAAAATCACAAGGAATATTCTAATAAAATAATTTGAATCAGCTGACCTTATTAATAAAAACGCTTTGTTTTAGATGTTTGATCGTTTCTTTTAAACCCATATCACTGTGTTTAAAGATCAATCTGAAAGTGACTGTGTTCCTGCATGAAAGGCAATACAGTTGTGACACTTCTCAGTTTTCACTTTTTTTTTTTCTGTAATTGAGAGGATATCTGGCATGCCCAAGACATCTAACATGGATGGGATTTGGTAATGTAGTTCGCTTGACTCCGAATGGTGGTATCCGAAAGGATGGCTCACCTACAAAATGAGCTGCTCATTTCCCTTCAACAACTGAAGGACAAATGCTTGCAATGCAAAATAACATTGCAATAGGCTGTTGCAAGTGGTCATGGAAAAGTGACGGTGGATTTAGTAGGGTTGATTCTATCAGCTGATTTCCATTAGAACCTTTTTATTTTTGCCTGTAATCACCCCTTGGGAGATAGGCTTGCTAGCAAGACACCCCTGGCTATCACGCAGTGTTGTCCAATATTCATTATTGCTCATGTCTCTTCTGCAGATTGAAGATTCAGAGGTCAACAAGCACCTTGCAGAAATACTGCAGTCACATTCAGAGAATGTGATTGTTGCACTGATTTGCATTGGGTATCATTGCTTGTTTTCACGTGTTCAACAGAGTAACATTGACACTCCTGGCACTTTGCTTGCACTCTTGTTGTTTCCATCTTTAGCATTTCTGAGACAGAGTGACACCTGCCAGTCCTTATCAGGAATTTGGTGCCCTTCTCTCAAATGTTTCTGGCAAAGTCAAACCAGCAATGTCTAAGGCCTTTCTTTATGCAGAACTTTGCACTGGAGTTGAAATTAGTGCCACTATGTTCAAACACAATTTGCTTGTCAGTTTGGATGATTTCACACCAAATTATATGATCAGATGTTTCTTTATTCTTAGTATTTCACTATTATTGTAATGTTTTAATCCTTTTCTGTGTATCTTAATAGCAATATCTTTTTCTTCCATTAAATGTCTCAGGAAATTTGTTTTCTAATTCTTCAACTGAAAAAGAATGTTTCAGGCCTCTAAGTTGTTTCAGACATCAGACTGACCTCTTCACTGCAGCTTTATCAAGACCAAACAGAAACAAAAAATACTTTAGTCCTGTGCAGAGATACGAGTCAGTGTTTGTCAGACCAGAACATTTATCATCAGGCTTCATTTCAGTGGCACAGTGAGAACCTGTGGGTGTTTTGCAAAAGTCAGGTTTTTCACTTTGGATCAGTATCAGAACTCCTAAAAAGTCAGAAGCTCATTCTGCTGATTGTTTGGTTTTTTTCTCTGCACCTAAACTGAATACTAAGATCTCAGTAACCTGGTAATGGATGGAAAGACCATTAAAAAGAAAGAAAAAAGAAGGTTGTTGGTAGACTTGAGGTAATTTCTGACCATCCTTGTGGTCTTTGTGCCACAAACAGGGGCACTGAGGTTGTTATCAGTTACTTGTGTGCAACCCAAGAGCACCTGGAGGGCCACTATAAACTTGTTATTGTCACATCTCATACTGTTCAACCCATACAGTCACATGTGCAAGGTGTGCCTTTGGAGCAAAGTTACTTCTACCTTCTGCCCAGGCGACAGGCAGAAGATAGGGGATTACATTCTAAGCTTTTGAAATTGAGTTTAAGTTGGTTGAGGCCAGCATTGTCTTTATTCTGTTTGTGCAGAGCCCAGCACAGCAAACACCAACCCATGATCTGATTCTAATGTACAATGATGTTGTGGAATGCTAGATATCCATATGAAAAATTAACTATTTCCTACTGAAAACCCCTGTCATCACCTTGTCTGTTTGTGGTGGACCTCCCTGGGATGACCCGGCCTACCAGACTTGTCCATGCTCACAATTTTGGTTTATGTCAGTCACAGATGACTCTTAGCAGTGTCCACAACGCTCACCAGATTATTCACCAAGGCTGCCAGTTATTTCTGTTTGCAGACCACCTTGGTTACCCTTTTAAAGATTGCACCTCTCATTATTGCAGTCTTCCAACCCCATCAAAGTCATCATGATCATTTCCTAGTGTCTTTTACGCCTATATTAGCATGACTGAGACAAGTGCATTAAAAGATTTCCCTTTTATAATGCAGCCTGAATACCAGTATTTGAGGAACAAACAGTAATCTTGCTGATAGAAGTTGCTTATGCTGGACAGCATTTTGTTTCTTATTCTCTTTCTATTTTAACAAGGACAATCAATTTATTTCCACATTTTCTTGTGAGATTTTGCCTTCTGGGTAAAGAGCATCTTTTATCTCCCCTTCTCCCCCTTTTCCCAAACCTTCTTCTGTGCTGGGAAGATGGAATATATATGTGATACCCTTTCAGAAAATATATTCATCATATATTACAAGTATTGTCATTATGATGTATTAACATAATGCATCATCAGAGAGCTGTCAGGATGAAGAGTTATTACCCTAAAATAAGTTATGATGAGACACTGAAGAATGGGTTGAGAGCATTTTTGTTTATTTTTCTAAATTAAGGACTTTTGAAGTAAGTTTTAAAATCTCTTACCTTCATAAAGTGATAGAGTTAGGAAGGTCACAGAGAAGAGGACTTGAATCAGAAATACCAGGACTCATAGAATCAAAATATAATATTTTTTTCCCTCAGGTAGTTTCTATGAGCTCTGCAAAGTTTTAGTTTCCAGCATAAATGAATGTTAGTGGGCGGCCAAAGTCATTTTAATCAACCTGAACCAGGCTTTATTGTTTATCCTTTAAAGGAAACAGTCACCAAAGCATGAAGACTTGAGCTAGAATAGGCAAATTGTGTTAAAATGGTAAAAGAATAATTGCATTTTAGTATAAAAAGGCTATTTCCTTATACAGGTGTGTTCCCTGGACTTATCATAAACCTGATAGCAATACCCTGAAACCAGGGAGAGCTTTTCAGCAGGTTTGCACAGACTTTGGATCAAGCTCCTTCTTTGCATCATGTGGTGAAGCCATGAAACTTGGCACATTTATAGCATTGTAACATAAAGCCATCTGTGTAGAAGTACAAACTTTTCCTTATTGCCAAAGTGCTTAATGTAATTACAATCAGGCTTGCTTCTCCTCTGCTCACTTCATCCATATGCTGAGATGAATGAAAACTTGCACTGGTAAGGATCCCACAGCATGAGTTTGTGTGCTGCTTACAGCAGCATGCATTGCTAACCTTGTAAATCTTAGGCACTTCTGCATTTTAGGAACACACATAAACTTACAGGATGTCTTACAGGAAAAATGCTAACAGAAATATGCCCAAAAATTCAGCCTGGATTGTTTTCTTGCTAGTGACACAAGACACCTGGCTTAGGAGTTCAGTTGTTCTTCCTTCCCTGTATAGTCCATTCGAAGTTAAGAGGTGTCACACAGTTTGGATGCCTAAGATGGGAATTGCTTTCAGGAAGTAACTTTTACTCTTTGCTGGATGGAAAATAAATGCAGAGTTCCTGCTCATCTTCTTCACTGCCTGGAGAATGTTGTACTAATCCTGAGTGTTCACAAGCAGCTGCAAAGTAGTTGCTTCATATTAAAATTCAATCTATGTTAACTTCAACTGTGTTCAAATACAGTGCCACTTATTGTATCCTTGCATTTCCTGTGTCATGGTATTTGCATGCAGTTTCTTTAATCTGGATGTGATATTGGTCAGTGTAAGTTAAATGCCAAGGTTGGTTATAGGTTAATGAATACACTGCTTGCTGCTGACTGACCTAATTACTGATAGGAGGTACACTGAACTTGATCCTACAGCCCACAGATAAGTACTTGACTTTATCAGTAGAAATAGTTTATCCAAAAGGAATACCAACATTAAAAAGAAACATATGCAGTGCGTGCATTTGCAAGCACAGGGAATATGTTTTCAGGGAAAAAAAATTGCTGAAGGCAAAAGGTGATTATGCCAGGAAAGTCCATAAATTTCTCATCCTGAAGGAAAGTAATGATAAGCCACTTGATTTTGGCCAATTTTAGGAAAACAGTTTAGTTTATTACCTAAAATGTAGGTATGAAATGATTGCCAAACTTACACACGTTACCTCTACTCAAAGTCCTTTATAAACTCAGCTGCTATGAATACAGGAAAAATTTTTCTTCTACCATAAGTCTCAGAATGGCTTAATCATGTATAATGGCACAGATACATTGTCTCAAGCCAAATTTATTTTGAGATGTTATCAGAAATGGATATGTACAGATCCTTATAAAGGAACTGCACTTTGCAGATGGCAAATAACCAGTTTCTGCTCTTAAAGAAGGTTTTACTGGCTCTCCATTAAGATGTGTAAATATATGCCTATGGTTAAAAATGTAGTCCTCTGTATGGACACCATACCTCCATCTCAAATCCAGTAGGATTTGCTTTTCTAAACTGAGATGTAAGAAAGGCACAGGATTTTAACTAGTTAAAAGTTGTGTGTCATGTACTCATGATCAACCAATCTGCTTAATGGAAGAAGATGGGCCTGATCCTCTGTAGTGTCAGGGGGATGACCTTGTAGGATCACTTTGTGAAACACTGGGATTGAGGGAAGATTTATGTTGGTATCTGTAGTCTGCTGATAATTATTAAATTTCCTAATGTTATGATGCCAAAAGAAAGGACTTCTGACCCATGCTGCAATTGTTAAGAGGTATGTAAGTCTTTCATTTAAAGATTTCAATGGTATATTGTCACATGTGCTACAAATTAGAAGTTGAAGTGAATTTGGTGTGTAGATGTTGGATTTATAAGAGGTATGCCCAAAATCCTGCCCCTCTGTGAGCAGGGTTTCACTCAGATTTAGTGTTAGTAGTGGTAGTTGCTCAGATCAAGTTAAAACAATCTTAGGTCAGTACATTTTAAAGGAGGTAAAATATCTTGGAGAGACCATATGAAATTTATCATGGAAAACCACTGATAACTCCACATCTTATTAGCTTCAATTAAGTATTTCCATAGGGAACCATGGAACTGTTTAAAGTCATGATGACACACACACTTTGTTCCATCCAAAGAAATAATCTGTTTTCCAGATTTCCCAATAGCCAAGCTATTTTGTTATTGTTTTTTTTCTTTTCCTCCTTTTAAGAGAAATAATTTATAAGACTCTATCTAGGGCTTGCTACAGATTTAAAAGGAGAAAAAAAGGTTTCTTCTGTCCGAGTTTTAAATTATATGCATGACCAAAGATAAATATGTTTTTTATTTATAACTGTGGATAGATGCCAAACAAAGCCTTTCATATGACACACCGCTGCTGTAGTAGAGGAGCACTTAAAACAGTTCCAGTCAAGTTAGGCCCCAAGACTTTTCATGCAACTTCATGCAAAATGGTTAAGACCTTTCATTTATTATTTCTTTTCTTTTCTTTTCTTTTCTTTTGAACATCTTCAAAGGTTACAAGTGCAACATGCTTAGAGGATGCCAGGCTTCTTCCTGTCAAGCTGAGATGGTCTGAAAACCACATTGAAACATGGGGGAATTGCAGCTACCACAGATTGCACATGAGGGGTTTTTCTTCACAGGCTGTAGATCTGTCCTGCCCTTCCCTGCTTGGTTGGTAACAGTTACATGAAGGTTATGGATGGAGGCTGGCAAAGCAAAGGATTGGTGTGCTGGTCTGGGACTGGGATGGATGGGCTTTGACAATACTGCTGGATAGGAACACTTGTGTAGCTAATACAAACAATTTGTAATTGTCAGAGCTAAAAAGTAAAAACATGATTATAAACCATGCCTAGGATCAGCTTATGTCAGCTTTAAATGATTTAAAAGTCTGGTGTCTGGAGCTGCATCTTACTTGCCTGTAAAACTCCTTAAAGAAGACTTACAGAATGGTATAAGCATGTCTCTCCTTTCTTGTGCATTTATTGTGAAAAGTAGCCCTTTGTCTAGCTGACAGGAGACAGGTTTTTAGGACAGATGTGAAGCAAATACTTCCAGATAAGTCAAAAAAGATGGAATTTTCAATTTTAAATAGAATGAGACAATTGTCTGGTAACTATAAGTCTTAGAAACTACTGTTCGTTCTTTTTTTATGCAGGGAGAGGCTCTGAATAGTTAGGTGCTGATGCATCTTGGGCACCTGGTGGCTTTTGCTGTGCCAGGTTTGGAAGTTGTTTTTCTGTGGATGTGAAGAAAGGCTGTAAAGGATGCAAACTTCTCTGAGGGAAGGGAAGTAGCAAAAGAAAGCATCCTCTGTTACCTAGAGCCTGCCATCATTACGCCTGACCCTATCTCATTATCCCCTGATATGTGTAGCAGACGATGACCTTTGATGACACAGCACAACAGTACTCCAAAGAGATGCCTTCCTTTTAATTTTGGTTCCTGAATGCTAAATGTAGGGGCTTCTTCCCCATGCTGTATCCAGCCTTCTTTTACTCAAACACATGTACAAAAATTAAAATTATACTAAATACTTCTCAGCAACACGGTTTAGGTATGAGGTTGCCTTTCTAATTTTGCTAGAAGAACCTCTGCCTTCCCATCACTTGAGAGTCTGGAGTAGGCTGGAAGCAACTAATTTACCATGTAATAAGATAGGTTCCTGTTGACACAATTCAAGGGCAAAACTATTAAGTCATTAGGGCTAATGTTGTAACATTCTGATACAAAGGCATGGCCAGGGCCTTTCAGATGTACCTCTGACCTTTTGAGGATTAAGTTTCTTCGCAGTTTATTTTTGGTATTTGGAATCTGTCTTTTTTTTTTTTTTTCCCCTTCTGCTTCACATGCATTGATCTTTGGTCTTGTGCAAGGTACAGCTTGGAGAGCAGCTTCTGCAGTCCTGATTTGTCCCAGTTTTATCAAAGATAAGAATTCATCAAAGAAGATAAGAATTCATCACATTCTTAATCCTGCAATAATAAAACTACATCACGTATTCCTTTGCTCGGCCCTGCCCATGTCACAGCTTGGCTCATGGGACTGAGGGTAGGAGGGAGTCAGGGAAAAAGAGGTGGCTCTCTGGATTCTTCCACAAAGTAAGAAGGTGAGAATTGCTCAAAATAGTCTATCTAGATGCCACTTAAATAAATATAGTATAAAAGTGTCTTGCTATAGCCCTCTGATATGTTGACAAAATAACTTTTCTCAAATTTAGTAGTATTGCTAATAACCAGATGATTATTTCAACCATTGTACTCTCCAGCTAGGCAGAAGCTCTGCAATTGTTTCACTTTGATTGTGAAAGCTGTTGAGTAAGTCCTATATCTGGAACTTATGACCAAAATGTTTTAGAGCATATAGACAGGCCAATAATTTATATCAAGGCCTGAGTATTGTTGCCAAAGGTACTCAAAATAATACATTTTTTAAGACACTATTTAACAAGGAAGGCTCTTTTGACATGATGCTTTTGTTAGTTGTATAGGAATGTATTCAATGATGTGGAAAATTCAGCAAAAAAATCTGAAAATGTTTTTATTTATAATTTGTTTTTTAAGTCTATCTTTCTTATGCATTTAGCTTGCCCTTTCAAATTGCTGGAAAGGGTTCTCTCCCTTGAGGAAGAATAGCAAACCATTCTCTAGAAGAATATTTGGGAAGCAAAGCATCCAATGAGTTTGTGGCAAGAAGCTGCAGAATGTTGTATTTCATTAATTTCTGACATATTTTATTTTTGCATTCAGTCCTTTAAAATGTGATGATGCTGAGGAGATGTATTTCATTAAGTTTTGTTCGATTTTGTTTTATTTTTGCTTTCAATGACTTTAAATACGACAGTGATGGAAAAAAGTAAGTTGAAGTAAAAAAAAAAAAAAATCTCTGCTCTTAAAACTGTACATGCCAGCATAGGTCTGGAAAGGATGCTCATGGCTGAATTAATAAACTCTGACTGTGGAGGTTTCAAACATGAATTCTGACAGACCCTTCACTATGACAATACTAGTGGGAGTCACAATAATATCATCTGCTGCTGAACACTGCTAGTATGTGAGTACTGTTGTGCCAAAGGTTAATATGCCAGTTTTATTTCCTTCTCTCTACAGCTATAATTTAAATGAGTTGCACATATAAGTGGTGTTATATGCATAGGGTTTTGCATTAAGTTTGCTATGTCAGATTTGTTTATAAAAATCATATTTTGAACCGCTTGCCCAGGGGCTCCGTTCTGGGAAGCTGCAAGCTGATTTCTTTTAAAGAGGCAGTTTTCATTTTCCAAGGATTTTCAGTAGAGGTTTTGGAGCTCTGAACAGGGAGCTGAGTTTTAAATTCAGCACTTGCCCAGGTTTACAATTATGTTTAATTACTTAGCAACAGAGAGTCTAATCTAGTTTTACATGTGTGCCACATGACCCTTTCCATACCTTACTGGGATTGGAAGGACTGCCTGCCTCTCTTGGGGAAAATTGCTTCCAACATTTTGGAGACCATTTACAATGTTTTTATTCCTATGCTGCAAAGTTAACATTGCCCATAAACCTAATAGTCACACAGTAGTTAAGAAGGGGCAGAAAGTTTTATAGTCTTTTCCACAGTTCTTAAAATCTTGCTACTGTAGTTTAGTCCTAGCCACACAAAACCTATCAATTGTGAAAAACAAGACGCTCTGTGTTGGTTTATTCTTGGAAACCAATGGAAGAGAGGACCTTTCTTGAGAATTTAGCTGAACGTGATGAACTTGGGGATTATTTAAATTGCTTGGCTTGTAATATAAACACTCGAGGGCTTGCCAGCAGTGTACCTTCAGGATGTGTGACTTTTCTAAAAAAAAACCATTTGGGATTTTTTTTCAGAATTCTTTGCAATTAGTGGCACTATGGCAAAGGATGGTACATTAAATTGCCTTTCAGTAAGAGGAAATAGAATCCATTAATGATGTTGCATACATATTTTTAGTCAGGTTCAGCAAAAATAATTTTCTAGCTGTCTTTCTATGTTATGTAAACTAAGAACATTCACAGGGTACCAGCTGGATTTTCCTTTGGGTCTTTTAGACCTTCGAAATGGTTTTGACCTTCTGATGGAGGAGATGCTCATGTTCACAACTGCACCAGTGGAAATGAGGTACTACTTAGATTTAGTGAGATTTCTAGACTCAAACCTGAACTGAAATGGCTCAAATATAATTAGGGATTGGCTACTAGTACCTCTTGGGTACACACTTATTCTTGTTCCTTTACTACATTGACTGGGAACGGGAAAGGCTAGAGCTGGGACAGAGTGGTCACTGAAGGAGTGTCAGACAGGAAGAGCTCTGAGAAAGAACAGTTCACACATTTCTCTAAAAGGGAATTTCCTTTGCCTCTGTTAATAACTAAACAGTTGCATTTAAAAAAAAATCCCACCATTAATAACCCCAAATATTTCCTCAGAAGGTACTTGTTCTGCTAGGATGGGGAAAATGGGTATAGAGATTAGTACACTGTAGTGAAGAGTGGAGGCAGGGAGGAATTAACAAAAGTTTATTTGTTTCAGATTTGAAATGCTATGGACACCGTGAGCTTTTAAGAACAATGATGCTGCATGCTATCTAAAAGAGCAGAGTTCTAATTACTTGGCTCCTGTAACTGTACTTCAGTGCTTTAAATGTGATTTCCTTTAGATTTCATCTTCCACCTGTGTTGCCTGGGATTGCAGATTGCTTTCTATTACATTTCTAAAATGCATTTCTGCACAGATTACCAGTGCATAATTTGTTACTTACATCCTAATACTGTTCTCCCATCAACCTCTGAGAGGAGGGTGGTGCATTATCTTGGATAAGCTTGGCACTACCAACACACTGGGTTTGCCTCCTCTGAAAACTGTGTGCAGTCAATGGATTAGGATTTTGTGGGTTTGGTGTTGAATTTAGTGTGACTTTTAAATGCAGGGAATAGATATTTTAACAATGATAGAAGTGAAGATTATATTGTGCTAGTGGTGGACAGTTGCTGTCAGGGGAAGAGTCTGTGAACAGGGATAGAGCTCCACTCTTACTTCCCTGTGCACTGTGCCAAGGTATTACACAAGTACCATGCTACAATCAAACTCTTAAAAGGAGATGGTACTATTCACTCAATCATTTCTGACCTGTTGCATGACCACACTACTGGATTAATTTTGAAATACATGTATGGGAGTACTCGTGTAATTATCTGTCTAAAAATACAGCACTGCCATTTCTTGGTTGGATTTCATAGAGTGGTTGCATAAAACTTTATCAAGATGCTTAATGCACTGTGCCATGCTCTTCTTGGGCTGTATTGTTACTGGGAAAATAAACTTAGCATTGCTGGTTTTGCAATGCCTTCAAAGTCTGGCCAACTCAGTGCTCTGAATGTGATTCTGCACAACTGAAATTCCTGTAGGTGGCAGGCTGCATGCTAATGGAATGGGAACGGGTAGGGAATAGAAGCAGGTCCTTGTGCCTAACCCTTCCCACACAGCCTGACTTCCTTTCTCCCTGGGGATCTGCACACCTGGTCTGGTGCCAAATGTTTTCTGCTTAACCATAGGAGTAAGCCAGAATATCCTTCTTGGTGCCCTGGAGAAGCTGTGGGAGACAGAAGGAGAACTCCTTCCCTCAGATTCTCCTGGACACCCTAGAACTATGTAGAGCCTTCAGCATGGGTCTGCCCCAAAAGTGCAGTCTGCTGCTGTCTGACAGGCTGCTCCTATCAAGAAGCATTGCTCTGGAAAACAGACTTGTCTTTGTGCAGTAAGTTTGTTCTCCTTGATCCCAAAACATTGAAATAAACAGTGTTTTGAAGTCAATTTCCACTGATTTCCATGGTCTGGAGATTAGATTTCACTGCCTTTTCAACTCTGAATCTCAACAATTCCTTACTGCCTCCCTCTAGATATTTCTTCCCTACTGTGGAATAAAAAGATGTTGTTTAATATGACGAGATCTAAATAACTGGGCACTGTGCATGGAAACTACAGCTCTATTGTCAGCCCCATTTTACAGACAAGGAAGCTGTATCTGAAATCATACCTCCAAATTGCAGCAAAGCTGAGAACAGATCCAACTTTCACTCTGTAGATATCCTAGTATAAGGAAATGTTTCAGCTTCATTTTAATTTCCAAGTATTTCCAAAAATCTTCCCTTATGCACAATTTTTTCCAAATACAGCTGTGAACTGTTGCATTGCTGGTTTGGTTTGTTTGTTTGTTTGGTTTTTTTCCATTTTCTTTTCTTTGTTAGTTGCAGTTATTAACAGTTTGTGAGTAAATTGATTATGGGTAAAAATATAGGTAATTGAGCCTTTTTTTTCTTTTATTCTTTTTATTCTGATTGAGATAGAATATTACTGGGAAAATGCACCGGTATTTTCAGTCTGAAATGAGGAACACTCAGAATTTTAACTAAGAATTAGGCTCCTTATAAAACAAACTGAGACCCTTTTCAGATTTTCCATTACCTGGGAAGTATCCTTAGCTCACCAACCAGTCAGGGAAGGCAGTTGGAGAACAATATTGTAAGTGACATTTTAGAATCGTAGTTTTTCAGTATTTATCAACCACTGCATTTTCAGCTTGAAGGTACCAATGTTTTTGTGTCACGCAATAAATTACAGAATGTTTACATGCAATTAGGTATGTGCCTAAGGAGGAGAAAACACTGGGAAACAGGATTTTCCAGAGGCAGTAGCTAGTTCAGAGGCCCAGAGCCACTGCAGTAGCTGTTGTCAGGGAGGACTGAGTGGCAGTTCTAATTACCATTGTCTACACAGGTTTCTCATAGGAAGATACAAGCTGTCACGATCCCTTGCCAATCACATGAGAACTGACCTAGGGAGAACATCAACTGAAGGTGAGTGTACATATCCAATAAATCCAGTCCCCATTGCATTAGCTTATTTTTAGGATTGTCCTGAAAAGACATTCAGCCTGTATCATAAAACCTTCAACTGAGCAAAAAATACACAGAATGATGATGACTTTAAATTTGGGTTCTTGCCCTCTGGGGCATGAATCCATAGTGCTTCAGATATGATTTGATAATGTACTGAATGCTGAAAGAACAGAGAATCTCTAGATGAGTTCATAAAGGCAAAGTGTTTCTGCAATGTCGGTACTCTCCTAATCAAAGGAAGCAAAATAAATTTTATTCTTAATTTTCTGCAAATGTTATACTTAATTTGCAGTGAAACCATGCTCTCTATTTAAGATATTTCTCAGAAACAGAACATTTAAAGTTAACATGTAAATTTATTCTTGCATCTGATACACCTTTTTCTGATTTTTTCACCTTCTTCCATTGAATGTATTATAGTATTTTTCTTGAACATAGTTTAGACAATACATGTGTCACAAGCAATGATGAATCAAAGAAAGAAAGCATCCAGAAAGGGAAGTTAACTAGACAGGTAGGCCCTCATCAGCATCACATTCTGTTCCATAGCTACAATAACAATAATTGGGTCAGACACATGGATTTTAAGTGCCTCTTAAAGAGGAAAGTTAGGGAGAGACATTGTGGAAAGAAAATTATATATTGAAATGCAGCTTCTCCGTTTTGCAGCTGCCAACCTTCCTCTGTCAGTTGCCACAGCTGTTGCCTTTTCTTCTAAACTTAGCAGGGGATGGGTGAAACTAAAGAAAAGCAGGGCAGACACTTTAGCTGATAAGGAGGTGTGGGTCCAAGTCCCTCTGTGTAATCAAAGGAAACCTTTAATAAGCTTGAACTCCCGAGAGAGAGGTTTTTTCTGAGTGGATAGAAGCTCATGCTGGGAAGATGTGTGCCTGCATCGTGGGTGGATGCACTCTCTGGATGCTCTTTGAGGCCCTTTGTGCACTAGTTATGTTTTCTCCAGTTCTACTGTTTTGCCACTTGTGTTTTGTCCATCTTGGGCAGCACACTGGCTCAGCATCATCTTTCCCAGTGAGTGAAAGAGAATATTTGTCCAAAAAAGGAGGAAAATTAGTCTCTGCTTCTGCTGCTGGTTGAATATGGTCTTTTAGCATTTGGTCCTCAACCCCAAAGTCAAACCTGGTAGATTCCAAACCTGAAGTGACAAAAAGTACAGTCTTGTTATATCAGAACTTGATGTCACTCATACCAGCTTTTAGTCAGAGTCTTGGTATACTCTCACTGAATTTGTGTGGTTGTTTTGGTTGGTTTGGGTTTTTTTTTTTAAGTGTCAGCTTTAGACAGGATGAGACTAAATATGAATATTAACTTTTTTTTCCCTTCCTTTGGGTTGTAGAAGAAAATGTGGAGACATGACATGACATTAAAAACAAATGCAAAGACTGAAACAAATAACCCATAATTTTTGATTTACTTTTTCAGCATTTTTTTTAAATGAGGTCTTAAGCTTAAAAGCCAGTTCTCTGATCTTCAATCTGCTACCTTGGGATTTTGAGTGCTTTTTCTTTCCATGTGACAGTCCCCTTCCAGTGATGATTTGGGAGGTGAACAAAATGCAGATGTAGGTAGTTTAAGACATGTTTCTGCCCCTGTTCATGTAGTCTGAAGTAATCTGGGCCATGGTCCTGGAGGATATTTATGATGCAAAGTCTGTTGATGTAGCATGGGAGGACTCTTTAGGGTCACAAAATCTAGTGTGGTTTTGCCCTGTAAGAAACACTCCTGGGACAGAGTTACCTGCTGAAGGTCTTTCACCTCAAAGGCATGCAGTCAGCTCCAGCACAGAAGCTGGGGGTGATTTAATGTGAAGTGTGGATAATCAGGAGAGAAATGGGAATATAATGGCCTGACATCAGACATACAGACCTGTGCTTATGGGCCAGCTTCGCTGGGGGATAAAACACTCAGGGCACCAAGCATGATAAAGCTTGTTGATAGTGAACTATCATATGAGCCACTGACTGCAAAGAGAAGGTCCTATGGTAGCAGGAAATGTGGATGTTTGTGTGTCACATACAGAAAATTTGGCCTGGCCTGCATGCCAGATGATATCCTTCCATCTGGTGAAGCTGAAGATGCTGAGAACAAGGAGAGGAGGAAGGGGACCATACCCACGTTAGATCTAGGCACACTATGTAGTTGAATGAAATAAAATATTTCTTGATAAATGATTGATGAAGGATAGAGCTCATAACTCCTGCAGTAATTTTGTCACTTTTATCTTCAGGGTGGAGATCACTACATGCCAGGCTGCATTCCTTCATAGCATCTGAATCATTCTTATTGTCTTCACAAGCTGAAAATGAGAAACAGACTGGCAGGAAAGTTAAAATTTTCAAGGTGGAAAGAGCAAGGAAAAGCCTGATTTGGTTTTGTTTTGGTTCTTTTTTTTAAGATTAAAAGTTCCTGTTGCATTTTTGCAGATAATATGCTATATTTTATGATCCCTTTGTTTAAAACAAAACTATAGTTTCCTAGATTTTGAAGATAAACTAGAGCACCTGAATCAAAGAGCTTTCTTCAGTGCTGTCTATATCCAGCCTAGCTTTCCTTGAGCTGCACGAAGGAGAAATATTTCCAAGACACCAGTGGTTGCCATATCCTGTATGCAAAAAGATTCCATAAATGTCTGAAAACAGATGGAATGCAACTTTGGAGGAATAAATGGATTTTTAATTTTCTGAACATTTTGGATTCCATCTGGTTGAAGTAACTAAGTGACCTACTAGAATACTTTTACTTTTCTTGTATAATGGATAGAAATACAGCTTGCATTGCTGTTGACTGACACATTCCCCAGTAGTTCCTGGGGTTTACTTGCTCATGCATTCACTTATTTTCAATTCTTTTGCCTGTATGTCAGGGGATACCTGGTGCACTTCTTCCCATGTGTCAAATCTAAATGTTGGCCCTCTCTTGGGTCATGATTTATCTTTGCACCTGGTAAGGAGAAGCTCTAAACCACCTGCCTGAGCCCACCTGACAGTAATGGGAGTCAAAAGAGCTAGAATACTTATCTCCTTATTTTTTTTGCTTCAAGCATTGGCAAAAAGAAAAATAAAATGCTCTTAGTTTTGTGTCTTGCTTAAAGACAAAGAATGAGTAGAGGCTTTGTGTACAGGCACTAATTAGGTGGATTATTTCTGTTTATTGTTTTTTGTTACTGCCATTTAGAATGTTATTAAATGAATGGGAGTAAATACATGTGTTTTTTTAAACAGGAAATGAGCACTTCTCTATGAACAGGAAACACAGGCAACTTGAACTCACAAGAAAGAAGTCATAAAATATACTAGTCAATATAAAAAATTGATGACCGAGGTTTATGGAAAAGACCAAATTGGTGCCTTTCACCTCAGTGAAAGGTAGAAACCAAATCTATTCACCCTCCTTGAGAGAGAAGATGGATCTTTTAAATCACTAATTTTAAGCCTGTACTTAAAGTTGCACTATTTAAAAGTTGATTATTTATGATTGCCATATTGCCATCCAGAAAATTCTACTGAGAATAAGTATTTCCATGCTGATAAGTTCATGACTAATAGTTAGTATGATATTGACAATGTGTTTGGTATTAGTTTTCATACTTTTTGGCACTTGGGAACATTGCTCAGGGTTCTTGCTATGAATATGGATAAAACATTCCAAAGAATGGGAAATAACAGCTTTTTTTTTTTATTTTTTTTTTTTTTTTATTTTGTGGGTTGTTAGTGAGACTCTTTTCCACTTCTGGAACCAAGTATATTTGTGTTCCATTAAAAGCTGTTACATTTTAGGATCACAAGTTTCAGTCTAGCACAAAGCCTGAAATCATTGAAAGTTTTCCCTTTCACCTGACACATTACTGCTGTGTAAAAAGTGTGTTTGCTCAGTCCTTAATAGAAAAAAATATAGCATTTCCACTGCAAACAATGTTTATATAAAACTTTGGTCACCATAACCCCATAATTCAAATTAGGCTTGTTTCTTCTCCCTGAATTTTGTGATTATGAACTTTCTGAGGGCTGGCAGGAGCACACATGGGTTCAGCCAGCAAAACTCTGGACACAGTGCAGTCATGTTTTGAGTATCTTTTGCTGGGATCCAGGAATAAGCTTGCCTTGTATGGCATTGAGAAAATTGAATTCTCTTTTGCATTATACACTTATGTAATTTCATTATTGTCTCTGAAGCCTTTTTGCCCCTATAAATGATTAAAACTATTCTTACACAAATTTGGACTTGGGAGACATGTAAACCTTACACAGAATGTAAGTGGCTGAAAGACTTGCAGCTGCCAGCACCAAGGATTTGCTGTTTTGTGATTTTCTAGGAGTTTAGAGTTTTCTAAAGAGAAGTCTGTATCCTGCTAATAGAACTCATCACGTGCTCTCTCATTTGTATAATTGAGAAAATTACAAATATAATGAAAACAACTCCATCTAAATAAGTTCTCTATCCACAGTTAATAAAATAGTATCTGCCCTCAGAGACCTGAAATTTCTTTGCAAATGCTTTTAGTTAAACAAAGCATTTTGTGTACCTAGAGTAAATGTGATATTTATTTTTTCATTATTCATGAAACAACTTTAATGTCACTGCTGATTTTCCTGGTATGATGTTCGACTCCAGCATACCAGAACTCATGCTGAGTTGTAGCTGAAGATGTCATTCACAATAAACATGAGCTGCTGTGACAATATGATGGCAGAAGGTGAAGAATCTCTTTTCTTGTGCAAGGGCATGCATGTGTCTCTGTGTATGAGAGAGAGAAGGAAAGAGATTTGATTGTGTTTACAAGATTCATTCATGGCACAGCAGGTAGTAGTCACATTGTAATATTCACCTTAACATAGCTAATTTGATTTTCAACCTGGTTATCATGCATTTAGACATAACGATACATGAAAATATATGCTCTAGCAGTGCATTTTAAATAAGGTTGCACACTTTAAGTCGGAATATATTAGAGGTAAGCATTGATTTTTGCAATTGCAGGAGTCCTGGAAAGCACTACTCAGTGTATGTTACAAAATTACCAAGAGGAAAGTGAATTCCAATGGATAAGTCTCAGGGACTGCTACCATTTCTGGGCTGAACTCAACAGGATGGGTGTCCCCATATTTGACATCTCTAAAGATGTACAAGTTTTTCCATTTTTGAGCTTCACATACTAATGGAATTTCATTTCTGAATTTCAAGTTGTCTTCTAACAGGAAAATGAAGAATCAAAAAGTCCCGAGGCCTTTCTGCCCTTCTCACTGAAAGGAAAATGAACAGCCTGGCCATAAGATGAATGTTGTCTTGGGTCACCATCAAGATCCTGACCTGCCTAAATGATGTGACACAAGGAAAGAGGTATGATGATGTTTGTCAAGAGCAGAGCCTCATTACTGCATCCTGGAGTAGCCTGAGAGATAAGGGGATCTATCAGCAGTTTAATTATAGTCGTAACACACTAGCCTTCATGCAAGACAAAAAGGAATCTGCTGTTTGCACTGTGAGATTTCAAGCTCAATTTAAATCTAAAGAGAGTGGACGTGGTTGGGCATGATTTTGTGAATCACCTTCAGCACATTTGCACAAACAAAAGCAGGTATAATTCTCTTGAAGTCAATAGAGTTGAGCATGTTTAGATAAATGGGGCATTTGGCCTAAATCCAGTTGGAGTCTTTGCACTATAACACCTCTGAATCTTCAGAGGTTTTCTTAGAGTCGTTAATATTGAGGCTGTCTGTACTCAAAGTAATTATCCATTATTGCTTGAGCCTGGCCCAGGAATTGTTTCACAACATATTGCCTCATTAGTAAAATATAATGGGAAAAAAACCCAGAAAAAAAATGGAAACTAGGAAAGTAAGGGTGCTAAAAGGAGAAGAGTGTGAAGAAAACAAACACAGTGGGGTGAGATCCTCTGTAAATCAGGATCACCTTCTGTGAGGCTCTGCCAATTTACACCCTGTGATGCTCTGGCCCATGATTATTAGGAAAGTATGTTGTTGATATGCTCTATAATGGCTTCCATTACCAGCCTATGCTAAAAGAAGCAGCTGGTGAAAGTTATGTTTATGTTCCACAGATGGATTGGCAATGGCAGACACATAGCTCTGTGTCTGGTAAACAGGTGTTTTACTTTATGTTTGCTAGCTAGCCATAAGAAGTCAGATTCTTGGTGAGGGGTGTAGGCAAAGAAGATCAGTTCGGTTGTTGAAAAGGAAGAAGCAATGCTTTTTGGTTGCACTTTATTTTCTTTTTAAATGACGAGTAGTGTCCTGAAACACATCCTGCCTTTTATCAGCATAATCTAAATGACTGGGAAGAAAAATTAACAGAGGAACAAAAACCCCCAAATTGGTATTGAAATGATACTATCTCATCTCCTTCCTTTCTTGCCCATTTTCATCTGGAGAAGGAAGCACTTGGGCTTCAGACGAAGTAAAAACTGCTTATAATACAGTCAAAACTTCCAGTGCCAGAGGAGTAACTTTGCCAGTTAGTACAATGCAGAATAGGATGAATTGAAATTACAGCAGAATTTACCTATGCCTTTGGTGGGAGGTGGAAATATAATCCTCACTTTAATAAGTAACAATTTGCAAACCAATTCTGACACGTGTAAATTTAAGAATGCAGAAGGAGAGCTATTGCTTTTCATTATTCAAAGTAAAGCATTTATTTTGACTGTTTATTTATTTCTGATTGCCCAGAAGACTGAAAAATGGCTGGTATTTTTTTTGATCTCTGAATGACAAACATTTCTAGATGGCAGAATGGCAACATGTAAATTCCTTGGTGAATATCATTCAGGCTAAAATTCTTTAAACTCTGAGAGCTTGAGAGCGTTTTCACAAATACCCAGTAGTAGGCTGAATATTCATTAATAACTAATATTATGAATCATAGTGGTAAAGATTAAGAACTTCTAGTTGCAGATCAGATTATTATCTTATTCTTTATACAGCTCTAGGGAAAGCTCCTCAGTATGTAGTGCAAGGAAGTAGCCTAAGGGAATAGGGCAGGCTGGTATCATTTACCCAAAACTTGCCCACACTGCTGTTGGGTGTTGATCCTCCTGGCAGAAGGTTAAATTCATCCTGCTGAGTCCTTGGAACCAGGGGCCAAGGCTAGGACAAATGGTTCTCCAAGACAAGAGATGATCTGGGGAGAGGGAAGAGTAGCTGGGGTGGCTGAAGAACCTGGGATAGGTCTGAAGAGATGTTCACCCTCAGCATTGTTAACTCATTATCACGCCTGTTTTATTGAAACCAAACCAAAAGGGGCAGCTCTGGAATCAGCGCGTTATGTCGGGAAGGTGGCTGTTTAAATGAAGTGCGAGCAGCGCCTGGTTTTGAGCTTCTGTTGTGGATATAATATATGAAGGAATAGCAAGAGCAGCAGGTGTTGTCAAAATTTATGTGCGAGCAGCAAGCCCAGGCGGCAGCCCCACAGGAAGAGCAGTGACAGTTACTGCAGCAGATGGTCTCAAGAATTATGAATGTGGGACCCATCCCCAGCTGCCCCTATAAGTTGGTCCTTCTCAAGCAGGAACCAACAAGGTGTTGACTCCAGAACCTACACAGTCAAGTTGAGCAGCAAGACTGGTGGTGGTCGGGGCAGGCAGCCACTCCAGCTCCACGCTGAACCAGCCTGACCCAAGCTGTACATATTGATCTCTCAGCAGTGCTGCCGGATAGGAGAGATACATCTTGAACCAGTTGGGAATCCCAGAATAGAAGTACTGATAAAGGCTCATGAAGGAATTTAACTACCCAGACATCTGTTGAGTAACAAATACAGCTGAACATGCATCATCACAGAGGTTCCTAAATTATAGCGAAGACAACTTTATGATCCAGAAAGTAGAGACTCCTGAGGAGAAGCCATCCTGGATCTACAGGAGTATATTAATGAAATTTGCAGATGAAACTTTGCAAGTGCATTAAAATACAGCAGCATTGTGTTTTAGGATTAATTTTAGCAGGGTATCATATGTGTTTAGAACAGATTGTTTTCCTCATCCATTTATTAATTTTTACTGTTTCACAAGTAAATGAAAATTCAAGCCCACCTTCTCATGTCTTTAAGGCTGTTTGCATCATCCATGCATGCCAGATATTTGAGATCTACAGACTCTCAACTAATGTACTTTGTAAACGTCTCTCTTGGATAACACACAGCTCATGAGAGAGACCAAGAGAATTACAAAAATTGATAGATGACAGCACTACACCAGTTGTGCTCAAAAAGGCATATATGCAAGTGCATAACTTTGCAGAAAGTAAATCATTTGAAACAAATGTTGAAGAGGATGAGGAATCTTAAGAAGCAGAAATATTGAAAAGATAATAATGAACAGCAAATAAAGCATGAGTTTTCAATAAGGCACAATACCACGGAAGGCCTATAAAATTGTGAAGTACAAACAAAGAAATATTGCATCATGGGGTAAAGTTCAAATGGAACTCTTTTATTTTCCTTTCTGATTTAAAAAAAATAGATATAAAATGGGTTAATACACTGAAATAAGCAGCAAAAAGGTTACACAGATTATAATGATGAACTGACAGACTTCTGAATTTTTGAAATATGTTCTAGAATTTTTGATTTATAATGCCACTAAATGGAATAAGAAAAGAAAACCAAAGAAAAAGCCCACAAAACTTGAGTTTTATCCTGAAACAAGGGAATCTGTGAAATCTTAGGGGAAAGAAAATCTCTTAAAATTTCTCACATAAATCAGCTAATCTTTGCCATCCTCAAACAAAAAGTGGCCCTGAATGAATACTGCTTCATTCCTCAGATTCAATACAGGGATAATGTCAGGTTTACACTCTAATGATTCATTTCCTTACATTTGGAGAATGTGTCTTTCAAAAAATTTAGAGAGAAAAAGCCCAATTTTTTTTTCTTTCTTGCCAAGTTTTAATTTTTTTCATCCATTTCTTCATTACTGTTCTGTCCCAACATCTATTGTCTCAAACATTACTCAGCAAAATATTTTTTTCATCCATCCAAGAAGGTAAAGTTTCAATTTACATTTGTTATAACAAGGTATGATCATGTCAGCAGGATGGCGACCTTAGTAATCTTCCTGATAAAAACCTGTTAATTAGCTTTTCGATAAAATATGTGTTATAAATATTTCCAGAAAAGAAGAAAACTTTGCACTTGTCTACATTAATCTTGACATCTTCTATAGGTCACATAGAGAAAGAAATCTGCCTGAAAAGCTACTCCAATTCATAATTGTATTAAAACTATTATCAAATAATTCCATTCCACCCCGTCAAGAGCTTTCTCAGCATCTAATGCTATTAACATCCATCGTCCTGAGCCAAGCTTTGTCAAAGATTTTAGACTCTCCAAAGCATCACCTAAAAGGTCACTGAGAGTTCAGAGAATGTTCAACTCTTTGATGAGAAAACCCAAAAGTTCATTTTTATCTTAATATTCAACTTCAATACACACACACACACACACACACAAGAAGAAATATTCTCAGGAAGACTGATCTCAGTCCAGGCACAAGCAATAGTGAAAACTTGTGTCAAAGGTGTGATCTAAGAACTACCTTTGCAAGCAAGGAATTTGGAAGGAGATGAAAAAATGAATGAGAATCCCTCTGTGATTATTACTTCTGTCTGAATTCCAGTTAGAATTGGACCCAGACAAAAAGATAGAGGACAAGCATGCTATCAACAGGTTAGCAGCAGTGGTACACAAATCACCACTAATGAACTCCCTTTGTGTGTCCAGGGAGCGCTTCTAAAGAAAACCCACAAACACTCGCCTGAAGGCTCTGCTTGCTTCAGGCTGGATGGGTTTGCTTGCTGTTCTTGCTTGAAGTTAATTTCTAATCTACAAAACCATTCTTCTACTAGGACACACAGAAACCCCCTGAAGGTAAAAAAATTGATGGCAGAATCTCTATCAACCTGAAGCTTCAATTTTTGTTTGCTGCACCTGAACTGACATACACAGTCACTGATCTGAGTCTCTTCAAGGTTTCAGCACCACTGTAGAAGCGAAGAACAGTAAGAGAATTTACTCATGGATCCCAGTGTCAATGAGGGAAGGTATGAAAGGATATGAACTGTCCCTCAGCAAGGTTATTAGCTTGAAAAGTACTTAGCTGAAACTCTTTTCTGGTGCACTGACTCATGCTCCCCACTTCAGCAAAGCCAGATTACAGTGATTTGCCAATGATTTTGTGGCTGCAAAATGCAGGAAGGTATTTTAATTGCATTTTCCCTGTGATCAGTTCTGTTTTCATATTCTGTGGTTGAAAATTTATTGGAATGTTTTAAATAGAACAAAGACTTGGTCAGCTATTCTGCACCATTGCCCTTCCCCTTTTTCTCTCAAACTGGTCCAGGTTGTTTGGATGGAAATGCTACTTTAATCTGAAAGGCTTTTCACCTAGAAAGTGACTACAGACGAGCAGTGCCAACAGGAACTCTACATAATCACTGGCTGAGTTTTCTCACTAGATGTACATTTTCCAAAGGAAGTATACTGAAATATTTGTTTCAAGTTTTGAAATGGAGCGGTGTGAACTGACTCAGTGCCATCAATATGCTGATTTACCCCAGCTGAAGTGCCTGAGCTGCACAAAATCCCCCAACCTTTAATATTATATGTGAATCAGGTGTTTAGTAATCAGTAGGATCCAGATTCTGATGGTTTTACTCTCACAAAAGGCAGGAAAAAGGTTTTTATTGTATTTTGCCTACTGATCAGTTTTGAAGCCTTACCAGTGGATGAAATTCCAACACGGTCTTATTTGCATTAATACAGAGGGTTAGACCAGTTGCTCTCTTCTTGCTCTTCACTCATTCTCCTTGATTAGTAAGAGTATCTATAATTTGCCTCATTCACCTTAATGGCCCATCTGGTGGAGGAGCAGAAATGGTGATCGTCAGGTCCTGAAAAGCCTCAAAAATACATGCCTGCTTCATTCATCTCCTGAATTGCCTGGTACAGCAACTTACCTACTTCCTTCTGCCAATTAAGACCAGCACTTCTGTTACCTGCCTGAGGTCGACACCACTCCAGCAAAGTCACAAAATATCAAACAGCATTTCCCATGAAATGTTTGTGTGTAAGCAGGACTTGAATTTATGCAGAGGATGAGGAGCGGGGGTGGAAGCATGGCTTGATTACATCCCTTGGTTAGATTGGATCTAGTTCCTATCTTAAGCTAATCCACCCCAGACTCCTGGCGGTAAGATCCAAAGCAGCATAAAGCAGATAACAGGAGAAGGCAGAGGGGGCTGGTCAGGGGTGTTTGTAAATAAATCTGGAATCTGGGATCTGCAGCCTGCTTGGTTATGGTTTTGTGAAAACAGAATTACAGCATAAAATGAAAGCAGGCTGTGCAATGAAAACAAGGGGAATGCCATCACCCAGGTTGGCTTGTACTGCAAACCACGCTGGTCAATCATCTGAGATGAATGGATGTATCCGCTGAATAACCTCACTTTGCAACTTTTATGTGAAGGTTTGATAAATGAAGTCAGGGAGAGGTACAAGAAAGTGATTAAAACCAGCCTGTGCAAAAGGCAATGATAACCTCCCTGGGCTTTAAACTTTTTTCTCCTTCTGCCTGAGTTTGTTGGATAATTAACCCTTTCATCTTTCGGTCTCTGTACACAAACAATTGTATATTCCTACAAAGCAGCTGCGTTTTGACAGGCAATTTGTCACTGGTAATAAATTGAACACAGCATCAAGGCAGACCACTTCCAACGGGAATGCGTACAGCCAGGTACCATGATCTGGAATTTCCTACTGGCCTCACTGTAGCAGAAAACTTTTTCCAAAGTTTAGCTCCCTCATTTCTTGTCTCTGGATTCACTGAGATGCCCAGCAACTTGCTTAGGCAGCTCCTTTTAGACACCTTCTTGAAATGTGCCTAAGCCCATGCTGGCCAAATAGTTTTAGGGATCTTAGTCTGTTCTTGTAGAGCTTGAATGAGATATTATTGTCACCAAAACAAAAAGGAATTCTGGCATTTTTATAAGCAGGGGCCATAGTTTCTCTTTGTGGACCTGGAACCATCATCACAAACTACCATGGTCTTGGAGGATGGCTTGAGCACACAGAAAAGCATTTTGCCCACACATGGCATAGTTGGAGTTTAACAGAGCTCCCATGCCTAAGTATAGCCCATTGTGCTCCTAGGTGCTTTCTGGGATTAAAAGGAAAGGGTCTGGAAAAAGGGTTGTACAAGCATACCATTGCCCAAATAGGGTCAGAGGCTTATAGTTTGCTTGCTTCATTTTTGGTGTCCCCAACTGCATCAGGATACTGAATCAGATGCTTGTGGAAAAGCAGCTGTCAAGAGTCTGAGATGGGCTCTCAGGTAAATATTTAGAAGTCAGAATTGACAAAATGCACAGAAGCTTACTTGCATGTCAGAGAAATGAGCTTTTCAAGGGGGAAACCCCTTAGATCCAGCCCAAAGAAAGGCAGCAGCCCCACAGCCTCTATTGAATAAAGCTCTTTAAACCCTTACTGAGAAGCAAAATCTCTGCTGAGAAATGTCAACAGAGCTTTTACAACAGCCTGAAAATGAATTGTCCTCTGAAATGGCAGTCCTCAATTTAGGCTTAATCTCTCTTGCATTACTCAGGTAGCTATTGTGAAGTATCACCCCGCTTGCTGCTCTTGCTGACAGTTTCTATATCCATTCACCACACCCACTGGAAGGAAAACAATCACATAAATCCCTCTTGCAAGGCATGCTCCAACTTGTTTCTTATTGTGGGGCAAATTTATGGTCACATTTACTATGTAATCTTTAAAGGGGACTGGCTGGTGGTTGAAGGTCTAAAATTACAGATGACCTGCGTGTAAGCAAAAGTGGATTTGTTAAAAAGTCTGTTTTTAAGGGAGGGGAGAAGGGGGTGAGAGAGGAGAGCTAGATGTTCCCTGTGCAGTTTATGACCTTTCCTAAAAAAAACCCCCCAACCTTCAAGAAAGGTAGAAAAGCAATTTTCATTCTGTGGCTCTAAATATGTGTTTATCCCAGTGCCATGATGTGAGCATGCCCAGTTGGGATGATTTAGCACTCTGCTGATGACTACCAACGGAAGGACTTCATGTGAAAAGGTAGTCTGCCACGGCTAATGGGCTCTTGTTTCAAAGGGATGCTGTGTGTACATTACTAGTGTATGGAGAAGGTGCAGAAAGGCCTCAGCAGACATTAGGAATGGAGTGTTGTTGATGATGAAAAGGCACTTTGCTGTTGAGGGAATGGTGGGAGAGAAAAGGCGTATCTGTCTTTTTGATTAGAAATGCATGCTTCCTTTCATCATCTGAACTGAAAAATTGGCTTCTGCTCTTGGTTTATGAAACCATTTTTCTTTCCCTTCCTTCCCAGGTTTGCAAACTCTTTAATAAATTAGTTACTGTGAGGTGCATGGGTGCAACAATCACCTTAGAGGCTTTTCCCAAATGCATCTTTAATATTTTATAAGTATTTAAATAGATTTATTCAATGTGAACAGCCTGATTTATTAACACTGGCACTCTGGCATGGAAAGGGGGTTCAATACAAATTATGTTGTGTCAGAAATTTTTAGCAGCTAGATCTCAATTTATCAATGGATTCTTGGAAGTCAGGAAATAATAGGACCCACCCCATGTTAATATTTAATCAGGCTTTGGTGCCAGATAGGAGAAGCTGTGGAATGAAGGAGATGCAATGAGGGGAGCCCTGTATTACATTGAAACATACATCATGTGTTCACTTCTTAGATGGGGAGGCGAGAAGCGGGTCAGTTATTATGGTGAGAGGCTCAGACCCGCCACTGAATAAAAATGCTTTGTCAGGCTCTTGGAGCTCACCACATGAAGTTAAAGTCTCACTGCAGACATGTAGGGGAAACCTGAGTGACCTTTTGGTGTCCCTGGGTGCACAAGGATGCACACCTTTCCTTGTGCGTATTCAGCAAGGGATGTATGACAGCAGAAATACTGAACCTGACATGATAGCAGAGGTGACTTGTAAAGCACTTTGTAATGATGCAATGAGGTGGGTGCTGCCAAACCCAGTACTGTCCTACTTAATTTGTGTACCAAGGTGCAGGGGAAGGGCGGGTCCCCTGTAGGTCAGCACTCTGTAGGTTACTGTTTTGAATTGCCCCAAGTTCATTTTCGCCCTGAAGTGCCACATAATATTATTTTTATTTAGCCTGGTACATCACCCTCATAGAAATGAATAGGTTTTATTTCTGTATGGAAACACCCAGCTGCTTTCTCAATGAAGATTTTGGGAATGAATTTAAAATGCGAGGAAGCTCAGAAGCAACACAGTGGTGTTCACTCACTTGAACCCAGGAGACGAACATAAGGGTGCAATTGCAAAATAACTGCATATCAGAAGTCTTACCTAAATCACTGCACCCAGTGTAGAGTAATTAAAAAAACTGGCAATATCTCTTTTCTGCTGTGACACAGCCTCCCCCGTTAATCCCCTAAGAGAGGGGCTCAGCAGGTGAATAAGAGGAAACAAAGTTTCAGCTAGCCACAGTGGGATCAACACTGGACAAGGAGGAGAACAGAGGGGAACTCAGATGCCAGAAATACTTTCCTGGAATATTTCAGGATGACCCAGTGGTCATCCTGATGAGTAAGAAACCCTCCAGTCATCAAGACTGCCTAGCCATAATTGCAGGCTCCTGTGCAACAGTTGAGTTCCTAGGAGGGTGTGAACTAGAGTAGTGTGGTAGAAATGGCTGGAATAACATTGGTGGACACTGGCTGAAATATTGGCCAGTAGCTGAAGTTCTGGTGACAGTGAACTGGTCTTCTGGTAGGAACTTTATTCATTTCCTCTTCTCACTTAATTATGTTTATTTCTATCCCTTTAAGCATGTAGTGGGTTTAGTTTCTGTATGTGCGTTCTTTATTTAAAGAGAGAAAGAAGAGCTGAACTGCTAGTCCTTTGCAATGTTAATATTAAGAAAATTGGATGATGCTTCAGGAAGTTGACTGAGTCAAGACAAGAGTCTACTCTATACATCTCATTCTGCCAAAGTTTGGTTGGAATGGTTTATTGTAAGGTTGTATTACCAGGGAAAATACCTTTATTGTTCCTGTTGGTATCTTCAAGATGAATATTTGGAAGAAGAAGGTAAATGGAGGACTGGAGCAGAATACTATGTTAGATTTCTTTATGCAGTTTATGGTTAACTTGAATTTATTTTTGTGGGGTGTATATCTGAGAATATTTGATTGACATGGTGATAGATCCAGAGCAAGGTCAATTCTGTGTCACTGCTTACAGATCTCCACCTAATCCGCCACAAGGCAGCCTGGCTGCTTAGGGTGGGATTATCAGTCTCTTCCACATGGTAAATTTTTAGCTGTTTTTAATACATACTTATGCAATTAAGAGTAAGGAGAGATACTGTGATGTACTTTACATAAAAGAGTAACATAGGGAGTTGCACCTGTATCGGCTGTGAGAGTGATCATAGATTGAACCTCTTTCCATTCTAGGGAAAGAATGTATCCTGTGACTTGCAGGATTACAGTTCCACGTTTTGGTAACAAGAGGTCCAGGTTTCTAATGAAGGATCTGGGCACAGAGATTTAGGACTTGCTTTGCTCTGACAGGCAAAAAGCCGTGTCTTTCTGCATTATCCTATGAGTCTGCAGCCAATCTACAAATTAAGTTATCATTTGCTCCTTATGTGGTAAAAAAAAAAAACCAAAAAAACAAAATGAAGCATGCCAC
>JACBWW010000080.1:535976-603480 GCA_020086605.1 Lanius collurio | reverse complement strand
TATATATTTTGTACTCTTCAAAGTTCGTTTCAAATATATGAGGCATAACTTAACTATTGCTATTAGGAAAAATATTAGAAAATATATTGTTATAAAACATTGCAGGAAGTTAAAAAAAAAAGTGGAATAGGTTTTTTATTTAACTGTCTCTATTCAGAAGCTTATCTGGATTTATGAAGAATTTGACAAACTAGAAATATGCCTGAAAGCACTGAAGTTCCAGTCCCCTACTTCCCAAAGGAGATCGCAACTAAAACAGATGAACAGTTCTGCAGTCTTACAATCAGAAATGGTCTTTCACTGGTCCTTAGGACAGTTACAAAGTCCTACTTTCTCTGTGAGTGAGGCCAAAGTGGTTATCTTGAAAATCTGAATGTGATTTTAATTATAGCTTTTATTATTGGAGCAGCTGTAACCAAGATTTTAACGGTCAATTATATATGGAGCTTTATTGGCAAAGGGTGTTTAATATTAAACAATCATTGCTAGTCATGAACATACCTGATATAATAATGAACTTTATTTGAAAGATCAGCAAGAGATAAAGGAGTTAAATTTAGCTGTATAGTCTGTAACAATAGCATGAGGGAATACCATGAATTCATTTTATTTGGAAACAGATAACTCTGGATGTTGTTAGATTATCTTTTTGAGAGCATAAAGTAAATGTTTGGTAATCAGAGATTTGTATTGCTAGAGAGACTCACTTTCACTAAAGCTACAGTAACCGAATGTTTAAATGTGCAGGCCTGAACTGTCAAAGCACGTAACAACATCTTTAAATAAAATGGAAGCAGCTAGAGCTGCCTTTATCTGTGTCCTCCTCTGACAACTGCTTAAGGTTCAATTCTGTTCCGATTGAAGTCAGGGAAGAATCTCCTGGTAATCTGAAATGATTCATGGCACAGACTGTACCAGGGAAAAAAGAGGAAGTCTCGAAACACCAAGAAAGGTGTGCTGCTGTCCCCCAGCAAGTGAGTTATTTATACCTGTCCTGAGCAACATTGCCAGCCCATAGCATTTGTCATTGTGCCTTGAGCCCCTTGCAAGGGCCATGTCAAAGACAAAAGCCTTAATCTCTCCTCAGGAGATTTTTTTTCAATCTTCATGTTCTAAGTCACTGGACATCTTTGGCAGCTATAATACTTAGGTTTTCAGCTTAACTAATGGCTCAGAAAACCTCTTACACTATTTTTAGTTTATTTTAATTAAAGCCGACAATCTCTGATAACCAATGTTGGGCTGACAAATCAAAAGGGCTTGTGTGGCAAAACCTGCCCCAACCCCACAGCTTTGAAGCACTGAGAAAGTAAGTGCTCCCTGGGCCATATGCCTGGTTATAGCAGGGTTTGTTTGCTGGTTAGGATTTTTTAATTTTAAATTTATATTTGTGTGAAGTGCCTGTTTGGCCTAAAGCAGGAATCCTGGTGCAAGCAAGGAGGCAGGATGTAAAGTGGCTGTGAAATGAAGGGGCAAGGCAGGCTGAACCCATCCTGCAGACCACACTTACACCCTGGCAGGAGGACAAGCTACATCTCCTCTTTTCAGTCCCATTTTTTTTGATTCTCAGAGGCTAAACTAGGAGCCAGCATTTTTTATTTATATTTGAGCTAGAGTCTTTCTCCTCAGTCCCACTCTCCTGATTGCCTCTGTTTAGGCCTGATGACCAATATTCTGCGAACAGACAGTGTTTTTGTCAGTGTGTAGACTGAAATATTCCAACCAGAGCTTCCTCCCTCTTCTCTGTTTCCAAAATGCAGCTCAAATTCTTAATTGGGTAACCTGAACTTCTCTCTAATCTGCGTGTCAGCGTGTATGGATGTAATGGACATGTCAGTGCTGTGTACACTAACACTTTTAAATCATATAATGAGCCTGTTCCCTTGAAGAATAAACACACAGTGCAATTTAACTGCAAACTGAGGGGATACCAAGAGGAATGTTGGCTGAAAGGTTATCTACAATGTAAAAGCAGTTCTTTTCTTTTGTAGATTTTGGGGGTGATCTGAAGCACTAGTATTCTACTTACTTTTGAGAATGGTTTGTCTAACTATTTGAGTGGTAGGGAGAGAGGAAAAGAAATTGAGATAATTTCTTCTTGCAAGCACTTTTCAGTTCTTAAAAGGCTTTTGTGCTGCCTGTGCAAGCCTGCAATTGGATATTGCAGAATACAGTGCTTTTATGCAGAGAAAAGGATTATGAAAAAACCCAAAAGGTGTGAAATGTAACAAAAGGCAATGTTTGGAATTGCTCTGTTAGGAGAGACGGCTGAAGTCAATGGGAGCTTGATCCATGAAAGCACAGTGGGACCATACCATATATAGGAAAGCACAATCTGTCAAAATTAAGTATGTAGTTTATGGTATGCTTTTTGTTTGAAATAACATATTACCTCCTATTTATAGTAAAGCAGACTAAACAGTTCTATATGTCTGCATTTAAGATTTTCAGACAGAGAGTAAGGATACCTTTTACCTGGAAATTGTAGAGTCAGAGCTCAAAATTGTTAGCAGTGATAAATGAATACCTGTGATTTTACAGGCATATAAATCTCAAGCTTCTGCTTACATAGCCCCGCTCTGTCTGCAGTATTGGCTGCAGCTGAATCTCACTGCTGGAGGACTACTAGGAAACAAATGAACTTGCAATGCATAGTATCTTAAAGGAAACTATAAATGGGATAGGTCAAGGACTAGGCATGTAAGCGACAGGAAAAAAATCTTCCTTTTAGTTTATACAACTCCTGCTTCCATGTCTGTGCAGATTCCTAATAAGGAATAGTAACTTTTCGAGGCACTAGGCCTGTACATATTTCCTGACCTTATAATTCTCATAGTTCTAGACATTCCAAGGTAGGGGGTCATTCAGACAGAGTTGTAATTTCTTGTGCATATTTATTTCCAAAGTATCTTTTGCATAGTTTCCCAGTGAAATCATGTACTAGGCCTGGGGAATGCTAAATAGGTTATTTTTCAAGCTTGCATATAAAGGGCCTGTCAAAGTGCACTGTTTTGGACTTATCAAGTAAAAGTGACAGAGCCAAAGCATGATGTTTGTAGCTTGTCCTTCCTAACCCCACTGTGAGTTGGGCTCCCAACCTTCCAACGGGAGATGAAGTAAGAGGGTTAAGGAGCTCTGGTTTTGTTATCAGTGAGGATTTTAATGATCCTAAAAGTCTTGAAAGCATATGTGGCCCAAGAGGAGTTTGATATGGGCCTTCCCCAAAACCTACATTTTGTTAACCCTCTGCTGCTAGATTTGTGCTCCTTTTTCTTCTCATTGTGTAAATAAAAACACAACAAATTTTAGGGGGAGAAAGGTTGCAGAAGCTCAGCCTCTCTATAAATAACCTTAACTGGTTGTGAAAGCACATTTTGAATTCATTTTCCCAATCCTTCAGGACACGTACTTCTTTTTTGAAGTAATTATATTTATCTGATCAAAGAATTAGATACACCAGGGACCAGCCGAGACCTTGTGAATTTTGAATATTCTTTTCTCATAATCCATCAGCCAAGCAGCAACTAGAAGTTATCTACTGTCTGAAAGAGGTTTACACAAACTATTTGTCTGGCCATTTTCAAAACCAAGAGCCTCTGCTAAAAGTCTTGCAGATAATGTATTTGTCAAGGAAAAGCTGAACTTGAGCCGGAAGAGTTTGCCCTTAGTGCTGGGTATACCCTTCTCAAAGCAGCTGTAAGGAAAGTTAGTCAGACCTCAGCTTTCATCTAGAGGTGTCTAACTAATCTAAATTGAAATGTGGGTACTTTCCTTCTGAAATCAAAATGCGTTCAATACATTTGGGACTGAAGGTTTCAAACTTGTTGAAATGTAAGTGTAGACTCGATGCTTACAAAAATTCCTGGGGAAAAAAAATAAAACCTTTCCTAAGATTTTTAAAAGAATGACAAGGGGAAGATCCCGTGGAAATTGGGATTGTTCTCACAGATTGCTGGTGACAGTAAGTAACATTGTATAAAGCCCCAGTTAGGCTGAAAATGACATATGGAGACAATTTCTGCCTCAGCTATATTTACCTTTCCCTTTGATCTAACAGGAACAGCGCATGGATACTGAGACAGAGCTTGGTCTACAGTATCCTGTTTGGTTTTGTGTATGGGAAGAAGTTTGGAATAGCTAGGTTGACACATGCTGTTGTAACTGAGAGGGTAAGATGGTGCAATAAGCCTGATTTAGTCGCGTGGAGGGACAGTTACAAGGTGATATGAGTGAAATGCATTAAGTGCTGCCTTTTGCCTTTATCATCAGAGAATCACTGAAATGTAAGACTGGAAGGAAACTCCATAGGCAATATATTCTGTTCTCCTGCTCAAAGGCAAGATCAATTATACAGCCATCCCTGGCAGCCATTTAAGTAAAATATTACTGGAATGAAGAGATATTCTTTATATTTAGAAGGGGTAATACTGCCAGCACAGTGAGTTTCTTACCTTCTGAGAAAAAAAAAAAAAAAGAAAAAGAAAAAAAAAAAGAAGGAAAAAAAACATAAAAGAGAGGTTATTGCAGCTCTCTAAGAGTTATCATTCAAATTAGCTTGATGATTTGCTTGGGATCATTGGAGAAGCCTGACTAGAAGAGATAAGTGGAATGTAAGACTATGTGGAAGTGAAAAATAAGGAGATATGATCATGGTAAGGCAAAGGAACAGGTTGAGCAGGCTTCCAGTTGAGGTGGTGAGTTCCAAAGGCAATATTTAGGCAACAACTGAGTAAGCATGTGGAATTCAAAAATACAAAGAGCTGTGGGTTGTATCTTTGAGCTTTGAATTACCTGGTGACTCTTTCAAAGGTTAGAAGTGAAAAGCTTGCCCCCCCTTTAATTACTATCAGTGATGTGTGTGTGTCTGTGTATGTTTGCTTACACAGCACTGGTTTTATCCATCTTGAAAAAAAAAAGACACAATAATTTTAGTATTTTTAAAAAAAAAATAAGTTTTAAAGTGTCTGAAGGAGAGAGAGAACAAGCAGCATTGCAATTCACATCTATAGGGATCCTGCTTGCCTCTGCTGTACTCGTATCACTCCCTGCCTGACTATTGCAATTCATTTTTCAAAAGCCAGCCCACTTCATTTGACTTTTGTCAGAGCTGCAGTTTTCTCTGCTGTATTTTTAAGTGTAAACACTACAATTATTTTCAGAGTGTTATTGGTCCTTTATTTTATCAATCTAATATTCTTATATTATGAATCTTAAAACCACTATTAACTGTTTTGGGTCATTTCTTATTTGTACCCAGAAAACTGCTCCCAGTGTTATTACTTATTGGTCATAATCAATTAGGGAAGTTTTTAGACTATGGCAGTCTTATATAAATACACTGGCAAAGTTCACCTCCTATGATTTCTGACAATTAAATTGTTCTGTCACTTTGGGACCTTCATTAATCTCAACTTGTCATCCTTGTTTATGCAGGTTATAATGGCCTGTGTGTGTAAGTGAAATGAGATGCTAAAAGCCCTTGGCTGTTTAACTCTTTGATGAAAGTCAAGCAGGAATATGATGTTGAAGGGAAAAGCTGGGGGCTTTTTTCATCCTCCAAAATAACACTATGAAAATTATTGCACTGTTTAACAACTAGCTTTCAAATAAGTCAAGGAGGAGTTTCAGAGAGGGGGGAAGGAAACAGTTGACAGTACTGTTATCACAGTCCTTTATATGTCTGCAGGACTACACATAGAAATAAAGACATGGCAATGTAGATTACTTTCTGTTCCAGGAAAGTGGTATGAAGACATCATGTCCCAGCAGAGGAATCTAACGGCCAGAGATTTTCAGATAACCTTGCAGGATCGGTGAGGCTCAGGTCTCTAAAGTCTCTTGAAACTCAGAGATTTTAGCATTATTATTATTAGGTATTTTGTTTTGGGTAATTCTGGAAGATTGATTACTTAGGACTGCCACAGGCACAATTCTGAGGAAGAGAATTCTTGGGAAGTGAAAGTCCATTTAAAGAATTTAATTTATTAATTAAATTCCTAGAGGAGTTAATAATTTTCTTCTTTCCTAAGTTATCTCCTGGAATTTGAAGACCTGCTCTCTGATGACTCCAAATGCAGATGGTGGTTTACTGTCTTCTGCCCTTTTCTTCATCTTTTAGGAAGGTCTTAAAAGACTTGTTAGAACGGTCACTCTATGGCAGCAGCATTGTTACTTGTATCACTCTCAGACAGAATTCCTCAGTGATTGCTCCCTCTGGAGTGGCCTCTCACAGCCATCTGAACCATCATCACATCCTCACCTGGCACCATGCACTGAAGATGCAGGTACATTTCATTCCATGGAGTTCATCAGTCCTAGCATTTCCTCTTGGGCAAGTGGAATTGAAGCCCGAACTTAACAGATCTTTATTCTCATTTGTGACTGAAAATGAGGGGTCGGGCCAAAGCAAACAGCGCAGTGTCCTGTGCTGGCAAAGCTGGAGATGGAGCACAGGTCTCCTGACCTGCTCTGAGCCTCCATCCATTCACAGCTGGCCAAGGTTAAAAAATAGAAATAGTCTGGGAGTTATCCATCTCAAATCTAAAAGGAGTGTAATGATATGCTATTCTCTGCACCCTGAGAAACATACGAGTGACATCTTCTCTCAGAGCACTAATTACCATAACTCGTAGACCAGAGAGAGATCCAGAACACTGCACAAATTATCACCCAATATCTTTAATAAATGTAGATGGTAAGTTACTTGCAAAGGTGCTGGTTAATAATCTGGAACACATATTCCCAGACCTAATTCATTTCAGTCAGGTGGGATTTATTAAGAATTGTACTGTCATACAGTAGTATGAGGCAGCTTTTCAGTACAGTAACTTCACAAACCAGCAGAGGAGAAATACAAAACAGAGACAAACTATTTTTGAAGTCTCTAAATGCTGGCCTTTGAATTACTCTTTGACACTGGGCAGTAAAATCCAGTGGCACCGATCAATCTGTTATAAAAATGCCCATGCTGGTGGGTTAATGGCTAGGTTTCCTAATGGCTAAGTTACAAAAAGGAGAAATGGTAAAGCTGCTCTCCCATTTCTATTTAATCCAGAGTTCACATCATAACTTAGTTTCTCTTTTCTTTCATGAGATTAATTTATAAAGAAAACCAAATCCCATGTGCCTCAAGGATGTCCATTTTGGATGTGGCTGCCTTTCCTTCTTGCCTAGAGAGGAAACAAAGTGATGGGCTCCTACCAAAGATGCGTCAGTGTGTGTGCCTGAAGTTCAGCAGGATAAATGCAAGTCTTAGAGGCAATCTGCCAGATGTTATTTGTCGAAGCTGCCTCTAGGCTGCTCTGAAGCATACCAACACGTATGTCAGGGCAGAATGAGAGTCAGGGCAACTTTCCAATTTTTCTTGCTCCCAGAGGCTCTCCAGGGGAAGCTAAGTTTAGGAATAGAGAAACAAAGACGATGAAAATGAGAGATTGTTGTATTTTAGGCTCTAATGCTGAGGCAACTATAAAGCATCATTTATGTAATTTCACAAATTTTGAACTCAAAACAATAAAGGTGCATCTCTAAATACTTTAGTGTGCGGTGAAGGGGCATAAATCAGATGCCAATACTAGTGACAGCATTAGTACTTCTGCTTTGACAATGCCACTTGAGCATATACTTTGGGAATGAGGTAAGGCTTTAACAGGCCTTTTGAAACAGAATTTTTAAAAGGCACATTGGGTTTTACTCAGGATCATTCCAAGAAAATCTAGAGTTTTAGCCCATTCATTTCCACCCCTTGCCTTTGTACATACATGCAAAATAAACAGACCAAAACATATGTAGTATTGGTTGCAAAATAAGTGATTCATCCCACAAAAGTGAAAACACTTGCCCAAATAAACATAACATGGTGGTGAAACACTGTTCTTGAAGTAACAACCCACAAAGATGCTGTTGCTTATATTCTTCTTACATTATCATCTTTCCATGAACAGACAGTTTACTTAGACTGCTATCTATGGGGAAAGTCTATTTTTAGCATATGTTTGTACATTGGCCAGCATAGCCAGATGCTGATGCCTAGTACTTGCCTATTGAAAGTGAAAAGACAGAACTTACTGCAGTTTAAGAAGGGAACTCTCAAAAAAGTTTACTATACTATGCAAAGGGTGGATGTTTGGTCCTTAACCTCAGTTTCTTTGCAATAAGAAATAGCCTTAAAGAGATGACAGTGATGTATTTGCTATACTGCCTGATAGTCTTCGTTTTATTTTCACCTCCTCTTGCAGTTTTACCTTACTGACATTCTCCATCTTAATGTTTGCATCAGACACTTTTGGTAGTATGTAAATTACATTTGGTACATAATTATGCACAGCCGCGGGGTTGCATAAATAAATTTTCATCAGTTTTGCATGTCAGCCCTGAAATGAGTACACCTGTACTAGCTGAAGACTTGGAAACTGATTAATTGCACCAGGACCACTTAGCTCAGGTGGGATTCTGCGCTGAGCTCTCCCACTTCCAGAACCTGGTCAGTCACATCTGCACAATACTGCGTCGTCTTATAGATGTACATGGAGAGACGTCAGAAAACATCACCGCCCCTCCAAAAGTGGTGGCAGAGAGTGGAGCTCAGTGGTGGACCTCTCAGGAAGAGAAGTGGGGTCAGCTGAAGATGGACATTTGGGGCTTTGACTCAATTCACTTTTCCTTGTAAAACGCAGAAATTTACTTCATGGGATTAGTTTTTGAATGTTTTTTAAAACTGTATTTGTACAGACAATGGCTTTGATGAAGAATGGAGGTTTTCATGTTTAGTTTCTTCAGAAGTAGTTTTTCAGTTTTCATTCAGCACTTTTTAGTGACAACTCACACTTTTAAAATTAATTCCTGAAACATTTAGTAGATTAACTGAGAGAGAAGAAGGATAAAATGCAACTCACAAGTCATTTATTTCTTGATTACAGCCATCTCATATGGTCTGTGTGTATAAATCAGTTCAGTTTAACAATACCAATTAAAGAAACTGTATCTTTAAAACGTCAAAATATATTTAAATTAAATGAAATATTTAATTTTTTTTTAAATGAGAAATCTCACATAAGTAATGAGTTTGAAGTTTTGCATAATAACTGAAATACAGGGACATACAGAGGCTAGATATTCTGGACATCAAAATGTGTGTGTGTATGTGGGCACTCACATGTCTTTGTCTGCCCAGCACACACTTTTGGATCCCTACATGTGAAAACACACAAGCACGTATATGTATATTTACACATGCATAAAATCACTGATGGAACTACTGGTGACTACCTCTCCAGGCAAATAAGGCTCATAAATTGACACATTTTGCTTAATCTGTATGTAAAGCATGTTACACATCACTGTTACAATGCAGACATCTTAACTTTAAATGAGATGAAAACAAACATAAAATTAGCACTTTAGGGAACCCCCTGCCACTCAATTTGTGTTGGGTTTAACACCTTCTTATTTTATATATCCTCCTACATAAACAGTTTTATATCAGCCCTTTATATGGTGCCTTCAAAGAATTAAATGTTGAGCTGTTTAAAAGCACTAATTAGCAGCTTTAATACAAAGGGGAGCATAGTTATTAGTAAAATCTTGTAAACCTAGAATACCCTTCGGGCCCCATCATTTGTGTGTGAAATAACTCAATAAAAATATTATATTGTTAATCACAAAAACCTTCGAGGGAAATACTAAATCTGGGAAGGAATATAAACTTTACCTTTCCAAACAAAGGAAGAAAAGTGACCGCCCACATTAAAGGAAAGCCATAAAACCCCAAAAAGAATATATTCATTGATAAAATGCAGCTTGTTTCCTAGTAAAGGGTTTGCAATCTGTAACCTTATGCACATACAACAACAAACATGCATTAATGGTGTTTAGTTTAAACACAGCTAGTGACATATTTATTAAATTAGCACTTCATTCCTTTCGGTAATGTGCAAAAATGGCAAGGCTTTTGTAAAAGGTAGCTTTTGATAGTGGCAAGATAATCTTTGACTCCATAGTTACTTTGGCACAATGCAAATTATAAATTATACACACACACACACACACACACATATATATATGTATATGGGTACTATTAGGGGTGTTAATAAAGACATAGGGATCAATCTCACCCAGATTTTCTTTCTAGATAGCTAAAAGTACCCTTAATTTTGTTTGATACATTAAAATTATGCTTGACAATGCTGGGTTCTACTTCTTTCAGTACTTCACACATGGTTTATGTTAATAGTTAATATTTATGATGCAAGTAAATAATTACATTCTTAAATGTTTAAAAATTACACTTATTACAACATTATTAAAGAGGCAGTGTTTCTAATTTATACAATGTAATGGAACTGAGTGGCACTAGATGAAAGAAGAAACCTCCACAAATATGGAGAAAATCTTTTGACTGACAACTAACTAGCATAAAACATAAAATACTGAGAATGTCAGAATTTAGAGATGCTAAAAAAAGACATAGAACATTGCTTTTATAGCTTATAGGTTATTTCTTGAGATAGACCTGAATCCTTTCACCTTAAAAAACTAACTGTCTGCCAGTGCTTCACTGAAAGGTGTTTGATCAGTACTTTTAATTTTAAATTTCAAGGTAAGAATTCTGAGTTATGTTATTCTTCTGAAATTGTTATTATTATAACAGTTTTATATGCCATCATGCAGTATCGATATTTTCATCTGGTATCATTCTTCCCCTCTCATTTCCTAGGAAAAAGATTGGGAAGGGGGGAGAGCTCACCATGCATATTTTAACCAGTATTGTCATAATGATAATTTGCTGATCTTAGTGCTTGTGGATTTTATATTTTTTAATAGGAAAAGTAAATAAGCATAGTTTCTAATATTTGAGGACAATTTTAAGTAGAAATTTCTCCATAATGAGTAATGTCTTTCTTTCTAGCTATAGACTACTATGAGAAACAGATTTATTCAAAACCCCAGTATATATGTTGCAAATACATTTTTAATCTATTTCTCTAACATGAAAGAGCTGGCCAGAGCTTAAACTTTTTTCTTTTGGTATGTCAAGCTTTGCTTTTTACGGTGTTTTATGTTACAACCTAATTAGTATCTTACAGTGCCCTTACATGTACTTAGGGTGTAGGGTTTCACTAAATACACTGAACGTTTTATTTTGGGGGACCTCTGTGACACACTCTAAGCAGTTTTAGGCAGGCTAAGAATATGATTCCAGTCAATCAAGCCTCTGGAGATAGGTTATCCACCTCTGGCTAATGCACTGCTATAAAACCTTCACTGGTTCTGACTGCGTGATACAGTCTGTTATTAAACCCCTTAACCGTGCGCGGCCACGGGATTCGGAAGGGGGGAGGGAGACAATTATTTCCAGTACTTCATAAAGCCTACTTCAACAAATTATGTGAAGATTAACTAATAGCAGCCTCAGCACTGGGTGGCTGGCCAAATTAGGTATGACTTATCAGACGGGTGCTTCACCGGCTGCTCTTTAGAGCCTGCGTTTGCAGAGAGGGTCTTTCAGTAGATGATGAACCAGGTCTGCACCGCAACAAAAGAGAGATCAAGCAAACGGTGCTTTGAGCTCCTCTGCAGACCGAGCCAGTTTGGAAAGCCAGTGAGGTCTCTGAGTGTCGGCAGTTTTCCTGCTGAGGATTAAATGTGCCTGCACAAAGCCAGGATATCCCACAAATCAAAAGCAGCGGGCAGAGAGAAGGGGCAAGCGATGGGAAGCACAGTTCGGAGCACCATGATGGATTAGGGAGAGGGCCTTGTGAATGCTCCCTTTTCTGAAGGGGAGATAATCCGTCAATCTCAACAGGGCAATCCTGTCAGACTACACCATGCTGGAATCCCTGGCATCCTCTTCGGTTTTTTATCTGTCCTGTGGAGGGCACCAGCATTCAATGGCAGTTGCTACCCTGGGCATTTCACAAGGAGCTGAGGAGGGATACGGGGCATGTTTGGAAAAGGAAGTATATTTTGGCGTCTCTGCAAAATGGCTGTATTATCTTCTGCCTTTGGAGGGCTGGGCAGAAACCAGTCCAGGATGTTTTGGAAAGGCTGACATCTCTAGCCTCGCAGTAATGAAATGCAAGATAAATTGTTCACGTTTAAAATATCTTAAGATTCAGACAGGGCAAGCTTATGCCAGTACTATGCAGGTAGAGCACTTACTGAGCTAGAAGGTCCTCCCAGGAGTAAAACCTAGGAAGATCTAGACTTAAACAGAGTTTATGTTTAACCATGAAGGAATCACCCTGCTCTCTCTACAAAGACCTTTCATTTCCATCTGGAATGAGTATACGATAACCTAGTCAGACCAGCCTCTCAGTGACCAATCAAAACACTGACTCCTGACATTTGCCTAATTATCTTTTCTCATCATCAGTCATCTCTTGAAGTCTTTGCTTCATTCAGATGCCAGGTATTTCCGAAATTAATCATGTCATTGAAAGCGGCATCTTTTCATGTAAATGGACTTTATTATCTGGATCGAAAAGCTCCCCCCGTCTCCTCCTTTGAGCTGCAAAAGCCCATTTGTAGCAAAAGTGTCTGAAATCTGACATGCTGCCTTCTCAAGAAAGATTCGTAGTGGTGACCTCCCAGCAAGAGCTAAGCATCCGTCACCGGGAGTGCGTGTGTGTGCTGCTTGCACCCTTGGGCTGGATGCATGCTAATTTGCCCCATTGTTTCGGGGTGAGTGGTTTTCCAGCACTTCCAAACAAACCCTTTTTGCATAAGCTTCTGTGTGTACAATTATTTTATGTTCACATCATTCCATCATCCTATGTCTTTTCCTGATATAAGAGGGGATGGAAATGTCTTTGTTTTCTTGTTACACTGGGGATTACAGGCTGGATTTAGCATGTTAGCAAGGCCACTCCTCTTTCATTAAATCCCATTTGACAAATGTTGGGACTATAGGATTGATCAGCCCATTGCACTGCTCATCCTAGCTTTAACTTTCAAAGGGGCACTATCTTCAAACCGTGTTGATTCAACAAGAAACCAACCCACAGTAATTGACTGTGCATGCAGAGTATTGCAGGGATAGATGAAGTAGCAATGACAGGCATACTCTTAGGATTTATCAAAGCCTTCGTAGAAGAACATATTCGTTTTTCGCATTAGACTCATATTTTAATGAATTCTATGATGGGCAGGATTAAGAGCAAGTCAGCACTGATAATGCAGTTCTTAATTTTGGAGATTTTACATTTTAAGTTTGTGGTGATGCATTTAACAACTCCTTTCAAAAACACCCTGTTATTTTATACCCATTGAGCTTCCTCTGGGACCATCTGAGGATTATTATTAATTGTTGGCAAGCTCTATACTCAGATTTAAAAAGTGAAATTTGGGTATCATCTGACTAAAAAGGTAGAAGTGGAAGCTTGTCACTGGCCTTCTGTGCTTACACTGTAAAGCACTAAAACCTTAAGGGTCACTGGTTTTTATCATCGGCAATGATCTAAAAGGATCAGCAAATTTATTAGAAAGTTTTCAGCATTGTGTGCCATGTGAGAGTCATGTTCTGTATTCCCTGGATTTCCTAGCAACAGTTTAAAAGCATGAACAGACCAAAAGTTGGGATTTTTTTAATGACAGGCACACTGTTACACAGCACTGAGGATAGCTACGAGTGTTTAGACGCAATGTATAGATTTTTGATTTTTGGATGCTAAAGGCAAAAAGAAGCAAGACCATTATCTAGTTTGCTTCTCTGTCTAGTAAAGGTCAAAAGACTCCTTCAAGGTTTTTATGATTCTGTATTTTTCAGCAGACCTTCCAAAGCTAATGTTAAACTATCATGACAGCAAAGCCACCACAATATTCATTAAATTGTTCCCATTGCTAAGCACTCTCATGGTTAAAAATTCCCCTTAATTTTTGGCATGAATTCATCTAGCTTTGACCTCTAGATGTTAGATCTTGTTTTATGTACGTCTTTGTTAAACTGAAGAGCTCTCCATCAAATTCTGTTTCCTCTGAAGGTTCTTGTATACTATGGTCAAGTCAATCCTTAACCTTCTCTCTATTAAGCTAAACAGTCTGAGCTTCTTGAGCCTCTCACAATTGTTTTCTAATCCTCACAGTGTTTTCGAGTCCTTTAGCCATTCCCTTGGCTCCTCTCTCTAATTTATCAAAAACCTCTTTAAACATAGGCACCAGAACTATTCCATTAGTGGTCACAACAGTGCCACAGAAAAAGATAATATAACCCGGGCTTCTCCCTGCTTACATATCCCAAAGACTGAACTTACCCTCCCAGCTACAGAGCTAACATGTAGCTGACCAGCCACCATCCTGCCATATTCCTTCTGGAGCCATCTCATTCCAGAAGAGCGTCATCTCCTTTTGTAACTGTTCCCTGGACTCTGTTTACCCAAAGTTATCATTTTACACTTCCCCTGGCTCATTGTTGTCTTTGTGCATCAGTATCCTGTCATCGCTACTTACAGTCCTCCCAGTCAGCAACGACTTCATGTTTTCTAACAGCTGTTGAAAATGTTGAACAGCACCCATCCACCAAAGAAATAATGCTTCATTCCCAAATTCTCAGTAAAGATGCCCCATATAGAGTGAAAGATTACCAGCTCCCCTTCCCCTCCTCCCTTGCTAAGAAAATTGAGCACTATAACACACAGAGAAGAGGCATTACCCTTATCTCTGCCTGGCACCTCACGTGTCATGCCCACTTTGGTGTGGGATTTTTCATTCTCTTCTTTTTTTTTTCAACATTGTCCTGAGAAAGTTCATATACCTGGTCCAGAAACAAGAGACTGGGAAACTTATCACCTCTACCAAGGTCTTGTCTGCCTGATAAAAGGATGTGTGCTAAAAACAAGATGCATTTCACCAAGTGAAGGCCATTTGTAGGAAGAGCAATGCTTGCCTCTTCTCAGTTAGATTGGCAGTTTTGTATAGGGTTGCTGCAGCTTTCTGAGAGTGGCAGGTTGCTTGGTGTTTGTTGTTAATTATTAACAGTAATTTATTGTTAATTATCATGTCATTATTGCTGTGGTACTACTTTGGTACTAAAGTGATGGGCAGCATCCATTTGTATGAGTAAAAGTATAGGCTTGTCCTAAGGAACTATAGGAAGGTTTTTTTAAAAAGTAAAGATAATAAAAAACCCTCACCAGTTTTAAATTATTTATCGCTATCAATGCATTTAAATGGATTTCCCTGTACTAGCCATAACATTTATTTTTCTCCATAGTTTTCAGTAGTTCTGGGAACTGTTTTTCACAGAAATGTCTAATTATTATCATTGGTAATTAAATTTATTTATTATGTTTTGCTGTTGCTGAAGGAGCTTCTCATGCCTTTGACATGCTTTCTTGTACACTCTCGCCAAAGATGAATGGAGGAATAATCAAATTCCAAAATAAAATTGTCAATCTTGACACTGTTCCTTTTTCATGCGGCAGTTTGTCACCATCTCTGATTTTTGTCCAGTTTAAAGTTATTTCATTTGTTTTTCTATTTTGTATTTTTTGAACATACTCTTTTTTTGCTTTAGGCTACTCTACCCCCCCCCTTTTTTTTAATTCATTCCTATCCCCAAATTGTCATTCATATTCTGATAACTTTTCAAGAAATCTTACAGAGCATCAGCTCCAGACTCTTCCTTAGCCTCTTTAGCCAAAATTTGTTATTTCCATGTTGCAATTTGAAAAAATGTGTGCAGTGGAAAAAGAGAGGGTGAAATTAAGAAGTGGAAAAGAATTTTCCATCCCAAAACCCCAATATTTTTGGTTGAATAATATGAAGAAAATTAAAAAAAAAAAAAAAAAAAAAAAAAAGAGAGAGAGAAGGAAAGGGAATTTTAAAACTTTCAGTTCTAGTGGAAAAAAAAATGAAGTTTTGAATGAACAGAAGCATATTTACAGAAAGGTGAGGTTCTGAGGTGGGTAGAAAAAGCAAAAGCAGAGGGAATTTTGGAGGAAAAAGAAAAGCTATAAATGGCAATTCTTTTTCTTTAGCGCTTGCTTTCTGCCCTTCTTTCATAGAGCATTAGGACACACAAGGGGTTAAAGGTCCAGGAAGAGAGCTAGGGAAGAAAAATCCCTCTGTTAATTGATCTGCCTGTCTGGTGACGAGGGCCAGCTGAAGCTTGTCAGAAACTGTATGAGCTGAATCAAGCTTGGGGCCCTAAGTAAAATACAGACACCTGGAGCGAGGAGGGGCTGGCTCGCACTGTGCGCAGCTATTTAGTTGTTCTTTTAATGTAGGCAGGGAAGGGAAAGGGTCAAGCAGTGCTGAGCCTGGGCTTGAGAGATGTCAAATAGTTTTTCCACTGAAAAGAAACAAGGCTAAAGCCTGTTAATGGCATCTAATGCTATTATTGTGAAAGTCTGTGTGTACTTGTGGGCTTGCTGGTGTATGTTGGAGGCACGTTTTGGCAATTGAGGAGGCATTGTTGTTTGATAGTCTTACCCATAGGCATGTCACTGGGCAAGCAGCAGTGGAAATTTGGAGTGAAATCTGCACAACTTGATTTCAATTCATGCTGCTTAGGGCAATATGCTCAGAGGGGATCCTTTACCTCCTGCCCTGCTTCCCTTTCCAAAGGATGAAGTGATCCAGAGTACATCCTAAAAAACATTTTTCTTTCTCCTTACTCTTGGTTCTGCCTCCAGACGCCTCTGCCGATGCAATCTGGCTAGGATTCTGCATGCCACTTTGTTTGACCCTGATGACATAAGTTGACGCATGTACTTTTGAACCTTCCCAAGAATGAATAATATCCCTGCAATAAAATGAAATCCTAGCATTTTTAACCCACCAAGCCCCTGTGATTTCTGGGGCTGGGCATGTCAAATGGTGGCTCAGCCGATGGATGCCTGAAATGGAAGTGGATAGATTTCAACCCCCAAACAAACAAGCCATTGAGACCTGGCACTAATCCACTTTTCTCCTGATACCTGTGATGAGCACATTTGAAACACTGAAAGCTTTTTTTCATGGTTATTGGGAGGAGAGAGAGGACTAAAGAAGGTGAAAAAGAGCAGAGAGACTTGTGGCTTCAGATTTTAAAGGTAGCAAGTACCCTAGGAAATCTCAGGGGCTGGGGGAGGCTCGCTGGAACTAAAGCTGCGAACCATCAGGGTTGCTTTGATTCTCCTGTGTTAGGTGTAACTTAAAATAGGTCTTTCCCTCCCCTTTGTCCTGAGTTCCCAAAATACTACACTTCAATTAGAGATGGGCCTCAAGGTTACACCAAGTTCAGACTTCCGCCGATTTTAGTGAGGTCAAACCCAGAACTTTATTTGGGGATTTTTATGCTTTTTGAAGACTTCCGTACACCTGGCTGAGCCCAGGCCATATAAAGGAGGACCAAGACACAAATGAACTGCATCATCATTATTAATGTAAGATCTTAAGCCTTAGTTATGCCATTCCTGCAGCTTTCCCATTTGGTGTCCAGACATGCCAAGAGCAGACCACAAGGAGACATGAGCAGAGCCCTTTTCTTCAAGAGAAGCTGCCAAGCTTCTCCTTAAAGTCCTTAAACCCTGTCAAGGTACTGTGAAATATTCAAATGGTCTTATCTGGAGGAGGATTGTACTTAAATCAGGATGCAGGAGGCTGTATTTGGCTGAACCAGTGTGATAACTCTGCATGGCTGAAATAGAAACTGCCAGTATTTATTTGTGTGTATTATTTGTTGGACTCCAGGAATCCTTTTTCCTCTGGACTTCTAGTACTATTCCCATCTATCAATGGAATGAAAGGTTTGCCTAAACACGGTAAATTTGCATATTTATATTTAAATATTGCATTGAAAATGGCAAGGACAAATAAAAATCTTAGAAGGAGATTAGGTCTTTCCTTGATTAGGTATTTTTTTAAATTAAAATAAAATAATATTTTATTTATTTCATTTATTTAATTTATTTAAAATGATAAGACTACCTTGAATCTGTCTTTCACACTTCAATTTTGTTTTGTTTCTTGAAGAGAGGCACTGAGGAGAACTGATTGCAGTTATTCTTGACATTTTAAATGGCCATCCTTTTCCTCTTGGATATGGTACCCAGATGTATAGTTAGAAAGTTAAAGTGGCTCAGCTAAAGATAAGGATGCTGTGAACTTCGGTTTTACAACTCCTGCCTTGGCCTCCCAGCCCAGCTGATTTAGTAGGAATGAGCTTGCCCAGCTCACAGAAATTCAGCCCAGGGGGAAAAGGAGGGGGGAGGAAATAACAGTACTCCACAGACCTCTGCTCCAAATGCACGTAGAAAACTGCTTGACCGGAATGTCGAGAGCAATCCTGGCTCTGCAGCCTCCCCTAAACCAGGGGCCTGGGGGAGCTGCCCACAGTAGGGAGGCTGAGCCTGAGGAGTGGTATGGGCAGGAGCTGGGGTTGCCTGCCTGGAGAAATACAGGAGATGGAAAGATAATAAAAGGAAAGCATGGGGAACAGATTGCTTGAGAAGAATATTTTAGCTTAATAAAAAAAAAAAAGTCCACAGACAACCCACTCCTCTAAGATTACAGTCTTCTGTATGAGACTGTTGAAATTTATACAAGAGAGATAGACATAACGAAAGAAATTGTTTATTTGTTTGTTTGCCTTTATAAAACCCATTTGGGAGGAACATCAACAAATATACCATACATCAGTTATCTGCCTTATACCAGTTACACTGATGCTGGAGACATCTTTTGTTCGAAATTAATGTATGTAATAAAGTTTTACATTTTTCATATGTTTTGAAGTATGTGGGTCATAATTCTTTTGACTGCATAATTACTTTTTCTACACAAGAAAAATGAGGTGCTTAGTACTAAGTAAATAACCTCAAAACAAACCAAGAAAAACAGTTGCATCTTTTTTATCTTCTGGGTCTTGCACAATAAATATTTTGCTAGAAACTTTAAAAAATAGTTATATATTCTCAATATAATTTCACTTAAAAAAAACCCCACTCTAGAATCACATTGAAAAATACACTGAAGTTAGAGAGGAAAAGAAATGTATTATTTTGTGACATTTTTAGGTGCAGATGAAAATAATACTTACTGGAAGGGTTTGCCTGGTTAATCATTTTAGGTTTTCCTCTCTTCTTTTCTGGACCATCAAAAAGCTCCAGTAAATGAATTTCCCTAAATCCAAGAACATTTAGTGCTCTTGCTTCTCTGCCTCCATTCCCTTAAACTGAGCCTGAAGCCATGACTAAAGAACCAGTGTGATATGCAGACACATGAGAAGGACAGTCCAGTTGAACCAGCAGGCAATGGAAAAACTCCCTCTGTAAATCAAATTGCCTTAATTTTGATTCCTAATGGCAGACATTGGAAAATGGTGTGAGAACCTCCAAAAAATAAGAGTCTGGCTTATATATTATGCCAGTATAAAAGAAGGGGTTGTGCTCTGGTTTTTTTGCCTAATTCAGGACCCTTTTTGTTTGTTGACGTGGTTTTCTGAGATTTCTGGATGGTGTTACATTGGGCTTGCGAACCTCTCTCTTTTTTTATCTTGAGCACCAGAAACTTTTTAGAAGATTTTTAAAGAAAATAGGACTTGCAGAGATGGCAGCAGCAGCTTAGGTTCTCCAACCACTAAACAACTGTATATATGGGGTGCAGGAGGATGCTCTGGCCATGTACCACTGGCAGCAACTCAGTCCCTGAAGGAAAGGAGCCCTGGAAAAGGTCAAAACCAGTTTGCCATTTCTAATCCTTAAGCACTGAACTAATGTCAACTCAGGGTCATGTAAATACAGATAGGAAAAGGGGAGGAAGGAATGCTTTAGGGGGGAAAAAAAGAGGTATGGGGGTTTTTTAAACTAAACTGAAGTAAGGAACTCTTCATCAGAAATCAGGGAGTCACACCAGGTTTGGCACTGGCTTAAATAAATCAATTAAAGTACTGATTTAAGTTAAACCAATATGCTAGCAAGGCCCTAGGTTTTCATCTTCTGAAGACTTATGTGCATGCTTGGCTGAACAGTGGGAGTGATTATCTGTATAATTCATGGTAGGAATACAGCCCTATTATTTAAGGATTCAGCTTTATAATGTACTCTGTATTTGCAGATTGTTGCCTCTGTATAGGGCTTCTGTGGATTTGGAGCCACTTGCTCTGGGTAAAATGTATTTCCAACTCCTCCACCCACCCCTTTATTATGCTCTCATGGTTGTGACTGTTGTGTCTCCCACCTCATCTGCATGAATTGCACTGGTGGTGCTGGTGAGGAACATGCCACTTCTGCGGAGCCAGGACATTTTTTATAAATATGTAAATAAAATTTACCTTCTTTTGGTGACCCCTTGAAGGGCCATTTTTGGCCTGCAGCAAATATTTATGTGTGAGCTGTAAACCCCTGAAACTGAGGGGTTATAGTGGAAATGCTGACAGAGTATTAAGAGACCTTTAACCCTTGGTTTAGCTGGCCCTGCTATAATTACAGGTCTGTCTGTTATTTTCAATAGCACTCGTCATGACCTTGCCTCTATTTTTTAATTATAGTAGAAGTTGTGAAGGGAATTATTACTAAGTTGGGGGTTCCCCATCTCTCTGAATTCAATTTTTATTAAACATGTAAAGCGCTGAAGAGGCAGGATTGGGCTAATAGCCTTTTCCCTCCCTTTCCCTCCCTCCTTTCTGGACTGTGGTTCAAGTTGTGCATAAGCCCTGAGTAAAAGCCCTGTGATTTGAGCCTTCCAAATCCCCTGTGAGCACTGAAACTGGCTGTACAATAAGCATCAAAGGTTAATGAACAAGGGAAAAAAAGTTGACATTTTATTTGGTAATGATTCTGATGCTTAAAATCCGGATGGAAAAGATGAGATCCAGGAGAAGGTCGCTTTTTCTTTTGTCCTTCTCTCCTTTTCTTTTCCAAAACCTCTGTGTCTGGAGGAGGCAGGTTCTATCAAACCCCAGAAAAGTCTGTTTAGGAACGTTTGTGATCACAAACAACTGGGCTGTAGCTTGCAGCTTAAGGAAACCAGCTGGAATACATTTTTCAAGCTGCACTGTCAGTCCCTGCTCTGGCTCCCCCCTACTTTGGGGAGGGAGGGAACTCACTGGGCCAATGATATCCACCCCTTTCACTGCTGACCCATAGCAGTTCAGCGAGCTGCCGCCGCTCAAGGTGGGAAAATGCCCCATTCTCATCGGCTGTGCAATGTCCCATTGGGTTTTCATATTTGGCCCCTGCAGAAGTTCCCTCAGCCTCGGTTGCCCAAACTTAATGAGGCTGAAGATGCCCACCAAGTCTGCAGTGTGCAGGGAATCCCCAAGTAATAGGGACATTTTACAGCTTAGTGTACCATTGCTAAAGGGATGATGGAGTGATGTATGTTTCCTTGGCTGGTGAACTATTCCCAGCGGCCCAGCAGTAGCCTGGAAACCTCCAGAGGCGACAGCAGCACCCATCCCCAGTATCACTATGGGACTCTCCTGATCCATGCATCTCAGCATGGTTAGAGCAGTGGAGGGCCACATGTAGCCTGGAGAAAGGGAGAGCCTCCATCCTAAAGTTGTAGTGTTTTGGGATGAGCACTGGCTTTTCTTATCATGAGACTGACCTAAACTCTGTATTTTGCATACACAAAGCCCCTGACACTGAAAGAGGCAAGCAGAGAGAAAAGTCATGGTGTAGAAAGAGCACAACAGATCCTTGCATTGCAGCACAGGCAGGTTAAAAACAAGAGGATGACAAGAGATATACTTCAGGGCAGGAATTTTCCTGGGATCCTCTGGCTTCCCGCTCATATCCTCAAAATGACCCCCAGGAAGGGTACAGGCTTCGTGTTGGCCTTCATCCCCCAGGTAAGGGGACCTTGGCTGCTCTTTCAGTATCTCCCCATAAGATCCACAAATTGAACCTGTGGAGCAGTTTAGGTATTTTCCTTTTTAATAGGAGTGATGGATTGGCCTTCAGTGGCTGAATGACCTTTCTGTTCCAGTCTAGGCAGCTGCAGAGGGTTTGAGAAACATGACTGGATCAGGCCCTTAGGAAATGCTTTCACTAAAGCACTTTATGTACATTCGGGGATCTCATGAATCACTGGGCTTTGCAGATAACTTTACCCTTAAAATATAGGCGATTATATTCATTTTAATATTTACCCAGGTAGGATACAAAGCATGTGGCCATGAGGCGTAAAGCAGCGGTGAGCGATGGCTTGTCTGCATTGTTTATAGATGAGTAATTAGAGCTGCTGTGCTGAGGCTGTGGGATGGGGACCAAACTGGCAGGATATTTATTTACATGAGTCAGTGAATGAAACTGAGTTGGGAGCATAACTTATAGGTGTTGTTCTTTCTCTCCCCACTCCAGGCCCCCTGCCCCCAAAAAAAGCAGTTTCGGAGTATCCATGGCTACTTAATGCTGTATCTTCACACTACTTATTTTGAACACTATGTTCCTTTATTGAGGTGAAAGGAAAATGAATTAGCAAAAGCTGGCACACTGGCACAGGTAATTAATATTGTGTGGGCGAGAGAGGGAGAACACTTTTTAAATGGCTTGCATTACATTTATAAATCTGTTCTGTGGTGTTCACTGCTTGTAGTTATGGCTAAGGATGCTCATCTGCCCCTCATCTTCCACTGCATACCAACTGACTGCCTTCTCCGCTTCGAGGATGTTGAGTATTTCACCTTGAATAATGTAGACCTTAAATTAAGTATGTACTTAAATTAAGTATTGCTCATATGCAATTATCAATAAAAGAAACATCTTCTTGTTGATCAAATGAGTGAGCTTTTTTTCTGGGAAAGGTGAGAATTTTGAGAGACAAAATTTTACAGTGAAGTCACCTCTGCAGGTTTACCCAATCTTATCAGTGCTTTCCCAGAATATTTTCTCCTGCTTTAAAGTGTACATTGACATCAAAACTTTTGTTAAAAGCAGGACTGAAAGTAGGTATTATTCTAAGAAACAAAACACACCTTTTTTTTCCCATAGGCCTTTGGATTTTAGACTACTGAAAAATGTGTAGAATGTATGAAAATGTAGACCCTTGGCTCCAAAATTAAAATAGCATTCCTATTCCAAAATTAGTTATGAGAGTGGGTTTCCACTTTTCCACCTGCTTCAATTAAATCAATAACCCATCTGTACACTATCATTTTAGCTCTTAAGGTGGAAGGAATTGTAGGGGAAGTGTGGTGTAGAAAGGTTAAGCTTACACATGGTGGCACAAAAAGGAAACATGAACTGGGACTGGCATCTCACCAAGCATTGGGTTGTTTTGGTTTATGTGCTTCTTTACACCTAGCTCTTCATTTGCAGCATTTGTTAAAATGCTGAAGAGCAGGTTGCTATTTTCATATACCTGTCCAAAACACATGGACTTACGTTTACAAATTAATCACAAGTGTGTCCATGCTATAAGCCAGTGTTAATTTCCTTGTTTTCTGGAATGTTGACAGTTGGATAGGTAGGCTCCATTGCTACATACTATGAATATTCCCTGTATCTTTCTTTTTAAAATGTATTTTGGCTTTATTATAAGTATCTTCACAAATCTGGAGACCTAAGCAGGGGAAGCATGAGCTGGCCAGGAGAACTCTCCTCTATGTGTCTCTTAGGTAGCTGCCCTGTGGTGAGGTGACCAGGGGATAACTTAGCCAGGTCACTTGCTCTCCATATCCTACTGCTTTTTTTGATCTAAGTGCTTCTTCTGCCCTTTCCACTTTCCCTAACCTACCAGGACTGGCGTGGATACACATATAGATAGAAGCAACACTGGACCATATTCCTTCTTTGTAGGTCTATTAAAACCTACATCAAGACTACTCATACTTGACAGTGGGATTTTCCTTTCTTTTCCTTTCTCTCTTTCTTTCTTTCTTTCTCTCTTTCTTTCTTTCTCTCTTTCTTTCTTTCTTTCTTTCTTTCTTTCTTTCTTTCTTTCTTTCTTTCTTTCTTTCTTTCTTTCTTTCTTTTCTTTCTTTCTTTTCTTTTTCTTTTTCTTTCTTTCTTTCTTTCTTTCTTTCTTTCTTTCTTTCTTTCTTTCTTTCTTTCTTTCTTTTTCTTTCTTTCTCTTTCTTTCTTTCTTTCTTTCTTTCTTTCTTTCTTTCTTTCTTTCTTTCTTTCTTTCTTTCTTTCTCTCTCTCTTTCTTTCTCTCTCTCTCTTTCTTTCTTTCTTTCTTTCTTTCTTTCTTTCTCTCTCTCTCTCTCTCTCTCTCTTTCTCTCTTTCTCTCTTTCTCTCTTTCTCTCTTTCCTGTGGTATCTGTTGCTACTAAACGTGGTACTTGTTGGTAAAGGCAGGGTTTTTTTGTTTTTTTTTAATATACAAAATGTTCAGAAACAGTTATTTCCTTTCTGAAGACAGTTATTTACTCTTTTGTATATTCCCTAAATGCTATAGGGATATTCTTCTTTGTAACTCTGGCTAAAATGAAATATAATGGAGGAAACCTCTGGCTGTATGTTAGAACAGGTCAGGAAGGGGGCAAGTTGATTTATGCTTCCAAATGATCCAATGCCATGAAGCATTTAAAGGCACACTGGCTTGCAAGGATGTGAGGGGTCCTTAGTTGCCACTGACAGGCACAGCAGAGCAGTAGCCCCCGCACTGGCTTTGGGAGGAGGCTGCAATCCACTGCCCACACCATCCTGTACAGAGAGATGCTGCTGGTCCCAATGCAAAAGCCAAGACTCAGGGGAACTCATGCTTTCAAGTCATTTGTCTGCTTCCTGAAATCCTACATGATCTACCCAAGTGCCAAAGTAAATGAACAAATCACATTTTTAATGTTTTGCTCATTTTGTTTGATAGATTGCCAAGAGAGAAATTTCAAGGGGTCTACAAGTCTTTCAGGTGAAAGAGTTACTTTCTGCTGTTTTTCATGTGAGTAAAAAGCTGCTCTATAAAGGATTAGGAGTCTTTATTCAGAATTTGAACTTTAACATTCCTCAAGCCTCAAATTTTTAATCTTCAAAAGAAAGTAGTTATTTCATGGTGAGTTATGAAACGTGAATTATTTATTCCACTAGTAAATATGTAATTAGGCATATTTTGAAAATCTGTAATTAATCCCTCACCCCTTAAACCCATAAGAAATGCTAATATGCCTCTGAGGTAAGGCAGGTTTCTATAAAGGGCATTATATAAGCTGTTCTGATCTGTTGTATAATTATGTTTGCTGTCTGTAGTGGAAAAAAAAATCCTAGTGAGAATTTGTTGTGGAGGAAAGGGAAGAAAGGGAAGAAAAAGCTTCACTCCTCACTGAGCAGGAGGCAATTATTAAATGGCAATATATCCAAAGCTTTTCATTTGGTTGGATTGGGTTTCAAAGGGTGCGGTGCACACATTGGGCAAGAAAATCAAAGCTGGTTGTTTTATTCCTACTAGATGCAGCAAACTATCACCCCTGCCTCAATAACCTCAGAGCCAAGGAGATATTTTGGCCTGGCTACACCCACAGTTTAACACAACTGTTATTACCCTTTTATCCTCTTGTTCCAGTACCTTCCCCAGTGGATTTTTCCTGATAAAACATGGAGGTCTTGAATCCAAGCGGTATCTTTTGAGCCATGTTCACTTTTTCATCTTGCATCATGATAACACAGTATAAAGAAATATCACCAAAAAGAAATATATTTATCTTTTTTTTATATATATGAAATATGATTTTCTAGCTTGCTTTAGCAGCAAGGAAATCTGTTGAGAAAAAAGTTTGTCTGACCAATTTTACCATTGTGGAAAGCCCAAGAGCAGACTGCTAAGCTCAAACATGGGTTTAGTTTGAAATATCTAGACATTTTGTGAGCCTTTCACTAACAGCAAGTGCCAGAACTTTGTCACTTTGCTGTAAGAGTCTCTTGTTAACATTTTAACTTCATTGAGAAGACAGAGACAACCTCCTTCTTGAGTCAATGAAAGCCATTTTGGTCAAAATTGGGCATTTTGGCACTTAGGATTGGACTTAGGGGTCTTCATAAGGGACCACTACACATTCAGAAAATATTATATAAATTTTCTCAAAAAACAAGCAGACAAGTGCATACAGATATGTTTATTGGTGATTAGTGAATACAGCCACCTGACTATAGCCTCAGAAGAAGTAGGTTGCTGTTTTCCAAAACACAATGCCAGGGGAAAGATTTTTCTGTATGATGTGGATGGTTTTCAATACTTAACCATTCTCAAAGTCCTAATTATTTAGCTTATTAGTTCATTATTTTCTCACTCCCACCAGTAGTGATATGTGGGAATTTTTTTCTACTTTTCCTCCATGCAGCTTTTGTCCCAAGGCAAGAACCTTAGGTCAAACCTGTAGCCTCAAAATTATCTGGCTTTAGAAGCCCTCTGAAAGACACACCTTTAAATGTGTGCTGAACTTGTCCATCGAGAGCAGGAAGCATATGCTGACTCAGTACTTGATGAAGGAAGTCAACCAGAATTTGGGCATCAATAAAGCAGGTGTACAGCCATTTCTCTTCTGAAATGTAGGCAACTTCATGTTAGAAGGGTTGTAGCTCCTAAAACTCTGCAGTAAGAAGAAAGAAGCTAAAAAATACCCATCAGGCTGCTCCTCAAGAGGAATATAAGCCTGATTCAATGACATTCAGTGGTACAGCACCACTGAAGTGAACATGCCTTCTTGTAGTCTGAATTAATTTAAAGCAATAGGAAATACAGTATTCTGTAGAAGCTGTTGACCTCCTGTTGCATTTTTATGGGTATTTTAATGTTTGTCATCTTTATTAAAGACCTCGGAGATGTGAGAGGATGTGAGAATCCCAGCTTTTGTCTGAATCAAGCAAGTACCAACAGGGAAGATGCTGTTGCACTGGGGAGAAAGTCTGTGAAAATATACCCTGCTCCACTGTGGTTTTTGTTCTGAAAGCCTTTAATGCTTAGATACTCTCTTAGGAGAAAAACAAGGCATTTCCAGGGAGTCATTTATGCCACCTTAAATAGATGTGTTGGCTTTTCCATACCCATTAGCCCACAGCAAATGACAAGACATCTAATTTTCTGGTGCATGAATAGTTGACTGAAGTAAGCAGAAGTCAGGTCAAGCTCTGAGAGAACCTAGTCCAGATGGCAATTACAAAGAGCTTCATATGTATCACTGAAATTTTATTATTTTTAAGTCCAGATGATAATTTCTGAGGTCCTAAATGATGAGTATTCAGCACTGGCATTTGGCAAACCTATGTCTGCTTATTTTTATTTCAATTACACATAAGTCAAAAATAGTCTTGTTTGTATTTTAAGGCACAGCAAAGAGGGAGTATAAATCCCCATAATGTGAGCTTTTCGATGAGGTTTCATTTCAGTTTTCAATTCATTTTGTAAAGTGAATTAACAATAGAAGTGCTGCCAGTGGACATTATGGCCCAAAGTATGCTGGCTTCAGCAATGGAGAGATAAACCTCTCCTCAGATGCTTTTGGTGTAGAGAAGTGTTTGTATCAACAAAACAATCCTCAAAAATGTAAAGGACTGCTGCAAAGAGGAAGGGAACAATCAAATCTCGACGCCTCTTGAAGATAGGGCAAGAAGTAATGAGCTTAAATTGCAGTAAGAAAGATTCAGGTTAAAACCATCTTGTGATAAGAACAGTGATGCACTGCAAGACACTGCCTGGGGAGATGGCAGCATTTTCAGCACTGAAGGCCTTAAAACCCCAAAGATAAGCATTCTGTCAGGAATGACACAGGTGCCATGGGCCTGGGAAGGGACTGGTGACCTCTGGAAAACCCCTCCAGCCCTTTGAGGTGATGACTTTTCAGGGTTATGCACTTTGGGATGGTCTGCAATGTGAAGTGCCAGGAGAGTTGTGCCTGTTGGAGATTTTCATCTGTGATAGAGGATCCATGTTGTTAGGTCTGGGGAGGTCTGAAGAATGATAAATGAGTTTGGAGGAAATGAGAAGGAACACACTAGCATGCCTCGTTTCAGGAAAAATAACTTAGGCAAATTTGGTATCATGAAGTCCAAGTCTTTTGATGGACCCTCTCCTTGTTTTTCTGATGAACTGTCAGGGTTCATCACTGTTCAGCTTTCTTGCTGGCCACAGATATCCCTAAGTAGGAGAGTTGGAGTGTTTCATTTGCACCATTCAGCAAAGCAGGAGATTGACAAAACCTTGAGGGAAGGGAAAAAGGATGGGCATGGGGGAAATGCAGTGGAAGGAGAAAGGAAATTGAAGTTATCAGGAGCCTTTAGAGGGCAGTAAGAATCCTTGGAGGAAAAAAAAAAAAGGGGAAAATAAAGAAGGCTGTAGTGGATGAGACATGGAACATGGTGTTAAAGGGGGAGCTGAAAGGAAACGTTCCAGGATTTTGGTTGACGAACCTCCTGACCACACTGAACTTCCCAGGTATTGTTTATTCCTGATGGGTTTCTGATAATGCCCATGAACAGAGCTTTTGCTGATAAGCTCAGGTGAATAGTAGTGGTATGATAAATATGCTTCTACTTGCCCCCTGCCAAGATATTAGTGGAAATTTGATGTTGTCTGTCTTCTAGACTCAGGATGGAATTGTTTGCTTTCTCGGTATAAATACAAAGAGTCAGTAAAACAAATGAAGCCCAAGAACCTTGAAATGCTACCAATTGCTTTCCTGCACCATTAAATGGTTCCTCCCTGAGAAAAGAAACAGATTCCTGGTCCCAGTATGTAAATTTGTGTGTGTGTTCATCCATGTTTGTGTGCTGTGCAGGCACCATACCCGGGGTGCATGTCACCTGAAGGAAGAGGCGGAAGCAATGGGATGAGCCCATGCGCCCACTGCTCTGAAGGCTGCTGTCACTACCACAGTCTCCCTCTCAGTGATAACTTCCTTGAGAAAACTTTGACTCCTTGGCAAGACGGGAATTTGCTCCACATGAGCAAATAATACCTGAATTTTGCCTCTTCACACCGCAAGGAAAGCTCCCAATTTTATTTGCCAGGTGTTTCTCAAGGCAGTATCCCCTACCCTATCAAAAGGTTCTCTTACATCGTCATTCATTAAACATTTGCTGTACAATAATTCCATTGTGCCATTGTATTCCAGCTTTCTGTGTTTAGCTGCTCATGGTAAAATTGCTTTTACTATGAGACTAATATGACTGCATGGAGGATTAATGTGCTACTGCACATAAACACTTGCCTTGCCAACTGGTCCTAGTTAGTTGGTTTGAGTGTAAACCATGGGAGAGGTTTGAAGTGAGAAGGCATACAAATCTGAAGCCAGGATCTAACGCGACATTACCTGCTTTGCTACCTTATCCGTGGGTCCCCACTTCCCAAGTATGTTACATATAATTGCTACATTGTATTTTTAATTTTGTTTGTTTTCCTCCTTGCAGTGCCCATTTCTTGCGTTTCTTCTTCACTGTATATAGTACCCCAGCAACATCCACGTTTATAATTACAGAGGATAAAGTTATAATATTCCTGAGGCAAAACTGCATTTTAACAACTGTGCTAATGTGGAAAACAACTTGTGCAGAATAAATATGCCCTACAATTAGTGGTATGCCGACATTTTTCATGGTTACCTTACATATAAATAAACTCAAGCCACTGACATTTTTCCTAAGGGCTTTTATCTCTGCAGCCCCAAAACTGCAGACAGATTTGTTGTAAGTAACACTATCACCATAATAAGTTTGAAAGCCCATTATTTTTTTAAAAAAATTCATCTGCTTTTACATCTGCATAGCTTGGGGCTGGGCTGGTGGGTCTGATATTGTCTGTCTGATGAACCATGGGTGCGTCCTGGGCTCCCCGAAGCCTATCATTTGGCTGAGGCTAACAGGAGGTGACTGGGCAAAGCCGTTTCACCTGAGGGTGGGCCAGGTCACAGGTCACTTGTAATAGCTTCTCCATGCATCTCCAGACCTGTAAATGAGACCAGAGCCTGACTCACTCCACTACACTTTCTTTGTCTTAGACGGATGCTCTAATCAAACAAATTACCTAGCCCATGATCACAGCCACTGAGCCAGAGATGGTTTTGCAGACGCTTGTCTGGAGCCCTCCAAGGCCCCTCGACCGTGCAGCGCTGCTTAAAAGAAAGGGCTAATGTTTTTCACCAAAGATAATAAAAAGATTGCGGTCACTTGGCTAAGCTGGCCTCAGAAAAAAATCCCCAGAGACACCATGGGACACGGTTTGACACACACACAGCACAGCAAAGGGCACATATAGGAAATAATGATGGCTCTGGCTGCCCCCAGCGTGGGGGTACACACACTATGGGTCTATGGACCCAGTGCATCTCCATAAAGCCTAAATGCTACATCAGTAAGGGAGTAGGTGCGCCTTCCCTCTGGGTGGGATTACTCTCTGCTTGGGGTTTTATTTTCTTTTTTTTGAAGGGGAAAAAGACTGAGATGGGCAAAAATCCCATGGGAAGAAGGTGAACCCAACCATAAATAACTGGGCTTATCCAGCACCAATAGAGAAAAGCATACAGGCGTGGCTTTTTTATTGTAAAAGTCAGCCTTAGGCAAAGAATTTAAAACTGATCAGCCTGCAACAAACATATTATATTAATCTTGTATTTATTTATTGCACAGTCCTTTAGTTTTATTTATTGAGTGTCATTTCCTACTGTACTGCAGGCAGTGCTGTCACTGTATTTTCTTAAAACTTTCACGATAAATTGTGAACATTAAAAAAATCCCAGCCATCCCATATTTTTATCCTGCATTTTCCAGATATTTTGGCTCTTGTAGAAGTAATGTCAGTTGTTTACTTGATTCTGACTCAAAGAGAAACAAAACAAACCACCACCCTAGGTACTTTCTAGTTTCAGATGTTTTGTGTGATTGTAAAAGAGAAAGAAACCAGTTTTGACTGAGAGAATGAGCTACTGCAAACAATCTGTTGCTAATATAGTCTAATTGCTAGTGATATTTTGAGAAAACAATTAAATTGGAAGTGGGGCTACTTTGGTGTTTATTGTCTGTGACAGCTTCTTTTGGAAACAGGCTCAAGGGCTGCCGAGCTGAGGCTGTGATGATGTGTGAATAATACTTATCATCAATACAGGGCCAGCCAGCAAAGCAGGGAGTTACCAAATGGGCAAACTCACCTGTTAGACATGTCAGGATGGGCAGGGAGCTGTTACATGGTCACAGGTGGGTCTTTCCACTTACCCGTATTTGCATCCTGGAGCATCAATGTCGTTTTATGGCACTAGAAATTGGGGGGGAAGATGCTTAAGTGCCTCCTGGGTTTGAGCTAAAAAGTCTGTATAAATTTGGTTGTTGGAGGGAAAGATACCATATACTGGAAGAAATACATTTGAACCATGAGTCTAACAGCTCAGAGGAAAAGTCTGGGCAAAATTCCCATGGATTTTCCCACATCCACGTTTTCACTGCCAGTTGTCACTGTGATTAGTTCAAGGTGTAAACAGACAAGCCCTCTGCAAGCAGATGTGCTAAAAGAAGAGGTTGTCACCCACCACCAGGCCTCCCACTTCTTCTTTAGCACCCTCTGGTGGGATACACCCCCTGTCCCTCCCCAACAGCAGAACTGCTCACCTGGGTCCATCCAGCCCCATTTTGAACATCTCCAGTCAGTGCTCCAAAGACTTCTGCTGAGATGAAGCCATTCCTGTGCAGCCTCCACCTGATGGGCTGCAGCCATCACAAAGAAGCTGAGTGGGCATAAAAACGTTGCCTTGAGGCTACCATAACGCTGTGAAGGCTTTGTATAAGCCTGTGATATGGTTGGATCAGCAGTATTTAATTGAGTTCTTGTCATGCAATCACATACAAGCTACCACAGGAATGTCATTAAAGAGAGATGGTAATTTTCAGTTCAAAGAGGTCAGATCTTTGGAAATATGCGACACTGTAAAATGGTTACAACGGTTCAGTTACTGAACTTGGTACCACTAGAAGAGGTCATCACCAGCCCCACCCCACACCATCCTGGCCTTCAGCAAATGCTGAGTGTGTGTTGCTGCTCCTCAGTGTCGAGAAGTCCAGGCATAGCAGAGAAGAGTGTTTAACCCCATCTATGTATTGGTTGGTGAGTTGCAGAGTTTGAATTTGCAAGCTTTTCTACTGTGGCAGTAAGTCTAGGAAACACTTCTTTATACCTCCTTTGAGAACACTAGTGCTCACAGTATCTTCCAGCTACAGAAGCCAGAGATTTAGGAAAAGCATCAACTGCTATCTAAGTGGGAACAAAATCAGTTGAAGGGTTTTGACAGTGAGAGACAGTGTCTCAGGAGCTCTCTCATTTTTGTCCTCCCTGCAGAACTGCTTGTATCAAGACCTTAAAGCCCCTCTGTAAAAGCTGTTTGTGTGAGAGCAGATGGTATTTCATTGTCTTCTGCTACTGATCTTGAATTATCAGCCTTTATAATGAAAATGCCAATTCAGCCTTGACTGTTCTGCTATAACTCTACCAGGACCACTATAATGCACACACCATATATACTGAATATTTATTGTGGTACTGTGCATATTATTTATTGTATATGCAGCATATTTTGTAGGTGAAAAATGATACCTTATCTAAGTCAATGAGCATAACCCAGAAAAATATGGCAGAGTAATCATGTGATTCATAATTGACATCTGCTCTCTAAAGACTTGGACAGAATCTGAATTTTCAGCATGTACTGGAAATGCTCTTCTGTTTGCTGGTCTGGGCATAACCATACCACTACTCTCTCCAGCAGCTCCATCAGTCTTCTGTATTTCCATAATTCCCTGGGTGCATAGAAAATCTGGGCCAGGCACATGCTGAAAATATTTCAAGAAGTTGCAAAAAAGTGCCGATATTTTTCAGTGTCCAGAAATAAGACAAGGAAGCGGGTTTTTTCTGTCCAAATGCTAATGAAGACCAGCCTGTGCTCATCCTCAGGGTTTTCATAGATTCACAGTGGGATTTTATGTGTACATGTGTGTTCACGTATATAAGAGTGTATCTTCTGCTCTGATTTCACCACTCTGTTGGATATCACCACACAGCCTGGATGTGGCCAGACCAGCAAAACCTCTGCAGCCTCACCCCCCTCCAGCACTGACTCTTTGGTTCAATCCTATTGTAAACCCCCATTTCATGAATGTGCTTTTTCTGAAACAGCATACAGGTTCCTTGCATGTACTTGGAACAGTATGTGGTCAAATTGCTGAGGAAAGAGGAGTTGGGGTGTGGTGGTCAATGTTTTTTTTCACTTTTTTGTCACTGATCTTTCTGGTTATGAGAAGCTCATGGGGGAGTGGGTGATCCGGCTGCATTCAGGTCCTTCTAATATCTTGTCTCATCAGCCTTATTATTAACCAGATTTCCAGACTTAATGTATCAATGGGGATACACAGGCATCAGTGAACAACTCCTCAGAGGAGAGGAGGGATGCGGAAAAATCCACAGAAATTGCATTAGGTAAAGTCACGTCTGATCTACAGAGACTTGACTGAGTTTATGAAGAATAGAAGGGCAGTGAAGATGGAATTTGAGAAGTGGAGTTGTGTGAAGCCCCACAGTTCAACAAGCACCACATCTTGGGAAGTTCTCCTTTTGCCATCTTAATTTTTCCTCCTTTTGTGGATTCTTTAGTGTCTGCTGCTTCAGCTGGGTGAAATCTAGAGGTGTCCCAGCCCTTTGCAGGCTGGCTGCAATATGGCATCCTTGCATGCGTGGGAGGGAGGGCAAGGCAGGAGAGGAGAGGATGAGGAAGGGTTTATCAGAATAAACAACAACGGGGGCATAGCAAGAGCTTTCGAACAAGCATCCAAATCACATTATCGATGGCATCTAGAGACCAGCTCACGTCTTTATTGGCGCTGCTCTCGCTCCAGGAACGTGGCCAAGCTTTTCTCAGTATTTGAGCTAGTCTTCCTTGTCAATGACTTTTTTTTTTTTTTGGACAGATAAGGCTCTGTTCATATCACACTTAAAAGCAATAGGTGAAGAGAACAGAGGCTTCACCTCTGATATGCAAAAGACAACAAATTTTATGTGTATATGAGGGGAGCTAATCCTGCTCTCACTGAAGCCTTTTGGAAGATTCCCAGTGACTTTGCGAAGACTTTGAATTATGGCCAGCTTTCACTTTTATTTTTTTTTCCTCCCCTCTTGCAAGATGTCAGGAATAAATATTTTAATTCAAAATGGCACTGTGGTGCCTTGCAGTGCTGCAGGCCAGGACCCTGTCCCCAGCAGCCTCCGGCACTTTTCCCAGCAGTGAGGCATGCAGCCGGAGCACGGCCCTTCGGCAAGCACAGCCACACCGGGGAGGTGCCAAAACATTGCAGAGCAAGGCCATCATCAACTAGCAGGCAGGCTGGTTTATATATTCAAAACTCACAAGAATATATATAGTTCAGTTGGCTCAGTGAGCTGCTGAGGAACCTATATGCTGTTTGCAATGTGCCCGCTATGGAATAAGATATAGGAAGTCATTTTAGAGATAATTTTAAAATATTTGAGGTCCTCTGGGTACGCCAGACCAATGGCAATAAAGCTAGCAATCTGTGCCTAATACCAAATAACGAGACCTGGTTTGGTTATGCTGCCCTTGCCTCAGGAGAAGTTGGCAACTAGGCAGAGAGGACATTGGCTTTACTGAGAGCAGAAGAGAAATATAGCTAGTGAATAGTGGCTGCAAAAAAAAAAAACCTCTAAAAATCTGTTGAATTTTAATGAAAGCAGCTCATAATGTAAAAGAAGGACAATGCTGTTATGTCGCAGTGGTCTTGCTTGCATGTTTAGCCTGGGAGTTGTTGTGAAGGCTTGTAGTCTGTGTTATGGGACTCAGTGCACCTTGGAACAGTGCTGGAGTAGTCAGTCATTTTATACACCCAGCATGTGCCCATACATATGGATAGGTAGAGACATGTACATACATTTATATATATGTCTGTGTAAATCTGTGTAGGCATATATGCATATATGTGTACATATATATTTATAGACACACTGCATATTATTGAATATACATGCTATACCTTTGTATGCATGCATACATATGTATATCTGCTTAGGCTTCTATGCATTTTTATGAGAAAAACAAAACATAAGGAAAAAACCTAAATAATGTAGATAACTAACAAAATATAATAAAGATACATATTTAAACACATCATGAGCCTTTGCATGTATACAAATGTATAGGTGAAACAGTTTCACTGATATTTTACCTTTACAGTTAATATAGGATGAACCAGATTACATAGTGGTCATAGTGGATAATTGCCACAAAGCAAATTAGAGCAACCAAGTTATCCTCCTCATCTATGGGTCAATTTAAAGAGATAGTGTCAGTCATGCTGTGACCAGCCTCCCCAAGACAAGTTCTGCAAATGGTACTTGGAAATGACCTTAGAGAGATGGTCTTTGGCTTTGAAAAGTGCCTGGGTGGGGTGGTGCAGCCAGCACCCGACACCCCTGGCACCACTCACACTCCAGCTCTCCAACAGCGAGTGCAGTTTCAACATGTGCACAGCAGCTTTAGGTATGTCTGGAAGTTTAACAATGAATCATCATTTCCTAATGGTCCTACTTCCTAAATGCTTCTACTCCACTTATTATCACATCATTTAAGCATCCCAGAATGGTACTAGGAAACATCAGTCTCTGGCCAAAAGAATCTGAAGTACAGCATTAAGTTTCTTCACAGGGATACTTAGTCTTGATGACTGTCTTCCAGGTAAGGCAGAAAGAGATTGCTTTCTCCTGCCAAAAGGGGTAGAGCAATATTTGTCCTGATTTCTGATGGCAATTGTTGGTATGCTGCTTGGAGCAGCTGGTACCCTGCTTATGTGAATTCTATTCAAGAAAAGAAACGTGATACTGGGTGGAAAAATAATAATGAGAAAATTGATAGCATTTCTGAAAGTCAAACAAGCATCTCTGACTTCACTGTGTCACCCAGCTAATGCTGAAAGCTCATGCTGAGCCTGATTTTCACAGGGATAAACCCAAAGCACCAAACATGGCTGATGCAAGCAAGTCACAGTGATAGCCAGGCACTCGGTTTTGCCAAAGCCCAGCTTAGACAGATGCTCCATATAGTCCCTGCCCCCCAAAAAAATGAAAAGCAGAGATCACTTCAATGTCTTACTGGGTCAAAAAGAATTAAAAGGATTGGCTTGTTATTAGGGACAAAAATTGGTTTGGGCTTCTCAGGAAACAGCATGATTCTCCTTCCCTGTGGTACTCAGTTCCTCCAGCATGTGCCCACATGTGCTGGGAGCTGTGGGGTCTCAGCTGCGAGAATTCCTTCACCATAGGATCTCTCCTGGGCCCAAAAATTTTTCCTTTTCCCCTTGCTTCCTGGTGTTTGAGGTGTTAATTTGTAAAGCCCTTGCTCTTGAGCAGGAGAATAGCACAGTCCTGTGAGAGTGATGTGGGATGCCCATCCTTGTGGACAGGACTGGAGAGGGATCAGCAGGCCATTTCCCAATGCTTTTCAGATGCCCTCATTGAATGAGGGTGTGGGGGGGAAATCCTGGAGATGTCAGAAATGCCAGCAGTGAAGGAAAGAAAGAACGAAGGAAAAAGCACACTCACATCTGCAGCTGATTTAACCATATAAATAAATGGTAGGTTCCTCTGGCACTCCCAGCGCAAATAATTAAATGGTGCATTTGGGTTCTAGGACACTAAAATACAGAGGGATATGAGAAAGAGTGACATGTATGTATTTGTCCCAAATCACATGTTTATCCTTTTTCCCTCTATGCAATTAAAAATTCATTAATAACCATATCCCTAAAATAAAAGCAGGGTAGCGGGGCTGCACTGGGCTGTGCCTCAGACTGCATGTGCAGGGAGCTGGGGGCTGCTGTGCCCAGAGTGACACCGGGGTTCTGGTTTTATTTAGGGCTACGCCTCAGCAGCTTTAGGACAACACAATGCAATTACTCTGACCACAAAATGTTCTGCAAGAGCCTGATGGTCCCTGATGCCACCAGGAAGGGAGATGCTGGGAGCAGGCCAGCCTGGCCAAAGCCTCTGCAGTGGGGCTGTCAGCAGTCATCTCCCTTCTCTGGCAGCCCCTAGATGTTAAGGTGAGCTTAACTCCATATATATCTGCCAGAACCAGGGATTCATTTCCTGTAACTACCTGCTTTTTCCCTTTGTAGGTGTACAGCTGAGGATGTGTGAGATGGATGCTGGCATCCAGAGCTTGAAAAATGTTCTTTCCTCCTCTTAAAAAAATCTTTGCCAGTGCTGGGAATCTGCTGCCTCTGTTCAGGTGAAGCTCCCTTGGCGCTTTTTCTTAGTAACAATGAAGACATCAAGCCTTATATGGATTCCATTATTATTTTTTTTTATTGTGTTGTCATTTTATGAGGGACTTTAGGCCCACAGGGATCAGGAAGGCACTACCAACTAAACCAGGGTGGGGAGTGGAGGAGACACATCGAGGCAGCCTGGTATCAGGGAATGATTTCATCCAGAGCCCTATTGTGGCAGGGAAACAATTCCCATTTACCAACAGTCCCACTATTGTGCTGCTGGTGCCAGAGGAAATCTGTGGCTGAGCAGGGTTGCACAATTGCCAGTGTGGTCCCTGCCAGACCCCTGGGCTCCATGGAGCTGGGACAGCAGGCAGGGCTCAGCATGGCTTGTGGGTACCAACAGACCTTGGTGAGGCAGCCTGAACCTGGCCACACAGCCATGGGCTGTTATTATTTTGCTGTGAGAATCAGAGGAATGATCCATGCTGATACAGTCCCTCCTACTTGCTTCCCTGCCCTCTTGCATCAGTTTGGGGGTCCTTGAGCCAATCAAATGTGTGACCATACAAGCAGTGTTAAGTGTACTGCCTGGGGTCCAAGCAAGAGAAGGGTGAGCTTATACCATCCTTTTATTATTTTTAAACCTGGGCTCCAAGTAGGTAATGTCAATAGCAAACCAGAGTGGGATTTGTGAGTTAAGATGACAAGTGTTGTTGAAGTGTTTCAATCTCCTTATCTCTTTCCCAAACTTCTTCATCAAGAATTTAGATCATCTAAATGCAAACCCCTGTGCCTCTGGCTTCCTCTTCTCCTTTCAGTTCATTTCCTTTTAAAATGGGCATTCTATTTTTACCTGTGGAGTAGGGATGGAGCAGCTTTGAATTCTGCTAAGAGAAACAATGTGAATCTGATTTGCACATCAAACTCCACTGCCAGGACCTCTGAACTGAGCCCTCAAAACCCTCTAAGCCAGAAACACTCTGTGTCAGGACAAGGTATCCACACCAAGTCACTATCCACAAATGGACACAAAGTCTCAGATACTCAAAGAAGTTTGGAGGGTCAAAAACTCTTTGGTGGCTTCCTAGACAGCACACAGCACAGCTACACATTGGCTGTGGGGCCGTGGCAGCTCCTGAGATGTCTAGGCTAGGGTTTAAGGGATAACTAGGCATAACTTTGAGTTTTACAGATGTGTCTGTGCTCACATGGCTACGGCTCACACAGCTACATGAGCTTTTTTCATGAAGTGTTTTGGCGGCTGCCAGCAATGCAGATCCTCTATAGAACAAGCAATGGCAGAGATCTGGGATTTACCTGCATCTCAGGAGGGTTTCATTGCACGCCCTGAGTTCCCACAGCTCTATCTACCCAGGTTTGAAGCTACTTCAGGTATGTCCTTGACTCTACAGCATCAAGGTTCTCCAGTTCCTGCAGCACATAGATGTGGTTGTTTGTTATCCTCCACCTTCTTCAACTACCCTGTCTCCTCATGGGGGGCAGCCCTTAGTGTTATGATTATTGGTCCTACCCCAAAAGTCAGTGATGGAAGATAACAAATGACCTGGTTTTTCACATCTCCTTTGAAAACTTGGAATCAGGTCTACACACAAGCTCAGCTGGGCTGCTGCAATACTAACCAACCCCTTTAGGACTTCTCTGCATGAAAAGAGACAGGGACAACCCTGAGAGAACAAAGCAATCAAAAACGGTTTTAATTTACTTCCCTGTATGGCGTGTGTTCACCAAGCAGGGACTGGAAGCAGTGTCCAAGCCTAATTGTTGTTTCTCCATAAGGGCATTTATAGGAGCATCGGAGCAGAGGGACACATACTCCTGTGGTGTCATGTCAGAATTTCTGCAAAACCATGTAATTTGTGCACGTGTGCAACCTTGTATTTTGTTTTGGGGTGGGATTTTTTTTTTTTTTCTGTCATAGACTGCTGGCAGATAACATACTATTCCCTCAGCCTGGTATGAGTGTACACTGAGCCATTTCCAGCCAGTTGGAGTCTTTCCACAAGATGGTACTTAGCCCAGTCTGTAATTGAAACAGGGCATGGATGCTCCTGGGGAAGGCAAACATCAGCCAAAAAACCAGGCCATGATAGTCAAAGATATTTAGTATACAAATAAGAAGATGTTTCATAAATATCTTATAAAAACTGTAATTTACTTCTCAATATTTCAGCAGATTATCTTAATGCAAACAGCAGATGTATTTTGGAAGGATGAGACAAACGTTTAGCAAAATTAAAGTTATTCATGTGCATACACACAGGGAGTATTTGCATGATATTTTACTAATTGCTCTAAAATCTGAATTGTGGCAAATAAACAAACAGGGGGAAAAAATAAACCAGCAGAAAGATTAGCCTGAGGCCTGAATTTTTAAGTTCTCTGAGTCTTTCTTCAACAACCTTTTCTCTCTGGTGTCCTGGGTTTCCTCCCGAGTGTCCTCATCATTCTTCTCAGTCCTGTTACTGTTTTTGCAGGTTCTTGTTTTTCCCCGATGGGATTTCTTCTGAGAGGGGTTTGATTTTCTTCTTCCCTCGGAGTCCAAGCACCCTCCCCTGGTCTGCAGTTCTGCCTGGTCCTGTTTCTTACTGTTTGACTGGAATCAACAAGACCAAATTCCAATGGTCAAATTTTTGTCATCATTTTGGGGAAGTACTTTGCTATTGTATCAAGCTCAGGGATTGCCCCAAATAGGATTAGCCATACAGGAAAACCCAACACAAAAGGAGTAGATACTTTTATAGTGGCCAGGAATTCTGACTTTGGTTACTTTAACCTTCTTTTACAAGTTTCAAGTTACAGCAGCAAGGATGGAGTTGTAGTTGCTGATTGTTATGACATTATTTTTTGTCAGGTCTATTTATTTGCTCTCCCGGAAAAGAGAATGTATTTCAAGATGTCAAAATATTTTGTTCGCCTTCATTTCATTGTAAGAGGAGCCTTAGGTGAGGTAAGAAAAATGTATGTTTATCAAAATGTTGGTGCACAGTAGATGGTTACATGCTTGTATATGTTTCATCCGCCCAAAGGAATGGTGAGGGTACAACAAATCAAGCAGTAGGAATTTAGCAAAGGTCAGAATTAAAACTGATATGTCTTACATAGAAGCCACACTGACTGCAGGAGCAAGTGGGCTGCAGCGCTGGAAACAGAAGTCCTTGGTTTCACACTACAGCTGCTTTTTACCCAAGGTGTTGGAGTTTCTTAAAACAGTGAGTGTCTCTTACCATCCTTCTGTCCAGACATGTAGGTGGGTAGGAAATGCACCTTTTAGACATGACTGCTATGGCAAAAGGAATTTTTTTAGCATCTGAGTCTTTAAGATGCAAAATCACATTGTAAAGCATGTCCCTAACACTGAAAATTCTCCCTGTTCCATTCTGGATTCTGGAGGAGAGTCTGTGAGCCTTGGAGAGAGCACAGCCTAATGTGGGGTGGGCATCTTCTCTTAGCTCACATAGAAAGCATTTTCAGGATCCTGCTCTTCATGCTGGCCAGTATTTTCATTTTAGTCTCATTTTCCTTATGGTTGTGAGGTGCATGTGGATGGGGGTGCTGAGCTAAATGCACAGGTAGGTGCTAAGAAGTAAAATAAATTGTACATCTTAGTCTTCTGAGGTTTTGTTAAAATACTTCTGTAGGGTCAGTTGGTAACTTCTTCTCTAAACTGGTATTTTAATTTTTTTTATTTAGAACAACAAAATTAGTACGACAGTCTATTGGTATATTATCTGACTAAATAGGAAAAACAAAGGGGAGAACAGGGTATTACTGTCACTACTCTTTTTTCTTTAATGGAGGAGATTTCCATTCATGAAGTTTACACTTTGAACTCATTAAAGTCTTTCTTTAGCCTCTCCCATCCGCAGGTCATCGCAGGAATATGTAAAAAGGAAATGTTTTATTTTAACAGAGTCAAGCAAAGTACATGAAACACACACTTGTCACTGCATAACATTCCTTAAGTTAAATCACAGAACCAAAGAGAACTTTTTTTTCCTGCCTCGGTTTTTTACTTCATTGAAAAGAGCTCAAAGTATAATATTCTTTCAGGAAGCCTAAATTGTATTACTGGAAGTAATAGCAATCTCCTAAGCAAAATCCCACAGGACTCATGCCACTCTGCTTTCAGAAAAGCTGCATTCAAGCACATACAGCATTGCCTCTTTCCTGAACATTGCTCTCATGGTTGTGTGCAGGAAGCTTTGGATGATGCCAAAGCAACTGGATATTTTTGCATTGGGATCTTCCAGGTGTTTTGGTCTCTATGGCAGTCCAGGATCTTGGGAGAATCTGTGAGAGTCCTGCCCAACCATCCTAACTTTGGTCCTGCTTCTTGCTGTTTAATATGCATGTGTAACTTCCATGAATGTAAATAAAAGTTATGTACATGCATAGAGAGGGAAATAGATGCATTTATCTTGGCTGAAGACAAGCAGCATCTCCCCAGGGAGCTACTGAGGAGGTTATTGAAGAGACAACAGCAAAGTGGAGTGGGTTGTACCTTTCTACATATGTGTTGTCGAAATTATTGGTGTGTTGCTGATGTTTATGGCTAACAAATAGTTTATTTCTAGGCTAAGAAACATTCCAATGTAAATACTCAACTGGCAGCTAGCTGGAAGTTTGCCACTTGAAGTTAAAAGGCCCGTGACCAATGGTGTCAGATTAACATTTCCAAGTTGGACAATGTACAAATGGTGTTCTTGGACTGAAATAGAAATAGATGAAAGTGGTCTACTGCAGTGCAAATAACAAACTGGCAACCAGCTGGTCATTGGAAAGAGAATATGCTATGGGAATATGCTTTCTGCAGAAATACTTTATTTTGGAGATAAGTATCAACAATAGGAAGATGAGGCTTGTTTAACAGGAACCATATGGTCTCATCCTGCTTTTATTTCACTCAATGGCAAAGCCCTTTTGTAGGTGCGGAATGAGGATTCCTGCTAATAAACAAGAAGTACAACAAGCTGTCTGATCCACTGTTGCCCTTCAAGAGTAATAAACAGGTTATTTTTAATGCACATGCTGATATTTCAGGAGAAAATAACTGAAAGGAAGCAGAATTGAAGGTGCTTGCTGAAAAACAACTACTTCTGACAAAATAAGCCAAGACAAAGAGCCATTCAAGACAAAGTTATCAAACTGTGTGAAACCAATACAGCAACATTTCCAAACTGATAAGTGGAGAAGCAGTGGATGGGTTCATTCAAAAGAAAAAGTAGTTTGAATTTTTGTGGAGAGAAAACAATAGCCTGTAAAAAATAACTTACGAGCAAAAGGGGAATACGGCAGGGACTTCGCTGAAGTTTAAGTAACTACACAATTTAGTCTGTTAGCAATCCAATTAAAGATAACAGAATATAGCATTGCAGTTTTGGTATAGTCACAAAATTGATTTGTGCTACAGAAAGAAAAAAAAAAAAAAAAAAGGAAAGGAAAGAAAGGAAAATGAAACCCAAGGGAATTACAGCCTCAGTGGAAAATCCTGCTTTGAGAACTTTTCAAAGATCTAAAGCGTCATCTAAAATTGTTTACTTTTATGGGTAGGAAGTAAAAAATAAGTCAAGTAAGAGTGGAAATGGCATTCTTACCATAGCTGGAAGGTCGCATTAAAATCAATAAAAGTCAGCATTGCAAACTCATTTTTTAAACTGGTTGTGTTTTGTTGCTGGTTCGTTGTTCGTTTTGTTGTTTTGGTTTTTTTTACAGTTGCCAAGGTTTTTTATTTTGGTCTCAAAAAGACAGCAAGTAGGAAACTACTGATTATCAAGAAAATATCAAGATTTGAACATGAAAAATATGGATCATGTATGCAGAGGCTCACATCTCCCTTTGAATGTAAGTACTCAATACCACTAATTTCCATGTGTCTGAATACAGCTTATAACAATCAGGGATATCAAAATTATGTTACATATTGAGATACATCATATTACTGACTCTGCCAGTTTTGCTCACAAACTTTCTTTTTCTTCTTTTCTTGCTTCAAAGTATAGAAAATAGTGGAAGCATAAAGAAATAAAGAACCTGAAGGATGTGAGGATTCAGATGTTCAGTTTGACTGTCTTAGTTAATCTCCACTTTTAACTTTGAACACCCCTTCCCTAGAACTCCCTTGTCTTTACACCGATGTCAAAACAGCCTTAAACCATTTCTGATGGTTTTTTGGGCTCCTGATGCCCACCTCAACCCCTCCATCTTGAAAAATGTCAAATGCCCAGCACAAATTACTGCAATTTGAAAGTAGTTTCAAGGCAGCCCAACGATGAGGGCAATCCCACACTATCTGGTTGTGTTTGTGATGGAAATACACGACAAGTGTGGTCCTCATCTGAAGCTCTTCAAAGTGCTGGGGTGTTTCTCCCACATGAGTTGGCAAGTTGCTCACAGGTGGGTCCCGGTGGAACTTCAGATGCCAACAGTTTCAGGAATCAATTTTTCCAAGTTGCCAGCAGTTCTCTAATAGAACGGAATGAAACAGAATTTAGGTTCAGTGTCCACTTATAATACCAGTAGTAATTTGGCAATGATGACAATAAACACCCACGCCTCCCCAAAGAGTGGGACTGCCCTGCCCCACTGTGCAGCTCCCCCAAAGCTGAGGAGAACCCTCTGATTTTGTCTATCCCTTGCTTTTCTTTTCCCCAAGCAGCAGGGATAGCTGACGAAGCCTGTCATCGTTGTATTGCTGTTTCTAATAAACACATATGGTGATGCCTATAACAAGAACGAGTCGCTATTGTTCAGCACACGGCCATATGTGGGCTGTCCAGCGGCTCGGCAGCTGCATCATGAGGACTCAGGAATGTCGATAGCCCAGAGAGAAAGGAATGATTTTTAAGGGCTCTGAGCCTCACAAATAGTGTGTCTGCTTTACATACCACTGTTGCTAAAACAACTTCTGGCCATGGTGTGCCAAAAGCATAGATGTGGTGTTAGTCACTACAAAAGGTCATAAGGTGCTTAAATTGTTAGTAATTGCAGTGCAGACTGAGAAATTAGCTGGGACTATGCTGAAGGGAGCTTTGCAAAACAAAAAGGCCTGAATAAATATTTATAGAAATATTTTTTTTATGTATATACATATATATATGCATCTGTATGTGTGTATTTAGACACTTAGCACAATTTTTTTTTTTGCATTAGAAACTCAGGTACTTGCACATCTAGTACTTCACATAATAAAACCTTTGACCCCAGCACTAATCCATATTTCTTTTATCCCATTGTGCAAGGTTGAAAGGCATGCAATTTGCCAATAGTTTTTTCTCCATTAACTACATTTCCCTCTGGCCTCATATGGCTCTGCTTAGGATGGATAATCAACACTTCAATGATGCAGAGGCAGCCCAAACACGATGGTTGGAATGCCTCACATACAACTGTGTTTCTAACACTCTTCTTTTCCTCATGCCATATCTAAACAGCAACCTGATTGAAAATGAACAGCCCATCTGCACATCTTCATTTTCCCATCACTGTGTTGAGGGGAGAGAGAGAGACTGTGATCGAGAGAAAAGAGAAAAAAGGCTTGATAGCAGGAAACATTTTTTTCAAATTTGGACGAACACAACCATGCAACCAGTGCTTTATTAAAGCCCCTGAATAATTTAACTGATTTTATGTGCATGCGTGTGTGTGTGTGAGAGAGAGAAAGATGCCAAGTACCTACTGTAAATAAGAAGAGAGAGAGAGAGAAAATTGTAAAGGATCCAAAAATCAACTACTCGCATATGTCTCCAACCAGGGATTTTAAAAGTCTGATTTAAATATCACAGTGCAAATGATTTTGGCCAGTATTTCTAACACATGGCAGGAAGTCTTGGTCTTGTACTTCTTTTGCATATGTACACACCATCTTTGTGGCACACAAATTACCTGTATAATGGGACACGATTTGAGTAACCCATAATGCCCCAGTAAGAACCACATCCAGGCATTCACAGAAACCATAGACCAACTCAGACTGCCAAAATCCACAACTGTTTTTGCCTGGTAAATGAAACCACAAACATTTGCATGCTTAGATATCCCAACAAAAAGTAAATATTCTGGATGACGTACTTTTCACTATCATACACAGTGGCGTGAAAAAACAGAGGGAAAAAAATTGACTTCTGTTTCCTCTGTCTTAAGGAGTTCTTTCTAATGGGTAAAGCTGAACTGCTCACACTGACCTCCCTTGAAATAACGAAGGGCCATATTTTCCCCCTGACAGATGTACGTGGCTCTCTCTTTCTCCCGGGAGTAGTGGCAGAACTTCAAAAAACCCTGCGCTAAGGCCAGATTTTCAGAGGTCCCCAGCATCCCTCAGTTCCTGTTGATTTGTAAGTAGTATGCAGCTTGAAGTTTTGCTTGTCCCCCAGCTGAAAGTTTCAAAACTCGTGATTTCTCAGCATGAGTCAGTGTTTTATGTAACCCCAGCTTGCACTGCTCCAAACCCCTCCTGAGTTCTGAGTGTTCCAACAGCCAACCTCAGATTCTTCACCTCTGCAGCTGATAACTCCAACCCTCTGAAGGTGGCACAACAGGCCCCTCCATGCTGCTCCTGGGGGGTTTTGGGGCCTCAGTGGGGCTCTCCTGGTGCTGTGGGGACCAAGTCTGGGAGAAAGCTGGGTTGGAGAATGGAGCTCCACTCCCAGTGAGCAAGATGTTGAGCTTGCCTACAACAGAAATGCCCAATCGTGGAATTGTTTGGCTGATTTTTTTTCAATTGTCTGAAACAGCATCAGTTTTATCTATGGCACTGCCAGAAAAAAAGCCCCCCCCAAAAAAAACTCACCTAAAAGTGGTAAGAAGAGAAGGCACTGACTTGGTGGATCCCACTTGCTGTTTGTTTTCTGCAGGCACCTTGGCTAATTACTTCAGTTCACCTGGTACACTGCTTCACCCTGAAGGCAGCGTCCTGAAGTCAGGTACCTAAACAAGCTGGAGAGAGGCTTGCCGCAGCATATGTATTTTTTAACCATTATCTGTAGATACACTGGAATATATAAAAGCAGATGAAAAGAGTGGGAGAAGGTGAGAAGCTTAATCCCATTTTTACTTCCTAAGTTGATTTTCCCCTTAGAGGTGGAAAATATCAACATGTGATTCTTCCCTGGCAGGCTCCCATGTCCATTTTTGGGGGGATGTCACTGTGGCAGCACAGATCTTTCATTCCTTAGGGCAGCCAGGAACCATCCAGCCACTCAGAGGAGGAGGAATGCCCATTTTGGTAGGTCAGTCCATCCCCACCACAGCCAGACAGGAGTCAGTGAGAAGCTTTTATGTTCCTGAAGCAGAATTTCTTCCTCCTCAGTCTCGGAGGGGGAAAGGGATGTATTCCATTTTGCCAAAACCTACCTTCTCTCTCCCTAAACATAGGAGAAAGCACAAAATGGTGGTTTTTTCCTACAAAAATAAAGCCTCAGTTTATTGGAGTGTGTTTGTGGACACTGAGCTAGAGACACTGCTTTATTGGAAAGCTTTGATGATATGGCAGAGTAAAGGGTGAGGAAACCAGGCTACTCAATGCAGTACAGTGGGAAGCAGGTGGAAGGGCTCAAGAAGCTGTGGAGATGGCTTGGGCTCAAGAAGCTGTGGAGATGGCTTGGGGTCCCCCCAGTATTTGAAGTGGAGCCATTCGTACCTCAGTGTGTCTTTGCTTGCTGTTTGAAGTGTACCCCATGCATTCAAAGCACATTTTGGTGTACTTTCCCAGGTATTGCTGGGGGGTTTTTGTGCAAATGACTGATTTGTACATCATGTGATAGGAGTACCTCAAATATAGGCCCTAGAAAAAAATATAAGAAAAAAAGATTTTAAAAAAATCAAAGCAAAACAAAACAAACAGCAAAAAAAAAAAAAAAATCCTGAACAATTTCCTAAAATAAATGTTATTCTCTTGCCTTACCCAGTTAAATCCTAAGTATATAAGTGTGTACAAATATTCACAGGCAAAAATACCACCTGCTGATAAAATAGTCCCACATAAGTAATTCTTTACAATATTTAGAGAAACCATGGAGAAATGTGAAGATTAGGCAAGGGGGAACATGTGCCAGCTCACCCCACTAACCTACTTAGATGCAGCTTGGTAACAGCAGAGTAACCAGCCATCTGATGCTTTGGATGCTGTGAGAGTGTGCTGGCACTGTGCAGACCTCAGGTATTGAAACCCTCTCCTAGAAAAATGATGGGATATTTTTTATCCTTGTTATTACAGAAATTTTAAATACATGTCTGTAGGGTTAGGGCCAAGTTTTGCATTTGCAGTGATTGTAGAACATGAGGAATGTGCACCACAATATTGGGATTTGTCTCTTATGACTTGTCAACCCTACAAACCTTTCCCAAGATGAGAGTGCTGACACCTACATTCCTCCAGGAAAGGGCTTTATGCAAAGGTTTTTTCACCCAACTATTAGTTTGCCCTCCATACATGGGAGTTTGGACATATCAAGAGATAACATTCCAGTGATGGGGCCTACCTTGTGTACTCAGGCAGGAACTAATGGGATGGCCATAGATTTTCCTGGAAAATTTATATAAAGTCATTTTGCAGCTTGCTATGCCTATGGCCTGCTTTTGCTTTTTTTTTTTCATTCCAGACCTCAAAAGCAATCCCCTTGGACATGGTTATATATATTTCACTGTAAGTGAAAGGGAACAAAACAAATAAAAACACAGTGAGGCTCTTTCTCCATGCTGGTACTTTCTTCAAACTTTCTGCTGAGGATTTCCAACAGCATTTGTCGTCACATGGTAAGGGCTCTGAATGAAATTATTGATGGTAGCTGGGGTAGAAAAAAAAAGGGAAAAAAATGAATGAAATCCCTGGAGACAAAAGGTATGTCATGAACTTCCCCAAGTTATTTGCAAATGTTTCTGCCAGTATCAATAAATCCCTCAAATTTCAGGATAGGCTCCATTAATTACAGGATGGCATTATGCATTTAAAGGTTGCTGAAAGTTATATCTGTGATCAGTCATGTTTGAATTGCACGTTCACATGAAATATTTGGTTTTTAAATGCGTAGGCATGCAGGCGAGCAGCGATAGCCTCCACGATGTTTTAATAGGCTTTTATTAGTTTGTACTTTCCTTGTAATCTTGTTTTACAGTATGTGCATTCAATGTGTTTGTGTCTGTGCTCTTCATGCACACATCTCAGGATGCCAAAACATCCTTCTGCTTCCTTGTTTCCAACCACTTAGTCAGGCACTTGAATGCTTTCCAAATCTTGTTAAAAACCAGCAATTGCACTATCACTTCTTCTTGTCAGAATGCACAGAAAGGGACGAATGGAGAAGGCAGTGGAAAGGTAAAATGGTCAGACTGGTGGGGGGGTCTTCATGGGTGAGCTCAGTAGAGCCATGGTGCCATGATGCCCAGACCTGATTTGGGGCTTTCCACTCACTCACTGTGGGGTTTTGGTTCACTTGCTAGATGGAAAAGCACTGCAAAGATGCTCCTTATACATTACTTCTAAATTTAAAAGTTTACAAAGTAAAAATTCCCTGACTGAAAAACACAGAGTATTTTACTGTGCTGATAAAAATTAATTCTATTTCTATGTTGAACTGCCTCTTTTTTCCTCCGGGAAAATTTAACATAACATTCAAATAGAGGTGGGTTTTCTTCTAAGTAAAATAGATTTAAAAGTCGACTTTATTTTAGTCACCAATTTTTCTGAAACTAAACTAACTAGACAGGCCCAACCTAGATTCAATAAATGCTACAAATTTACACTTCTGGTGAGTTGAAAATTGCTCCTTAGACTGTTCAAAGTGTTTTGGTCAGGTGCAGCCTTGCTGGGTTACACTGGGATCATGCAATGCTGGTGGTCCTGGTATGAGTGTTAATTAACTGTATGCTCACAACTGGAGGGAGCAGGGGATGATAGTTTCCCTTGGATTGCTCTTGCAGATGTGGATTCTCTGCTGCCTACAGACAGCTGAGTTCCTCCCATTGCCACTGGGGAAGGCAGACATGGTTGCCTTGGTTGCCTCTCTCCATGAGGGGGGAATATCTGACCAGTTTCATTGCAGTCACACAATGAATTTCACTGTGTTGGTGCAGGCGTGCGCCCACACACCCACGTGGATCGTGATGGGCACCCAGCCCCAGCAGCCTTTAGAAACCCAGATAAAAATAATGTTGCCTTAGAAAACTTATGCTGTGTGTGAGTGAGATGACTGCAGGGCTCCCACTGCCTCCTGAGAGGGGCTGGGAGTTCAGCTTCAACTGAGGAACTTGCCAAGAAGTTGTGACACAGCTGTCTACACTACAGCCCACAGTTGTTCATGGTCAGCAAAAAAGCTGGTCAAATAACATTTATTCACTTGGCCTATGCCCCACATTCTGAATAACTTATTTTACAGATTATTTTTTTCCCAAGATGACAGGCTAAATGCAGGGCTTACTAATATAATTCTCAAAAGCAGTCCTTTGTCAGGTCTTGGGAGAAAGCTTGAAGTCAAGTGCCAGGCTTCTCAGCAGAGCAGTGTCTGCGGTCCCAACCAGCCATGTACTGGGGGAACACCCAGCCATGGGCCAAAACATCTGCTCATGCCATCTCCTTGCAGACGTGGGCTCTGTCATGTTGGCTAAGAGATATCCCAGGACTTGAGGTCATGTGTTGGATCTTCTTGCTCCTCCAAAAGGAAAGGACATGGGTGACCCTCTCCTGTTAATCTACCTGTGCTAGGTGGAGCAAGGATGGAGGACAAGCCATGAAGGCTCACATAAAACTGCATTTTTCAAATGAGTAGTATCTTTTTTTTCAGGAGAATGACAACCCTCATAACCTCAAGTCTGATTCACTCTTGGAAAGTGAAATATTTATGGTATCAGTGATGGCAGAGAAGAGGAAATATCTTTTGTAAGAAAACATGGTGCATAAACACACAACGTAGCTCAGGCCACATCTTCATTTCACCCATAAGAAGTCTGTGCAAGTGCAGAAAAGCCCAGGTTTTTCTCTTGCCCCCCAAAGAAACATAATCTAGAGTTTATATCGGTTGGTTTATGGGAGTTTATTGGAATATCCAACAGGGTTCACGTGATGTGTCATTAGGTAAAGCCTGTTCATTGGTGATTTACAAGCAGTGTGTGCTGGTGTTTCTCTAATTTATAGACCACAGATGGTCAGGGGGTGCCCCTGCTGACTTGTAGCTGAATAAGAAGCTGAGCCCTGTGTGTCATCTGCTGCAGGTACCTCCAGCTCACTTCCCCAAATTAGTGCTGATCGAGATCCACCTTCAAACCCAGAGAGTCCCAAGACCTTTGCCTTGCCAGCTGGGGCTATTTCAGGAGGGGAAAGGACACAAATGATTAAGGCTGGGGAAAAAGCCCTAAGCCTATCAGAATGACACCAAAGGAAAATTGCTTTTTACAATAATAACTTCCCTTCTCAAGGTGAGTACTTCCCTTGATGGGATTTTGTCACCTGTTAAATGTAAAATGAAGAATGTCAGTCACTCCTTTCATAAACCAGTCTAAGACAAACATCTCCTCAGTAAAAATTTCTGTATATTCATAAGTCTCCCTTGTAATGACCCTTAGGATTGATCTTACCTTTGTTCTCATAGTTTTACCCTTTTACGTAATTACTTTTCAACTGTGTTTTACTATGACTTTCTTTCAAGTTTACCTGTCTTCTTTAAACTTTACCAAATAATTATGTGTTTATTCCAGCACCTCTTTCTGATTCCCCAGGACTTTGGTCCCGGTGGGTGCATGAGGCAGAGGGAGGACAGGACTGGCTGTACATCTTACCCAAATCTTTGGGAGATTTACTGTCTTTGGCCAGGGGATTGGGCCCCTTTTCACTTTTAATTTCTCTGGTTGACAAAGTTCATCACGTCACCTCATATTTCTCCCAGACGTGTTTTTGTCTTGCTGCGTGTGGCCTTGTCCTGCCCACAGAAATACCACGGTGGTCTCCGTCAGGATCCAGCAGCCTTCGGAGGGACGTGCTGGATCCAGGGACGCCTGGTGCTTGGCTTGCCCGCTGCAGCGAGGTCATGCATTTTAACAAGGCACCGCCAAGCCCCTTTTTAAAGGGCACTGATTATGTTTTGTTAAAACGGGCTTTGAACTCAGCTAACCCTGTGTCGGTGGGACATTTCAGGGCTTTCTTTCTGCCTGGACCACACTTGACACCTGTTGGCAAACACAGCTGCAAATGCTGCTGAGAGAAACCTGCGTCTGAGCTCAAAACTGAGTGGCTCAATTTTTTCCCAGTAGTAAAGACATAAGATAATTTGGTGGCTTCTCTTGTTAATAAAGAGAAAAAAAACCAAATTTGTTTTTCTTTATCAAGATGAGGCAAAAAAGCACCCTATAGACAAAAGAAGCAGAAGGAAAGCTGTAATGGAAATAAAATTGACAGCCTCTCAAAACTCAGGTGGCACTTTCCTTTTCCAGTTAATTACAGTTTTAATTACATGGCTTCTTGTGACTCCTTGATACCTAATAAACTAGACTCTGTGGGGCGGCAAAGTTGAGTTTTGCTTGAACTGCAGGTGTAAGGCTCAGTATGAAACATAAATCAACTTCTTAAACATGTTCCCATGGTGTGTTCAGGCTTTTTCTTCCTATTTGCATGTAAAAATCACATCTTTTCACCATTGTTGGGTAAAAAAAAAGAAAAATATTGACGCTACAATGCAGAGTATTACCTTTGTGTCTTTGGATATAAAATCCCCTTTTAGCTGGGGAAAAAAAAAGGGTCTTTTATGTTTTTAACCCTAGATATGACGAATTTTAAAGGACGGATGCATTTCCTACATAGACGCTCTCTCATTAACCTTTTTTTTGCAGGGGGTTGGGTGCGTAAGATAGAAGAGGAAATTTCTTTGGTAGAATGAAAGCAAGGGGAGATCGGTATGTAAAAATAAAGAAATATTCTGCCCATAGGAGTTGCCTCTCCTGAAGGCTTGGAAAACAGAGTGTCTGTTTATTCTTTGTGTATTATGCCATGGAAATGTGTTCTCCAGTCAGGTTCAAGCATGTGCCATATATTACCTCTGAGTGAGGTAACACACTGATGACCTGTAGCAGCAAAAAGCTGGAGACAAATACAGTCCAAAAGTTCACACTGGTCTCAATCCCATGGGATCTGATGGGTCATAAGTCTGTGGCAGGAAAATCTACTGTCAAGATGGTCAGTGGAGATTTCAGTGGAAGATTGCCCATCTTCCCTCTTCCTCAAACCCAAGGGGAATTGTTTTAAAAAATCAGAGGAGGGGGGGAAAGTGGGAGGAAGAAAACAGACAATAGAGCTTCACATATGGCATTTAGATAGTGCAAAACAAGAGCAGCAAGGTTCATGTGTGGGACATGAGTGTCTCAACAAGTCCTTCTTAACCTGTAAGACTGGGAAGTGCTGGTTTTTTACTGTCTTATTAGTTTTAACTTCAGCTTGTGATTTGTCTGTTGAAGCACCAGTTTTAAATGAGTGCAAAAAAGGTGTATTTGTTATGAGTGAAGAAGGAGAGCTCTGGGAAATAGGTGCCTGGGTAGCAGTTTTCCCTGCCCAGTAGGGGAATGAGCCCAAACAGGAAAAATCAAAATATCCTGCTTGCCTTTTAACAAAAATACTTATTTCTCTTGTATTCTCCCATTGCTCATCACCTGAAGCAGCACTATCCATGGCTGGAGCAAGTGTGCTGAAATCAGCAGAAGGTCATGCTTGCTCCTCCAAGGGCATCATGCACATCGTTCCTGACACCCACCTACCTCCCCCATGGTACATCCCAGCCTCAGACCCTGTTCCCTGAAAACCACTGACATTTCACCGATGCCCACAGTGTTCAGGGCCACCTGAGGCAACGTCCTATATAAAAACGTTATATGATGTGGACAAAGCAGGCTGATTCCAGCATTAACTTCAATAGAAATCTAGCCTGAAAGAGTCTTCCTGCAGACTAGATTTATCTGGTGTCATTTCACCTTGATGTCCTGTTGATGAGTATTCTTGGTTGTTTATTATTGTTGTTGTTGGTTTTGTTGTTGGTCTTGTTAAAGATCATAATTAACTTTTTCCCCACAGTCTGGCTACCTCCTCTTTTTTGCAACTGCATATGTTGCTTACCTGAACAAATACACTTGCAAATAAGGTTTCTCTCAGATCAATATTGTGTTCAATCCCTTGGGTATAAGTATCTTGTACTCTTGTGGTCTGTTTGTGTGCAGTGTTTGGACAGTCCACAGCAAAAAATGTGGGGAGCTGGACCATGGTCTGCAATTTCTGTATGTTGTGTGGTGTAAGGGGAATAAAAACCCAACCCGACAGCCAAGAGAGAATTTTCAAGATGAGAAAAAGAAGAATTCCTCCTACCTTCCTCCCAAATATAGTGTTTCATTATCTTTTTCAATTAATCTTGGTTTTATTTTTGAAACCACACGAAGAGGCAAATACAGTTTCATATAGTTTCATATATGGTTTTCAGAGTGGGAAAGGCAAGGTAAAATTAATGGAGCTAGAGAAAAGGAAGGAGAGGAGTGGGAGTTTAAAAAATAAAGAAGTTTTAAAAAAACTCCAGAGAGGTTTTATTCAGAGCTGTGTCTCTCATATCATACTGGGATGGGTTGTGCGAGGCATCAGAGCAGCAGCAAGGAATACAAGCTCATGTTGGGGAGAAATCTCACATGCCTATGGCTCAGCAGTGAGATGGACTTAGTGGAGAAATGGCAATGGAAGAAGCAGCAGCATCATGGATGTCTGTCATCCTACTACTCCAAGTGGTGTGGGATGTGAGAAGAAAGAGGAGAAAAAAGTCAAATCTGCAAAAAGTCTTTTCAACAAAGAAATAAAGCAAAACTTTCCAGCTGAAGCAGAATGCACATTTTGTTTGCTTCTAAATGCTCCCAGTGGAAGTTTTGAAAGAGGAAGAAACAAACAACATGCATAGTGTAGTGAAAAGGCCACTTGTTTTGTGCATATTAAGTTGCCTGTACCTGGCTGGTTGAGAGCATAAATGGTGTGAGTGACTGGAGAAAGCTGCAGCATTGAGCTGGAGAAAGTGCAAAAAGATGTTAAAGACCATCCTAAAGTGAATACATGCCTGCAGGACAGCTGGCCTCATCATGGAAGGGGAGGGTGGTGACGCAGGAACAGCAGCGTTGCATGCATTATACCAGATGTCACCAATCCATATGGCAATGTGGTCTGAAGTCTTTCAAGGCAGTTCCAACTTGGAAAAGTCTTGAAAAGTTTTCAAATGTCATTTTTATGGTCTGCTGAAACACAAATGCCCATTTTTCATTCCTCAGAGAAAGCTTACGTGGAGGAAGGCAGGTGAGAAGCAGCTACCCTCAGACCCAGCCACCTGGTTCCTGCTTCCGAGCTGGGCGAAGGAAGTGTTGCAGAGTGGGAAGTGTATTTCTTCCCCAGTTGTTGGCAAGCTGTGCTTTAATAACAGCATAACAGGCAGTGCATGAAGGAATATTAGCTGCAAAAAGGGAAAGCAAGCTTGGAAGAGGGTTTCTCTCTGAACTTGGGAACCCAGTGCACATCTGTCCAAACCTACCTGAGGACAGAAGAGTCTGGGTGCTAGAGATCGTACCCTCACTTGAGGCACCACCACCGAGGTGGGGTGGACTTAGCTAGGGAGGGGCTCTTCAGAGCTGGGCACCCCACTCCATACTGGAAGGGGGTGCGTGGGGCAGCAGTGCAGTAGCAAGGATACAGACTCATGTTGGGGAGAAGTCATGTACGGCCATGGCTTGGCAAGGGGATGGAAGGAACAGAGAAGCAGTGATGGAAGAAGCAGCAGCATTCTCTTGATGGCTGCAAGACCATGCCTTAGCACGAGCAGTCATAAGTACCCAAAGCTGCTGCACTGGACTCCCAAGCATGTTGCTCTTGTCCTGGTGCTCCTACCCATGGCAAACATTGCAGATCCAGCACTTTAGGGGATCTATTAATTACTGGTTAAACAAGTCTACCTATTGTTTTAACCGGCTTAGCTTTTTTTGAGCTGGTCCCTCATAAATTCAGTCCAAGCTCAGCTGAACAATCCTGGTTTTTAACTTTTAAGAGGAACATGACTTACGATTTACTAGATAGCTATGTCGAGCCTAATGTAATAAAAGTCCAACCTATGTGATGTGTATGGGCTACTGTATTATAAATATTTAATAAGTTATATGGAAAAAAAAGAAAGTATAGGAGTTACAGCAATCATATTAAAGAAACTAAGTAAATGTAAAGAAGGTTAAAGTGTCTAACTCTATATGGCATAAAGGCTAAAGCAAACCAGATCTGTTTTCTAGATACTTTTTCCATGTACAGCTGTAACTGGGCTGCATAGAAATAAAGTAAGTACTTAAAGACAGGCAAAGTAAAAAAAAAAAAAAAGAGATCTAAAGCATTTGGTTGGCATTGATAGCAATCATTTCAAAAAGCCCTGGAACATTTAAAGAGAATTAGAAAGGATTTTGCTGGAATCAAAGGGAGAGCCACTTTCCATGGCTGGGTGTGTATTTGGGTAACTGCAAAGTGATTAAATCAGAGTGAACAGAACAGCCTTGATCATCCAGGACTTTTAAAGCAGAAGAAAGGGGCTTTCCTGTTTGGGCACTTTTTTCCTCATTCATGCATCTTATGGTTTTCATTCTTACTTGATGGTAAAGTAACATTTATTTTGGCACAGAGACTCATGGAGAGCTCTGAAAGGCCCTGCAGGTCAAGCAGCTACAGAGTGCACCAAACCCACGGGGGTGAGCAAACCTGGAAATATTTAGGCTTGGGGGTCTTTTTTTCTTCCATCCTAACCTAAGTTTTGTTCTTAAAGAAGTAGTGGATATCTTCACACTTCACTGCAATATCCATGATGAGGAAGAAAGTGCTCCTGCCTTGGCACCTCACTACATGCCATTCCTTTGGCAGCACCAATTCCATAAAGACCTTTCCTGCCACACAGGCCAGAAAAGATTTTCGTGAGAACTTTGCTATTGCTGGTGGCTCACCCTTGGTATCAGCCAAGTGGAGACAGGGGGATCAAGCCTCCTAAAATCCCTGGCTTTCCCTCTCCTTTTTCACACTGCTGGTGTTGGTGGTCTTGGCTCTTTGCTCTGGTCCCCTCCAGTCATCTGGGAGGGAGCTGGGATAGTGCCTTGCTTAATCAACATGTGACAAGTGTGTATTTCTTTTTGTGAAAAGAGAACAGAGGGGAGTGAAGCAAAATATTAGAGTCAGACTTAAAGCTGATGCCAGAGTGCATCTTTTCCCCAACCTCCACCCTTCCCATGTGCACTTTGGCTTGTGAAGTCTGCTGAAAACAATTCCCTCTTTCTTTTTTTACCTCTTCCTTCTTCCTTTGTTTTTTTTGTTTTTTTTTTTTTTAGCCTTCTCCTGGCCTAGGCAATGCGTTTGTCCAGCAGGAAGTGTGGGAGAAGGGAAGAGGGGACTGTGGGAAAGGGGAGTGGGAGGGAGACCCTCCTCTCATGCAAGGGCTCACATTGGTGGGGCTGTTCCCATCACCACGCTCCTTGCTCCTCCGACACAGCCATGGATAGAGGAGGGCAAGAAAGGGGGTGGGAGGAAATCAATAGGATTATGAGAATTGGGTGTGGGGAGAGCTGAGGGTGATGGGGTGAGGTTTTTTCCCTTTCAGTCCCAACATGTATTTGATAGAAATTTTAAAGCTGGAAATCAGGGGCAAGTATGGGATGGAGGTACTGCAAATCCAATGCAAACAGACAAATGGAACAGGCAAAGTGAAAATGAAGTTATATGCATCATCTGCTTTTCTACCACCTCAGTGTTGTCAAATTCAGTAAACAAGCATGCAGGGTAACCCAGCCCCCAACAGAGGTGGTAAGATCCTTTCCATTTGATGGAAAGCCTAAGCTGTTTTTAGGTCAGGGTATGGATCTTCTTGTAATTTTCCCTAATGATATTTAGAAGTCATGCACAGAATCTCCAACACCCAGAAACTGTTACATTTTTAAAACCTTATGTGGATTCCCGCTGTAACCCACGGAAGAGGAAACAATCCCACGTGGACTTCAGGGGGATGCTGTGTTACCTGGAGGAGCGTTTCCCAGCTCGTGCCCGGGGTATCGAGGGCACTTGGCCACACAGCTTCTTCCATAAGCGTGACTCAGCTCCAACCTGCCATCCAGCAGCCTGCTTTTATGGAAAAGCAGGGGTAAGAAAACTTACTTCACAGTGCTGACAGAAAGCAAATAGCTGTGCAGAGAGGGCTGATTCTTCTATTGAAATAGGCACCTTTTTCTTTGCAGATCACCTTTTTCTCTAATTTTTGAAGTATTTTCCCTGCTACAATTAACATCCTAAATAATATTAACCTACCTCCTTGCTACCAACAGAGAGGTTTTACAGTGCTGTGGAGAACTATTTTGAAGGCACAAATCACTTGACCTAAAGACTCTCCCTGGAGTGTCAGTGCTGTGTGCTACATTTTCACTCTGCCAAACTCTTTATTTAGCACATGCTAAAGAACATTTAACATTTAAAGATCCCCTCTGTACATCCTCTAAATGTCTCCATTCTTTGCTTGTAGATTAATATGTCTTCTGTGAAAATAAGATAATTGATTACAGAGCTGTATTATTTACAAATGAAGTGTTGTTCATGTATTGACCTTTCATTTCTATAGCTCAATACTAGTCCTTGTACAGCATTTTTAATTAGTAAAATGGTTACAGAATTACTAGAAAAGAGCTTCTGTAAATGCTTTTATTAAAAGGAAATTTAAAGAAGACTTGCACATTTAAAACTGCAAAACATAATATTTGATCAGGTTCTACACCCCAAATCTCTGTTTGGAAAGAGAAGGAAACCTCTTCCTTCCAAAGGCACAAGTGGTAATGCAGACTGAAGGGGATGATCAATACACACAAGTGAGTGTTTGCCCTTCACCGTGCTCCAGTAGTTCTTCTCTACCAGGGGATTCATTTCAGCACAATCTTCTTGATGAGCAACCAGCAAAGCCCGTGTGAGCATTGCAAGATGAATGGCACTGATAAAGTCAGGGGACATGAGCATATTCACAGAAGCAAAGTTCCCAAAATCATTGGCCATGGAGCACCAAATGCCATTGTCAAAGGTGCTAGAAATGCCAAAAAGGCAAAAAATAGCAAATTCATCCTCCTGAAGCAGGATGGGGCCACCTGACCTGTAAAGCCAGGCTGTATTAAATAAGCATGCACCCACAGCCTGGATGGATAGAGTAGGCAGCCTCATCCCTGGCCATGGTATTGCACTCAACAGCTGTGAGCTCTGGATGTCTCAAACTCAGCTGAGAGATAAAGTGTAAGGAAGCAGGAAGAAATTATGAAATATGGCATAAATGCAGTTGACAGGAGTTCGAGGTTTAAAGAATGTTCTGCTTGGGAAGGGGAAGGATACCCTGTGAGAGACATCAACAGGCTTGGGAAAGCTTTAGATTTCAAGAATAAACAAGAAAAACCTCTCCAGACGTGAGATTGACTTAGTCATCATATGAATGCTTTGGTCTGTTGGTGTCTGGTTTAGTTTGGCCTCTTAAATGAGTACTGTTTCTAGTGAAGGCAGTGATTTGGATGGGGAAGAAGCATGCTGGGGGCAGGCAGCTCCGTGGTGTGCAAGACAAGCCACTCAAGGTGCTCCTTTCAGGTGGCTGATCAAAGGCAGAGGTGCTCACAACACACAGGGAGCATAAACCATTGCAATATTTTAATTTCCACTAATAGAGTCAGACAAACAACAACAACAAAAATTATCTAAATTTAGCTGGACAATGTTCTTCTAATAAAAGTCCAAGCAGGCAGAGCTCAGGTTGATTCCACCATCCTTCCCCAGGACAGTGAAGGAGGATTTTCCTCATGGACTTCAATATATTCAGACTCATGAATAAAAATATATGAAACATAAAGCAAATCATTTAATTTCTCAGTAACAACGATGCTAGTTACAGCTATAAAACAAATCTTGTAACTGCAGAAGAGGGGTTTTTAAAATCTTTTTATTAATTCAACAGAAGCATATTAAAAATGTCTGTCATTACAAGTCTGGAGAAAAGCATTAGGTTCGAATAAGGTCATTGAGGAAGGCTAGAGGAAAGTAAGGGAGGAAAGGCTTTAAACATGCTTTCAGCATCCTGTGGATACAGAAAAATAACACAAATCAGTCTTCAGATGGTCTGTTTTGTTGAACCTTCCCCCCCAATACACATGGTCCCACCTGTAACATCCACTGAACTGATGAGAAAAACCTCACACCATCATCTTTCAGCGCTCTTTGGGAAATGTGACTTGGTGCTTTGACAGCTGAATTGTTTGCAACTTGTACTTCATCTCAGGCATCTCAGGTGCCATTTTCTTGTCAAGGGGCGGGTCATGTTCCCCACTAAGTATCATCATCTTCTAGTCTAGTGCTGATCCCCTGTTCTTACTGAGCAGTCACTGCTACTCAGTGATATTCCAAGAAACAAAACTAGGCGTATGTTCAAAGCAACTGAAATAATTCTGCTGTTTATGACCAGGTCTACCACACAAGGTAAATCATACATACGTGACACAAACCATGGTATAATTTTGCAGAAGGTGGCAGCAGTCTTTGGGCAACCCTAGCTTGTGGCTGTCCCCATGTCTGTGCAGAAAAGTCCCTAAATAGGGCCCATGCACCTCACATGATCAAATTTTTAGCCTTCATCACATCTGAAAATAGCAGGGTGGGGGTGTGCTGCTTCTTGAGCACAATATATCCCATACATCCAGCTTTCTGGGCTAAGCAGGATGCGGAGACCTCTCAGATGTGGAGCCAATAGGGAGCACTCTGGCTACCTGGGATTTTATAAATCTTTCAGCTATCAGTCTTTCAGAGCTCCAAATGCAAAATCCAGCAGCCCGGGATATCATGTGGATTTATGACTTGGGATTTATGAACTGGTCTGGATAAAATAAGAACTGCTTGACTTTTTCTTTTTTTTTAGTTTGAGAAAAAAATAATAAAAAATGAAGACCTGATTTTTTTTTCCCTTTTCAAAGCTTGTTGTTTATATAAATGTGGATGTCTTGTATATATTCTATTATTTTGATTTTTCTTCTTGTCAGTGTGCTTTCTGGGGCTGGAAGAAGAACAGAGAACAAGCAATGCTGCTCTCACAAGGTTTCCTGCCTGACAGGAATCTCCTGAAGAATCATGGTTTTGGGGCACTCCCAGCCCTTCTCCCATAGTTAGGAAAGGTGCTGGGAAATGTTTAAGAAGGTTTCTGGATGTTTCCAAGCAGTGGTATAGCTCCTCACCATTCTGCTGCCCCAGCTCTCAGCCACTTTCATCACTTTTTTCCTTACATAATTTTGCAGCTCATTCTATTTTTCATTTGATGCCCGCTGAGTTTTTGTTATAGGTATATATGCATGCAGAGGTGTATGTACACAATCACACACCTGTTACAGCTGCATAAACATACACACATATGTTTATGAGAGAGTGTTATGAATAGTTTGGATCAAGGTTGGACTATATGATCTTTGAGGTCTTTTCCAACCTTAATGATTCTCTAATTCCATAATTCTATTAATTCTTGTATTAAAAACCAGTACAGACTATCTGTTTTTTGTTACTGGTAAACTTTATATATTTTGCAAGAGAGCCCATCCCAAAGGAATTTCTAGTCTTATCTGTAACTTGTGACCTTCCTTTCAATAATTCTCATCTTAAAAAAAAAAGAAGATATGGTATTTACCTTGGTCAGGAGGAAAACGTATCAGATATATTTTTGTCCTCTCTTCTGATTGACCCTTTCATACCTCCGTTCACAGTTTCTGAATAATTTTCTTCCCACAATCCTTGAATTCTGTTTGTTCTTTTATGGATCAAGATATCTCTTAGGAAAAAGCAACCTAATAAATAGCTCCAGTCTTTCAACCTCCCACCTTTCTCATCCCCTTGGGCACAGTATTCACATGCTAGCACTGCCAACACCTCCACCGCAGGTTGCTGAAACCTTTGCACGCACAGTTCACCTCCTCAAACCTCAAGCTGGCACCACTTAGACACTGGTACCGCTGTGTTTGACCTCCACATGAGACCTGTACTCACCAGTAAATGTCTCCTCAGGCTTCTGACAGCCTCTTCAGCAAGGAAGGGGCTGAACAGGGAGAAAAGGAAAGGGAGGGCACATGAAGAAGGGTGCTCTCACCCCTTCTCCTGGTGGTGCCCCAGCCACAGAGGCAATGCCACACCAGCACTAGGGGAGTGGGGATGATGCTCCTGGAGCAGCTTTGTTTTGCACTGCTCATGAAGAATAAGCTTTTACATCCCCTTTGGTGCCTGCAAAACCTAAGGTAGGGGTGTTTATCCCACCAAGGAATTAAAGTCGTCCAAACAAACCCTCTCAGCCCCTATCCTGTGAGACACAGCATGGAAATGCAACAGAGTCAGTCTAAGAGATGTCAGCAACTGACTCTTTGTGGATCAGAAAATGTGTTGTTTTGTTTCTAATTACTACACATTCAGAGTGGAGTCTTTTTTCAGCATGACTCGCAGTACAGGAATAATTTGATTTGGAGCTTTTTTTTTAATAAAATCAAGGAGCCCAAATTGTGTCTCAGAGGTAGATATGAATTGGTGCTTAAAAAAAAGAACTCAATAATTACATTGGTTTTAAATTATTCCATGTGAATTTTCAGCTCAGAAGTTACGTGGTGAGAAACCAGGTTTGGGATGAGGAGGCCAGGAAACTGCTCCCTGCCTCAGCACCTCCCTAACCTCAGCTTTGATTAAGAAAGTTTGCTGAGAATTTAATGTGAATTAATGAAATTTAATGAGCGGTGAGGAAGGTGGTGTTTGGAAGTGTGTCCTTCCAGTTTTCACCCCACTGAGCATCTGTATCCCTGGTATCTCAGTTATCCACTGCATTCCCATTCAGGCACTGGAGACATTTTAGGGGCAGAGTGGGGGGAACTTGAAGAACAATTTTTCTCCTCTGCAAGACTTTTTCTGTCCACTTTTCACATCACTGGAAGCTGGAGGAGAACAGGTGGCTCTCGTTGTGACACCAGGGATGTGGTACCCACACCAGAGCAGCTGTGCACTGAAGCTGGGGAGGGCAGTGGAGCAGCAGTTGTCTCCTGAGTACATCCCAAGTCTCTCACCCCTCTCCCTGCAGCACCCAACACTAACAAAACCCACCACACACTGATTGTGTGCCAAAAGCATCTTCACTTGGCTGCTTGGTCCTGGTACATGGCTCCTGCTCTCCCCCAGCCCCGGTACCATCTCTGGCACGGTCCATTTAAAACTATCTCTCCATCAGAGAGCGAGGGAGAGGGCTGGGGCAGGCTCTGGTGCAAGGCACTGAGTGTCTGGACCCTGCTAAGTTCAAAGGCAGCCTCTCTCCCACCCCAAGGAGGGATGTAGCCGGCCAGAGGATGGCTGGAGGCCACACAGACGGGAAGGTATGTAACAATCCATTTATCACTTTGCAAATATTAGTGCTGCTTGCATTTGCTGCAGCAATATTTCTTCTTTGAAATTGGTGAAGTGAGTAATAACAATGTTATTTATTCTAAGACCTTGGAACTGAGAAGCAATAACAGGGGGACTGTTCCCTTGAAAGCTTCAGAGGTGCAGGAAATAAAATGGGGGGTGGGAGGGGGAACAGGACGGGAAATAGACCAACAAAGATCTGGAGGAGAGAAAGCCATCAAAACCTCGTGTTTAATTTCTTTGTCCCAAGGGTAATAAAATGCTTTTTGTAATGTTTTATATATAAACAAGATGGGGTGGGAAGAAGGGTGAACATTTTGGATTCATCTCTGGCTGGAGCATCCTGCAAGGAAGCAGGGCATGCACCTTGGGTTCAGGGTCTAGCAAAGAACCTCCTTCACCAGAGGAGACCAGAGTCTCCTTGTTCTCTTCTTTCATTTTTTTTTTCCTTACCCCCCCTTCCCCTTCCATCCCTTATCTGAATATATAAGGCTGCCCTTTGCTCAGATTTATGGGTTGGGGCAGCACTGTGTGTATTTACAGTCTCCTGACCTGCAGACCTACAGCTGAACAAGAGCAGAAGGAAACCAGGGCCTGTTCCATAAACAGAGACAGATACGTGGGGGAGGCAACAGGAATTGTGAGCAGCACTTAACATTTTTAACTATTTGGCCAAGCCAAGGAATCAGTGATTAGATTAGAGAGAAAGAAAAATGAAAAGTGGGATTAAGGATTCCTAAATCTGCGAAGGTGGGGGAAAAGGACAGCAACAACTGACAGAGGCCCCAGGTTCGGCATGGGGAGAAATTAAAAGTTATTGGGCTGTTACAAAATGTTTTCCAGGGCAAAAGGGAAGAAATGAAAGCGAATCTCCAAAGCATTTTAATCAAGTTGAGCTTTCCTTGGGTAGAGCCAAACAGCACTTTTCAAGTCTGATTACCTTTTGAGGAGGTAGATTACTTAGTCTGTGTTTATTCAGGTACTAATTGCCTCAGATTAAGTTGAAAAAAACTGCTTATTCAATGATAATAAATATTTCTTAGGTCTGTATCTATCCATTGGTTTGTCGGGAGAAATTCAGTGCAGATGAGAAAATATTTTAAAGGGGCCAGAGCATTACTCGACTTCTCAGAGGCAAAGGCAGCAAAAGTGGCAACAACCTGGAAAATAAATATATGAAATGCAACGTATGTAGAGGTCACAATATAGCATAAGTATATCAACATGATGAACAGCTTTGATGAAAATGGTAAACAAAACCACCCTCTCTTCCTGTGGCTTGTTTTACATTGCAATAAACCACCGACTCTATAACCTATCAGAACATGCTGAGATTTTATGCATCATTTCCAACTACTATTTGAACATTTGGTTTAGAGTAGTCATGAACCATAATTAATGGGATTTTTTTGTGTGTGTGTCCTGATAAAAAGCAAGCTTTATTGTATTTTATTACCTGTTGGTCCAAAGCTCCATATAGATGATGTAAATTCATTGTAGGTTTTAGGCTGGGGAAAAAGAGGAGGGGGTTTTGCTCATGACTATGATGAATTAAAGTTTACAATTTCTAATCAAACCCAGAGGTTTAGATTGAGATGCCCAGTCCAAATTTTCTTTTCTCCTGTGAGTGAGTTGGTAGTGATGGGACACAGAGATTTTGGCCCAGCTCAGCCTACCAGGAGGAAAGGGGAAAAAACCCCAACAACTCAGGCACCACAAAGACCATGGAGATGAATGGCTCTATTTTATGAGCCATAAAAGTTTTATTCATCTTGACACCAAAACAGGTTTAGGCAGCGAGTTGACACGCCTTAAATAAATAAGTGGAATTAATTCCCCAGCTCTTGAAACAATAGCAGCATGCCCGTAACGCTGAGAGCTGCCCCGTTGTTTCCCGTTGCTGCTCGATATTGATATTATTTGTGGGTTGTTTTTTTTTTCCTCTGGGGCCTGGTTTCTCCACTTCAGATTCTTCCCCTGTTTTATTAGAGGTTGAAAAAGGTTCAAGACCTGGTTGTACCACTGCTCCCACCGACAGCTAAAGAACCAGTTTGGCGTCTGGTTTGTCTGTTGTTTTACTGCTGACCTTCAAATCAACTTTCCCCCCTGACCCCAGGAGGCATCTATCATGACAAGAGGCTGTTTAACACAAATGGTGCCCATTTATAGGGGAAGAGAGTCAGAAGATTTCCTTGGTTGTTGGGTTTTTTTGTTTTCTTTTTTTTTTTAATGAAGAATTTGGTTTTTTCACCCCTCTTTTCTCAGTCACCACAGGTGAAATCCCTCCTAGCAGCTGGCTTATGAAATAATGCAAGGGGAGGCCTTAATGAGCTGAAAGCACCCTCAGCTGGAGATAAATATATGCAAATGAGATGCACAAACAAAGGAGCCCGGACAGAGAAATATCTGCAATTCCAGCAAAATGCTGCCTGCAGCTAGAAGATGAACAGCTTTGATAAAATGGTAACAAAAAGCACCTTTTTCTCCTCCAGCTTGTTTTACATTGCAATAGAGCATTGTTATTGTAACCCATTGGAGCATGCAGAGGTTTTCTGCCGCTTCAAAAAAAAAAGAAAACCTGTTTAAACATTTGTTTTTATGGCATTCATGGGCTATGAGCAATGTGATAGCTTGGAGTTTTTTGGTGGCTTGGGGTGGGTTCTTTTGGGGGTGTTGGTTTGGTCACGGTGGGTATTTAGGGTGTGTCTTTTTTTAAGCTGTTTTTAAATATAGATATTTTAATATATATTTTACCTGTTGGTCTCTCTCTGACTTGGGTTGCTGATGATTTTGGTCATGATATTTTGCAAGGAGGAAGACGGGGTGGGGGTGGCTGTTGGTTCCTGAAAAAAAAGTCCCAAGTTTTGCTTTCAAATTTGGAGGGAAAATCCAAGTTGACAAGTAGTAAGAAGCAGCTCGGGGCCAGGGGGAGAAGAGGGGAAAAAAATCCAGACTTGAACATTCACCAAGCAGCACCCAAACAGGCAGCTTTAATGAAAGCAATCAAGCCTCGGAGCTAATTCAAAGACAGACATCTAACATGCTGATTTTAATAAGCTTTTAAAAGGCAATCTCTAACTTTTAAAAGTCGCTCTTTTTAATTTAATTGAGGGGTTTTTTTGGTTTATATATTGCCAAAACAAACACAGTCACTAAAATATGTTTTCAATATGTATAAGTAGCATATCTAGACAATGTTTTAAATTAGCCCCGTATTTTGAGGGGAGGGGGAGAGGGTGGAGAAAGGAAAGAAAGAGGCTTACTTGGGATAAGTCGAAGACATTTTCCAGGGGTCATCATGTCAAAATAATACCTTTATCTTCTCGTCCTTGCCTTTATGAATCCTCCCGTGTGAACGAATGGATGCCTCTTTACCTACAGGCTTCTTCAGAAAACAACCCCGACCGATCGTCTCTCGGAGATAGGCAAATCTGCCTTTCTAAAAGGCAGAGGAGAAAAAGGCAGAGAAAATACAGTGCTGTTTAACTTTTAACCTTATGATATCATTAAATAGATCATTATGGATTTATAAACGGAGGGTAAACACTATAAAGTTTAGAGGGCCTTTTACTCCAGGCACTAACCACATTTTTTATATCTGGCAAGCAGAAGAAAAATAGACTTACCTTTAAGGAAAAAAATCCCCCTCTTTCTTTGGCACTTACAGATGTTCGAGCAGACAAGTGTCGGATTTCCCAATGTCAAGAAGATTTCCTAATTTTTCACAGCCTTCTCCTGTTGCATTTTTGGCCCGATGTGAGAAGCATCAATTTAATTTGTGGGGCTGCGCACTGGAAATGAAGATATACATGTACGTGTGCTTTAATAAACCCTAAAACCTGACAGGCAACTCTCTGCTTCCAGTTGCCCCAAGCTCAGGATTTCAAGAGTTAATAAAAACTTGGTTCTATTAGGAAGGCTTTCTTTTTGCAGCCCAGGTTTGTAGCAGCATAATTATGTTCAACTGCTGCTGTTTGAAAAGGGCAAACAGCATCTTAGGCACAGAACAATGAAATTACAGCTGAGATTTAGGTTAGCAAAAGCCGTCTTCTGCAGGCTTTTATGATTCATTATTTCCCATTAAATACAGTATTAGAAGTGTACACCAGATAGCTCATGGTTGCTGCGCTCAGAGCACATTATCTATATTACACAGGTCTGGGGAGCAGAATTAGAAAACTTTGGGGGAATGAGCAATATGTGTTTGCTGATAGAAGTACCATATGGCTCATCTTCCTCAATTGCTTTCATTGCGACTCTGATGCTGGAGAAATTAAAGTTTTATTTGATGTGGCACAGCTTAATGAACTGTCTTCTGTTAGGAAAATTGAATATGTTTCCTGTTATTTGAGCACAGAGCCCTCATGGTTTTGGCTGATGAGGGATGCATTATGTATTGTTTATTTAGCATTTTGAAAACAAAAGCAGATATTGGAGGTAAAATTGATTACTGCAGGATGTGTTATATAATCACATTTTTCTCTCTTTAAATTATGGCCTTGACTATTGTTTTTATGGCAGCATTTTTTGAGGAGGGGGGAGGGCATCCCCTAATAAAAAAGGAGGGGTTGTTAAGGCAAAGTATATAATCTCTGCTTTGTTTAAAAGCAGCGCTAGAACTTTTTAAGTTTAGAGAAGGGAAGGACAAGGTAAAAAAAGAAGTAAACATACACACATATTAACCTGCAGGTCCAGTGGCTACTGCCATGCTGTTGGTCTGGGGATGCTTGAGCATTGTGTGTGCACTGGGCTGTGTCATTAGAAGAAGACTCCTTCCTCCATTCTAGGTGGAGGACACAAAGACGGGAACATCCAGAATTCAGGGACCAAATACTCTGAATTTCACATTTCTTAGTATGCCAGACAGAGTTCATCGCAAAATTTTGATACCTGCAGGGGAGGGGGTGAATAGAGGTGGGGAGGATATAGAAAATTATT
>JACBWW010000080.1:470976-533476 GCA_020086605.1 Lanius collurio | reverse complement strand
GGTTTTTTTCCTCCCCATTGCCACTCGTCTGCCTTTATGCCAGAGTTGTAAAAATGGGGATACTTTCCTTAGCAGTGCAACTGCTGAGAGTCAGCACAGGGTAGGGGGGAGCAGCACAAGGGCTTCTGCAAATTGCATGCTGTTTGTCTGAAAGATTTTGGTTTCTAAATATAAACTAAATTCTTTATGGATTTTTTAGGGGTTTTGTTTTGGTTTTTTTAGCCTAAGGCTGTCTGCGTTTTGGCAATTACCAACTGTCATTGCAAGAGAAAGGGAGGTGTTTCTGTTGCATGGATTTGATTTTATTTGATTATTTATTCTGTTATTTTTCACAGTCAGCAGCATTTCTTTCAGCTCTCCTCTTGCTCTCCTGCCCAGCCCTGTGAAACATGCCCAGTGCAGCAATCAGTGTTGCCCCATGCCCAGGGCTGCTGGAAGCAGCTCTGCTCCTGCTACGGCATCTGCAGCTTTTTGCCCCCCTAAGCTATTGCAATATCAGCTGAATTGTCTTCGCCAAAAATATTATTTCCTTTAGGAAAGGAGGTTCTGCCACTGATAAACCCAGCAGAGGTCTGTTTGCTGCTGCGAAGGAGCTTCGGGAAGAGGCGGTGTTATTTGTCAGAGCCTATCTATTTATAAAAAAAAATAAAATAAATTACAAAAACTCCCCCCTTCACGTCCTGTGACTGGTGCGCACGGGAGGACGCCCACGCTCAGTGGAGACTTGCTGCCAATCACACCCCGACACTGCTGAAAAAGGGAGATATTTTACACCATCACAGCAGCTGGGCTGCATCAGGGATGCTCAGAGCGCAGGTTTGGGGTGAGCGCATTACACCCTGCCTGATCCGGAGTCATCCACCCCACATCCTTCGCAGCTGATCCTATAATGGCAATAATTTCCCCTTTATTGGTCTTTACACTCAGGTAATGACTACCTGGGGCACAGAGCATCTCAGGGGCTGCTTTAGGCCCTTCACCCCCAGTAGCCAGTCCCTAATTGATCAGTGAAACCACCCACTGAGTCATTGATGCATCATGTTACTTGCTGTAACAATGAGGTTTGGTCCACATAAATACCTGTGAGCACCATCTCACCCCTCGATTTGCTCCTTGAAGGAGTAGGTCTGAATTCCTGCTACCAAGAATTTTCATCAGAGGCAAATAAATCTGCCGAATTCAACTCTTTCATTTGTAACCGTTGGGCTCAAACGCATAATTTAGCCAAATTATCAGCTGCCTCCATCTTCCCAGGGAACGAGTGCAAACAACGTTTTAGGAACAGACATCTAAATTTAGTAGGGTTTTGAATAATTGATAGGCTGGTGTGACAGAAGATAGAAACTTATGTTTCTAATCATCCCAAAGCATTTCTCCTTCCTCCCACCCCCCAAAATGAAGTCGCTTTGTTTGCAGTTAAATAAAGGGAAGATGTCCACTTAACAAGTATAAAATTGTGATAGCATTAAGAGGTTATCCATGGTAATAAAAAGCGGGGAACATGCCTGAGAATGTGATCTGTAAGGCTGATAATTTTTAAAGATGGAACTTGTCCTTGCTTTGTCTGGGGAGAGGCATGTTAGTGATCCCAGAAGGGGAGGGTAAAAAATATAACACACATTTCCAACTGAAGATACTTAAAATGTGTAGTGTATTTCGGCATGTTACTGTAAGCTGCTGTTTGATGTTTTTCCTATAAAGCCTAAATTAAGCATCCCAGATATGGTTGTGAATCTCCTGCTTCTAGCTGCATCAAAAAACAAAATACATTTTAAATGGCTGTATTACCAATATCCCGGTAGACTTTGACACACAAACATAATCATCTTCCCTCTATTTTCTCTCTCCATTCCTAAACACAGTCCTAGCACGTAAAAGCCCACCTTTACATTTCAAGCTCATTTGAAATGTAAACTTTTAGCAAATAAGCGATGGCTTATGGAGCTGCATTGCTGCTGTGACTGGCAGCAAATTCCTTTTTCTCCCTCCCCTCAGCGTAAGGGTTTGAAATACCCATCAGTGTCAAAAGAAACTGCGCAGATCACTGCTGCTCTAAATAAGGCAGAGCAGTGTTGAGAAAAAAACCTGCCCCCCCAAAGAAACCAAAAAAAAAAAAAAAAATCACTCAATGGATTAAAATGACATTTCTGTCCCATGTCAGTCTGAATGACAAAGTGTCGTATTTTGCATCATTTCAGAAAGATATCCTTCGAACAAATTCAGCGTATAAATAGGCAACGGGCTTTTGTTTGAAACATTTGAGATCAAAAGTTGAGGGAAGGATAATTAATATTGCCTATTAAAATCCCTGTTATTGTTAGAGATACATTTTGTGGTTACTGACTATAAATAAAAGCAAAGGATCAGAGCCACGGTTTCTCACCACTGCAGATAGAAAAAGGCAATTTCCAGCTTTTTCTGTTTTGTTTTTTTTTTCCTCAAAGTTGCTGTTAGATGTGTTTGCTGAATAAACAGGATTAACTGTATTTAAAACAAGAGATAAAGAACAGCTTTTTATTACTCTGAATGGTCTGCAGGGTTTCCAGGCTCCTCTGAATGCACTTCATGCCTGGAACAAAATGTTCTTATTTTACCTTTTTTAATGACACCACATAGAACAAGCAAAATATTGTTATAATAATACAAATATGGAATCAATGGGGAATGGTAAAAAAAGAGCATTTTTACCATTTCTGCTTCTGGCCAAATGCCGGAGTGTTTGGGGGTTTTTTAAATTTTCTTTCTTTTTGCTTTTGTCTTTGTTTTTGTTTGCAGTTTTGCAGCAGGATGAGAAACCAGGGAGAAAAGTATTCCTGTTGCTGAAGGGGCTTTCCCTTTTCCTGTGACTGCAAAAACTCACCGGCTGCTGTTAATACAAAACTAATGGCAAGAGCGCGATCCGGAGAGCCAGCCTGCTATCAGCTGCATTTCAATGGAGGCTTTCTCAAAAAATAGGTACAAAGAAAAGAATTTAGACAAATTTGCCTCTTAACCTTTAAAGATTTCCTGCCTATTCCAGTATGTCCTTTATTACATTAATTTTTTATTTAAATTACACCATTAACTGGATATGAATTTATCAAGAATACATATATTGATTTATAAAACAGTATCATTAATTATTATAATAGCTAGATGTAGCTGATATTACAAAGCCATTTAAAGGTTTTTAATATAACTTGGACATACATAGATAGATAGACATTATGGACAAGACTACAATTTAAACTGGCTACCAGCAGTTAATGAAATCCTTGATTTATCTTCTCATTTAGAGATTGATTATATTGTTGCTTTGTAAAACTATTTATTTTATGCCATTTTTCAAAGGATGTCTCAATAAAAGAAAAGGATAAATAAAACATCCAGCCCAGTCTCAAAGCATATTTGGTTTTATATTTTCTTTTTTAATGCTGCAGCTGTTAATATATTACTAGTTTGTAGACATGTCACCTTTACAGAGAATTGGCTTTCTTGATAGTAGCATAGTAGCTGTTTGCACATGCACAATTTCCTACATTTGGATTAAAAAAAAAAAAAAAAGAAGACAAAAAAAAAAAAAATAAAAAGAGGATGTTTTCCCGACAACATTGTGCTTATTTCCTAAGCCAAAACCCAACAAAACGCCTTTCTGGCATAGATTTCTTAGGCATATTTTTTGTTTAAGCTGTGGAAAAATGGGACTTACCCTAGTGCTGCAAAGCAGTCAGTCATGGAGAACATTTTGATTTAAAATGCAATCTGAAGAGAAGAAAAAAGAGAGGGGGGAAAAAAAAGGGAAGGAATGATATAAACAAACAGTACACCACTTTCAAGTTCCTCCTAAGATGTTCCTAGCTTAACTAATACATTGGAAGTTTAAATCTTTATACATTGTTCTTGAGGGGCTATGTTTCTTGACTCTTTATTTATATCACTTATTCCTGTCTGGCAACATATGTTACCGATTTATTATAGTATTTTTTTACTGTTAGCCAGACAAATGTAAGGGCTAGCTGAGGAAGGGTAGTTGCATCTGATGAGTTTAACAATTGCAGGGCATCCTTTAGGGGTAGCCAATGGGCTCTTTTGAAGCTATAATACTCACCATTAACCATTTTCATGCTGACATATTTTTATTGTTGAAGTTGGGGCTTTCCCTCATGTCAGCCTCTTTTGTATTCGATGGCTTCACAGGCAAATCAAGCAGTGTGGCTGAGTGGTTCATCAGGTGGAGGTTTTTGTAGATGTCTCAAACCACACTCTTACATCTTGGCATCTAAATCTGCATAGTGCTCCCCCCACGACTGAAAAAAGAAAAAAACATGCAGAAAGTAATACTTTTTTAAAAATCTAATTCTATAATCCATGACAAATGCAAGCAAATCCCAAGCATGGGGGGTCAGATTTCTCAGTGCCATTACTGACACAAAGAGGTAACAGGGAAGATGACTTTTCCCATCAAACCAAACTCCTCTAAATTATTTTAAATGGATGTCCCAGCAGTGGAAGGAGAAGTTGCGAGGACAGGGGGTGAGCTGGATGTCACATTTTGCACATTGTGTTTTCAGGTGACCCATTCTGGAGCAAGATCTTGAACTCTCCCCACCTTTTCCTTCCTACTTATCTTGTCCTATCTCTTTGTTCAATGGCAACATCTTCCTCCTGCTCCTCTGAAAACTGTACCCCCGTGTCTTGTTTCACTGTTAGAGCCACATCTTCTGGGAGCCAACAGGTTTGTACAAGCCATGGGGACATGATTCCTAATATACCCCACAATTTCCAGCCTTTTGGTGCCAGATCAGACTGTTGCACCTGTCAGCAAACCCTACCATCTATGAGACACCCAATGTGGGATGCTCAGGAGTCCTCCTCCCCAGGGATCACAGAGTAGATGGTAGGGCACACGCTGAATTTTCTGCTGCTTGGAATTCAGTCAGATTTTTAGGAATTTTTAGCTCCAAAAAGTTGAGTTTAATTTCCCTTCCATCTTCAGGGAAGCAGGAAGAGGCTGTGTAAACTAACATGAGGAGCTGAGTAGTGATGATCTGTGGAGGAAAAAAGTACAGTGAGCAGCATTTTGGGTGGGAAATGAGCTGTTTCAGGTAGAATAAATACAGAAATTGCAACTAAATTTGTTGGGCTCCCTTGAAGGGAGAGATTGGAAGTGGATCAGGGCATGTCTCCTGATAGCACTAGGGGCTCCTTGACAAATGCCACACAATATAGCTTTAGCTGGGAGGAGAGCAAGTGCTCCCATGGGTTTTTTGTTGTGACTTATTGACAGTTCAGTTGTAGTGGGTTAATTGTTTGATTTTTAAATTTTTTTAAATTATCAAAAGCTCCCTCTACTTATTGTAGGAGCTTTTGAGGACTTTCTAAAGTAGGTCTAGGTTCAGTAGTATGCAAAAAAATTGAATGGAAACAAAGATTTTCCTTTCTTTTTATTTTTCTATCAAGGAGCTAGCTTAACTTTTACTTTGAGTTGATTTTTTTTTCAAATTGCAATTTAATTATACTTTGGATGCCCTCCTAAAACAATTTGCACCCCTCAAATGAACCTTTGGAGACAAGTTTCATCCTCCTCAATGCCAAAGGAACAGTGAAAAAGTCTGCAGATGAAATGATCACACCAGAACTCCTAGATTTAAGGTTTCAAAGTCTTGGCTTTTCCCATTTCTCCAGAAAGATTTTATTTAGGCAGATGTCATCAGTGTCCTGGGCAAATATTTGGTGGCAATACCAAAGCTTGAAGCATATGGATTATTACTTATTTTATTTTTTATGTTAAGGACATTGACCGCAACTTCATAATTAAGCTAATAGCCTCTCTTAAATTTTTTTATTCCTCTCAAATCCATGTTTTTTTGGCTGGAGAGAGAGGAACAGGAAGCGTGACTTGTTCTCTCAATCACTCCCTTTCTGTTTTGTCCATCACCTTCGTTTCTTTCCCCTGTTTTTGACCTGCACTTTTTCTGGATCAGACACTGGCAGGTTGAGAGGTAATAAGAACCAGATGGACATAGTACAGAAATTGCCCAAATGGGTACGAGAATGTGGGGAGCTGTCAGGCATGGAGAGAAGCTGGAATTTTTCAGCAATAAAATGGGATTTATCGCCACTCTACCACAGTCATTGCCGACAACCGTTTACCTTGACAGAAACCCCATTCCAATAGGCAATACCGATGCAGATTTTTTTTACTTTTTTTTTTTCCAAAGAGTGATGATTGGTATTTGTTCTAAGGCTCAAATGGCCTGCACTAAAGGTGAAGCATTAGGCCAAAGTCCTGTATTCCCTACTGAGGCAAATGAACCTGCTAAAATAAGTTCCTTCCACAATAGCTGTGTAATTGAAACCAGAAAGTGAGAGAATTTGATAAATTGCTTGACCCTGAAGGAATGTTAAGGTCATAAATTTTCATTGCATTTTTTTTTGCTTCTTTTTTAGGAAAAAAAAATCTCTTTTATATATATAGGTATATAGATATATTATGTTTGGTATTTGTCTCCGAATTCCAGCTAACTTTCAGATCATTAGTCATTACTTTGCCATCCTCTCCCCACAGGAAACTACGAGAAGGTTTGGAGCATTCCTACCTACACCTTCCTAGGAGGGCTGAAGGATGCAGAATACTCACAAATGACAGCACTGCTAAGGAGTCAGCCACATAAAGAATAAACAACCCAAAACTGGGAGGTTAGCAAGTGCAATCCCTTTAGAAAAAAAAAATAAACAACATAAAAAACACAAACATACTGTACTTGAAGAGTGCTGGAGTTAAAAAAGGTCTGTAAATCATTTACAGGCTATCAAACATTTATTGCTACTTTTACCCTTTTTTTTTTAACTTAGAAGTGACATTACCTTATACTTGAAAAAGAACAATCAGTGTTTTCTTGAATAATATGTACAATATTGTATAATATATATATAATAAAATGTCCCTTCAAACTCAAAATACACAAGCAAACACCAGATCCAACAGTATCTTATCGTGATAATACACATCTTGAGAATAAATAAAAGAAAATACAATTAAAAAAAAAAAATAGAAAAGGAAGGCAAACCAAGAGAAAGGATGAGAATAATTAGGAGAAGAACCAGCAAGGTAAAACATCCAGCCATGTTCCCTGTTCTGTGCTTGCACCAATCAGTAAATACAGCCATACTAAAATAACTTCTAAGAAGAAGCAGAGAGGAAACTCAGAAGTATTTTGGTTTTGTGTATGGTTGGTTGGGGTTTTTTTCCCTCAGTAGCAAAATTTATTTCTTTAACTGTAGCGGATTCTGCTTCACAATTGCTTGAAATTTGTCATCATATAGTAACTGTTTTTTATAATCTGGCTGCTTTCCTCCCCCTGCTTTGAATATAACATTTCAGAGGCAAAAGTGTCTCACTTCAATAAGGTGCTGCACTTTACATAGCCATACATACTTAACCCTACATGAAGCAAGTTAAATAATCATTAGCACAGTAACCCATTGCTATCAAAAACTTATTGGTCCTCTAAATTTTAAATTAATAGCCTGTCTCCTTTTTTCTGTGTGTGCGTATGTATCTAGTTTTCAGAAACTTCAGTGGAAAGTCATAGATATTTTATCAGCACATATTAGATGATTTGCATTATTGATATTTCAATTTAAAAGTAAAATAAAAAAACAGTGCAGGGAAAAATAGTTCTGCTGAATTGGTTCATCCCTAGACCCCTGATCCTTAGGTAACTCCTCAGAGTGTAAATTAGCAGCCAATATTTGACAAACTGGTAAAGAAATACACTCTGCTACTCTCTGGCCAGGTTGTTCTAGTTCAAATAAGTTTCCTTAAGAAAGCATGAAAAAGAGAAGCTGAAGTGAAAAAAGAAAAAAAAAAAAAAGGGAATTGAAACAATGCCCCCATAAAATCATAGCAAAAAACCCTTTATTTATACTCACTTTTTCTTTTGGAGATGTTAAACTATGGTCAAATGGGGTTTTCTTGGTTTATGAGGGATGGTTTTTTTCCCCATAAACTTTCTGGCCCAAATCCCTTTTTTCCTTTTTATTTCTTTGAGTCTCAAAGTAACCGCTAGTCATTTTGAGACAGTTACTTATCCAGAGAATGAAGGAGTATCGTCTGCATTTCAATTAGAGAAGGGAAAAAAAAAGATAAAGAGTTGGAATGTAATCGAAAAATGCAAAGAGACATATTAGGATGAGAATTTTCATCTGTTGCTGTATAAATATTTTAATAAAAGTTCTAAAATAATGTGTCTGCCTCCTGCTCTGTAAAAGAGGGGAGATTATGAAGTGCAAATGATGCAGCTTAGATGTATAGATCCGACCGGGATTTTTCACCATTTAAGAGTCTCTTCGTGCTTCTCCTCCAGAAGTTTGTTTTAGAGCTGCTTCAGACTCCAAGAAGTATAAATTTCATAAATATAAATAAAAGATGACCAGCAAGTGGCTTCAATCACTAATATTTTTTGCAAACTAATGTTCAGCTGATGCAACTCGATTTTGTTTTGCATCACATTAGTGTCACAGCGGCAATGACTGGCTTTTATTCACCAACCCTTTGAGTCAGCACTTCAAGACATCTTTCAAATTAGGTCATACTGCAAATTTGCCACTGATACAAAGGTTGATTAAGAGAGCTTCACAATTTTAAAGGGATGTCTTGTGGAGAGAATTAAGGTCTGGTTGATAGTTCCAGGAAATGTGAGGCCCTGTAACTACATGAAAATAATGTATAGGCTCAATGGGGGAAAAACATATTTCCTCGGAGTGCTTGAAGAAATAGTCATTTACAATTTAACCAAGTCCTCCTCCCCACACTCCCCCCCACCCAGTCCTGTTGCAGGAGAAATTGTGTGATGGGTCTCAAAAACAAGCCTTGAATTATAGCACAGAGGCAGTGAGATGAGCCCTGTTCTCCTCTTGCTGAAAGTCAGTCCCCTCCTCTTGCCTCCTTTGATCTTCTTTGGAAAGACCTATTTCTCTCCCCTCCTACTGAAGCATCTTGGTTGCTGCTTTCCCCCGTAAAACAATCCAGCGTCTCAACGGGACCCTTCACCCGTAGTGCAGTAACTCCAAGCCGAAGCTGAATTGCCGTGTAAACCACCCCTGAAGATCTGGAGGGGATGATGACAAGGGACAACCAATCATAGTGGTCAGAGCCAGGGTTGCAAATTACTTCTAAGCCTGATTTAGCCATCTCAATGCAGTGGCCAAAATTTTTCCCCTGTACAGCACAGAAGGGACAGTAGCTCTTCTTGCTCCAGGGTCTGAGCCTGCAGGAGAAAAATCTCAAAGAGAGCTGCTGGCTGCCAAGAGGTTCTGGAAATTGGGCCACTTCATTTTTGATGGCTAAATGGGAAACGAGATGAATGATCTCTTTAAAGGGAATCGAACCCAAATCTAACATTTTTGTGGTACTCAGGGATTTTAGATTTCCCAAACTTTCTCTCTTTTCAGGGAATAAGAACACATGAAGGGCCAAGAGTTCCTCTAATTTGATGTAAGTGGATAAAAAGCAACTGCCAGCTTCGTTTTAGTTTAACTCTTTGTCCCACTTAACAAGGCAAGAAGCTGCTGTTAATGTTGAATTTGCCTAATGAATGAATGCTCAGGATGGGAGGGAAAAAAAAAGGCAGGATTTTGGCTGCAGTTACATTGAAAGAAATGTTTAATTCTCCTGTCACTGAAACTAGAGTCCCTCAAGTTATCTTTTCTATGCTCAGGAATATTACCATGATTTAAGGCTATAGCATCAGTGAAAAAAACACAAACAATTTAAAACCAGAGCCCAAAGAGAGGTTTCTTGCCATATGAATAGCCATGAAAGCCAGAAAAATGTTTCTCATTCCCTCTTGTATTTTCCTTCATTTCTTTGTAGTGGAATCCCTGAACTTGCATTTCTACCATGGCAGCTGACTTCATTTCAAGTTTTTGATGTTACGATCACCCACAGACCTTTCCATTCTCCATATGTTTCTGGATTCAGTCACTTCACCCACAGCCCTCCCCTACAGTATAACACCTCAAATCCCCCTGCACAGCAAAATCTATTTTATTCCCAGTCACTTTCAATTTGCCTCCTGTGTTTCTCTGAAGGGTTTAGTTGAATGTGATTTCTAGCACCAAAAGCAGAGGAGGGGGAAAGTGGCAGGCTACAAATGAGAAGGTGGCCTGTGCCACAGCCAGGAGTCACTGGAAGTGAGAGTTTTGAAAAGACCTGAAATAGGACCACCACAAGATTGATTTTAATAATTTGAGCTACATTTACACTTCAGGTTCCTTTAATCCTCTTCTACTGGGTTAGATGAATATGGATATAAAATTATAAGTTATAAGTAATAATGAGATTTAAAGACAGGAACAGCAGCAACAAAAGGTGTATGTCTACCCTATTAGCTCCAAACTCCCCTGCAGACCTAATTTGGTAGTGCCACCCCACCTCCTGTCCTGTGGAGGTAGCTGCTGCTGCTTCTGCTACTGCTGCCCCTCTCCAGTCTCCATGAATCAAGCAAGAAAGGATATGAACTCATGCCAGAGTGACTTAAACCAATCGTGGGAAAACAAATTGGGGGTTCCTTTAAAAAAAAAAATAAAAAAATCATGCTGCCTTTTGAGTCTTTGTGGGGACACTGAGAACATGCTTCCAAGCTCTTTTGTTCTGCCCTAAGGGATGGAAGGCTGCTCTTAATACAAGAAAACAAAGCCTTCCATTGCCACTACCAAAAGAAAAAAAAGAAAAGCAAGCTGAAACGCTTATGAACACTTTGCTCCAGGCTCTGTGGCAGTAAGGAAAAATCATTGCAACCATCACAAGACTTGGCAACACCAGGGCCATGCCAGCAGAGTGCTCTTCCCCATTACTGTAAATCACAGGCTGAGCCCAGTTTATTGTGAAACATCCAATTGTGGCTCCTTGAATACGATAAATAAAACCACCATCCCTCGGTGCACTTGACTAGTATTGGTGGAAGTGAGGGGAAAATTCACACTTCTGCCTAGGGACAGGACAGAGGCAGCCGATGCTTCAGCATAGCTTGGTGGAGACAAATCACAAAAGAGGAGCTGCAATTAAATATGGGGCTTTGTGTGCCTCTATCCTCTTTTTCACAATTGCTACTGCTGAGAAAATCGCTTTATTCATTTTAGGCGTTGCAGTATCAAGTATTTTGAGAGACTAGACTTGGGCACATTTTGGTTGAGTTTGGGTCCACACTTGGATCAAAGCTGAACACACACAGTGAAATCAAAGCTGAAATGGTCATTGGGAACAAGGCAAGTCACAGGGGGTAACATTTGCCTTTAGCCAAGGAGCCACGAGCCCCTATTACAGCTACCAGCCCTCAAACACGTGCCATCAGTGCTGCAGGGCCCTGCTTCAGCCCAGCGACGATGGTATTGCTCAAGCCTTTCCTCTGGGAATATGTCAACATGCACATTTAAAACTCAGCTTCTGCAAGCTATCAGCTGCTGGCCCTCATGCCAGGAAAACACACAGACACTAATGGAAACAGTACACAACCAGGGAGCAGAGCTGCACGGGGTTAGATCAAACTATGCCCATATTTCATAGGATTGCTCCCGCCCCACCATTGCTTTACTTCTATTTTCCGCCACGCACAGACCCAACGGAAGGATGGTGGGATGGAGCCAGAGGCAGAACAGCTCTGTAAATAAGGCCAGCTCTGAAATCTGCCAAGCGATCCTCAGATATAACAGGCAGTAATACCGCAGGACTCATTCCCTACAGGACATGGACAGAAAATATTCCAAAATAACGGCTTCAAAGCCCTCTTCTTGCTCAGAGCTTGTGTCCTTTTGTGCATACTGGATCAGCTGAATATTTATAGAAGAGATTGGAGGTCAGACTGCCTCACTCACTGCTCCAGCCCCCTTGCCCAGCTTTTGCACAGCCAAGTCGCCAGCTGGCAGGTAGCTCCTCTCCCTGCCGGGCCGGGAGCGCCGCCTCCTCTGAGCGCCAGCTGGCTCTCAGGGACGCCGGCGGTGGCAGACCCGCGGTAAACCAAGTTGCTCCAACCTCCCAAGTGACTGAAATTAGAATGGGCCCTCACATGGTGGTATTTAAGGCAGAACTTTATTTTGCAGAGGATAAAACTTGTAATTTGAGTCCTCTTTATCCTCATCTTTTTTTCTCCTCCCCAACAGCTTCGCCACTCGAAGTCCTCCTTGATATGATTACCCACCAAGCTATACAGGCCAGAACCCCGCATACAAATCTGCATAGACCCTGCATCTTCATCAATAGGTGTCTGCTAGAAATAAGCTTAAACTTTTAAGATTTGAAAGAGCCAAGTGCTTATACGGGCAGCCGGTTTGCTCCACCAGCTCCATTGAGCAGATGAGAAAAAGCACCTAATTAGCTAAATTTATTAATATGCTGCTTTTTTTTTTGCTTCAAAGAGGCTACAGCTACATTATAGAGGTGAAACATGACTTTTGATGATCAAGCAAGCAGTGATTAAATAAGGTTAATCCTCATTTTATATGCTAATAGGATATTTATAATCTCAACTGCATATCCAATTTAGCTATTTTATTTTCTGTTGTTAAGAAAGTATTTCTTATTAGCGAAGGAGAATACCCCTACATTCACTGCAGATGCTATTTTAATTGGGCTCAAGTGCATTGTATGTAATTAGTCCACTTCTCTAATATTTCATCTATAATTACACCATGAACAGTGTGCTTAAATTTCAGAAGGGCTGCCAGTTTAAATTTTTTTTTAAATAAAACTGCTAATTAATTGGTGACCCTTCCCACGGACAAATGATTCACATTGTAGCCTGGCCCCAGGGCTCTCAAAGGATTGTGTTTTCAGAAGTTTGAACACCTTGTTTTGACATGCTGCCTCTGATCTGAAAAACATGAAGGCACCCATGCCATCCACCTGGTTTCACCAGGACTGCCACTCCAAAATTCCTCCCAACGCACGGCAGCATGGGCATGACTTCAGTAGCAATTTTAGACAATGCTGGCTAAGGAGAATGACCAAAGAAAATAACTGGATGTCATTCATCTCATTCACTTCATAAATTGTCTCTATAATTTAAGAGAAGACAACAATGTGGTGGAAAGGGGAGGGTTCCCATTTATCCATCTCTGGTCCAGCTCTGTAGTAGAGAAAAAAGAAAGAAATAGCCCCAAACATGATGACTGTGAATATGTTGTGATCCTATCAGCAGGACTGAAAGGTCAGCTCTAAAATACATCTTCTGCAAATGTCAGGACCAGGTACTGCTAGGAGCTGGTGATCAAACTGAGCTCACTCAGAGGAAGGCCACATAATGTGCAAGATACTGCATGGGGTAAATATTTCCCTCTGTAAAATACCTGTAGTAATTTCACTGGCTGCACACTGTGCTACCATACTAGGGTCTCTTGTGGAAGATTAGAGGATACAACACTAGGGCACTATAGTGGTCCTCAAAGTAGAACCTCCTGTTGCACTTTTCCTTCCCCTAAATGCAGCAAATCACTTGGCAACAAACACACGTACACGTATTTACAGATGTGTGTGTGTATATCGCACAAAATCAGACTGAGCGTGGAGGATCTTCATCTCATGCTTCTCAGACAACCATTTTGTTAACATCACTTTGCAGCTTTGCTCAGGCTTCCCTCCAGGCTCCACCTCAAGTAGTCCAGATCCAGCTTGGGATTAGTGCAACAACACTGTTGTTTCCTGTCCCCCTGGTGCCCCAGCAGGCTGCCACCACTGCCCAGGTCCACCCTTGGTTAGCCCATTGTGGGACTTGCAGTCAAAGGGGTCTTGTACTCCCCATATCTAATGATTTGTGATAACCACATCGAGAGTCCTAGAAGACACAGTGGACACACACAAACCTTCCTACTTTTGGCTCGCTGAAAATATCCTCAGTTTAGAGAGAAAATAAAACTCTTAATCACACAGAATACCCTTACCCAAGAGGACATAAACCTCCCTGGTTCTTCATTGTTCCCATCCCAGAAGTGAAAATTTTTCATGGGCAGAGGAATAGGTAACTAAGCTGGCAGGACAGGCAGGATAAGGGCAATAGCCTTTACACTTCCAGAAGCCTTTTGACAGGAGGATGAAGGTTGTGGACAAGCAAGTGTCCAGCAGAAGACGAAGAGACAAAGTCACACTCCCTGAAGATGGAGAATGAGTTGCCCACTGGAGGCACATTGCAGGGCTGTTACCATACCCTCTTCCCAAAGCACCCCCATAAAGAGTCACCACTTTGGTTTAAGGCTTTTCCTCTTCCTGCGGGGTGTGAAATACCAGGTGCTATTTAAGGAAGAACATCTTCTTTCCCCATACCCACCCCCATACCCCCAAAACCAAAGGCCTGACCTCTTCCCATCTGCTGGGGAAAGCCAAATCGCTACCAATCTGGCTCTGATGTGAACTAGCTCTTTCTGCCCAGAAGTTTATTTTTCAAAACAAGCATGCCTGCACAACAGTGTTTATTTAAAACACAGTATGAAAGCCAGTAACCCAACATGTACAGGGAACAGCACCCGGAGGTCTCCCGCTTAGTGTTTGAGAGCTATTAAGTAAATCAGGGGAAAATTCCTCAGGAAATTATGGGGTTAGGCCTGATGGGCATCCCTGTGTGATTAAATGCAACTTAATGAGGTCATGGGTGACAGATTTGGGCGCAGAAGTGTTTAAACAGCATGCAGGAAAAAAAAAAAAGCCTTCATAGCACAGAGAGGATGAGAATTGAGGTGAGTTTTGTTAAAACACACGGAAAAAGAGTGGCCTTCTATCGCACAGAAGTTTTTCATGGCCTTTTGTAACAACTTACACCATTGAGCAAACATTGCAGAGATCTCAGTTAGGAATGGTCTGGCTAGTGTCATGAGTCAAGGATGGCCAGCATCACTTTGATTTCTTAGAGCTTAGAGAGGAGGATTTAGGTCACAAAACTTTATTTTCACCCCACCTCCCCAACATCTTTAATAGAAAATGGTCGTCTTGATCGAAGGAGCTAAATTCTGCTGTCGCTCTGCAGGAGACTGCAGGATAATTACATTGACTTCATCTGAGCACTTTGGTTTTGATGATACATCTGTCAAGGACAGGAGGGGATTCTCACAGTCCCTGGAGCATTTGTTCAAGTAACCCTTCAACATTCACATAAGAGGGTCTTTTCACACAACCCATGACTAGGGAAAGAGCCTCCAGGCTGACATCCCACCAGCAATGGGGCATCTTTGTGGAGAGATAACAGGCAAATTTTTGGTTTTGTCAGCCCTAAGGCCAAAAAATATTTTTGTCCATTGTACTCTGTTGGCCTCGAGCAACTGACCCTTCCTTCCAAAATAATAAATGGATATCTACAGGTTTTCATGTATGGTCAACCCTGATGCAATATCCTCCCAGCTGGCCACACCTCCTCTTCTTTATTTAACATACCAGTTCACCTGGTAGAGTGAGTTGCATTCAGTTGTGAACAATGAAGATTTTACCGGTTGACTATTAAAAAAAAAAAAACCAAAAAAACCAACAAAACCTAGAACCCATATTAGGTGGAAAGAGAAAGGCCAAAGGGAAATTATTGCTGGTTTAGACAGCAGCATAAATTTTCTTCCTATTTTTAACCTAGCTTTTAATTTAATAAATTTTATGACCCTTATATTAAGTACATATGTTTTACAAGACATTGTGTCCCTTGAGTCACCCTGAATTTACTCTATTATAGCAGAGTTAAATGAATGAATACTGTGTTTCTGATTTCAGCTTACCCCTTATTTGATCCTTATATAGTCAATAAACCTTCATAGAAGCATGAAGCAACTGAATCACGCAGGGTGCCAAAACTGTGTTTGGGAAATCTGTTAGTCTTTAAAAGGGAATTAATAAATTGTTATTCTCTTATTCTGATCCTGCTACACCACTGCCAGGTTTCCCCTGCTGTTTACAAGGAATAAATGGTGGTACCAATAAGAGTCTTGAATTTATATATTATCAATTTAATTTTCATATGATAAATTTAAAAGTAAGGTCAAGTCTTCCTTTGCATCTTAGCCCCTTCCAAGCCTCCTAACCCCCTAAATTTTTTTCTTTTTTCTACTGCTCTCTGGAAATTTGGAACTGCAAAAAGCATTTAAATCAGTCCTGTACAGGTTATTGACTACTCCCAAACAAATACAGCTTTGGGAGGAAGATGGGAGATGTTTTAGAAACATTTGAAAAAAGCCAACTCTACTTTCCCAGTATACGTAATCCTTTCACTCAAATTGGTGTGTATAGGCTAGTAGGTAACAGAAGAATAATGAAAAAAAAATAATAATAATGCCAGCAACAAATTGAGGATAAACAAATTGGAAGATCAATTGAATTACTTGGAGTAGATCCCTTTACAAAGCTAAGGTGCCCTGAAACTCAGTGCCTGCAGAGAAAATAAACATGTATAGAGATTATTCCTGTTTGGGTGCATTTACACTGTTTATTTAAGTAATACATGGGGGCAGCTTTTCACACCAGGTTTGCAATGGTGGCAAAACACAAAGATTAGAAAGGGATAGCTGATATTTGCTGAACAGTGGGAAGCATGAGTTATTGATTGGCTTGGTATCAACCTAGAGTTCCTTTTTAATATAATAAGATTAGTTTAGAAGAGTTTTTTATAAATCGGGTGGTTCTTATTTGATTTGAGTACTGACTCTTAGTGACTTGCCAAAGTTCAGTAAATATGCAGAGTATAGTATATGCACTTTATCTTTGTGTATTAGCCATGACATAAACACAGAGGGGAAAAGTCAAATTTTATACATCAGAAAATGGGTTTGTTGCCAGACATTCTAACGTCGTGTATTTAATTTCACTGATGTATGTTAAAATGGGAAACCAAATTCAATGAGCTGTTTGTTTCTTTCTACAAATATGCTTACATCAATGACCTCCGAGGACATGACCTCAAAATGTAACTAGATGTTTAAAAGAACCTCGAAGATCTATATAAGACATTAACATTTCTGTCAGAGGGCAGTATACAAGCATGTATATACTCAGCTGTCTATATGTTGACTGCTATATTTTTATTGTTACAGGAAACCAGCCAAAGTCCCAAACAGGAAAATTATCAACTCCTTTTTTTTTTCTTGGCATGGTCCTGTTTAAGACTAAAGACATGACCTTAAGTTAGAACATATTTTAACCCTATTCAGTAACCATTTTGGCACCTTCTGTGTGGAGTTTTAAATGCTATCCTGTTTTGGGGAGCATAAGGCTCTGACAGTGGTTGGGCACAGTATATGGACGTGTGCAGCCCTGAATGTGAGGATTCACAGAAGACTCCTAAAAAAAAAAGAAGAAATTACCATTTTAGCAGGGCATGGGGAACTCCTGGTCACCTCTCCAGGGACAAACTGATGTCAAGTTCTGCTGTCTGTCAGGATTAAGTGCCTGTTTGCTTTCTCACTAACATGTGGTTTAAGAACAAAGCAGCTCAAATCTCCTCCATTCTTAACAAAGCATCTCAGATTGCTGAGTTAAATTCCTTAATCCTCCCATCTTAATCTGAAAACATCAACGCCACATGGTAACACTGAGGTCTCTTTTTGTCCACTATGGAGCACCATTGACATCACTGTTTGATCTGGAGCTAACTTTTCCTGGAGCTGCCCATTATCAGAGGGAAACCTCAGGTGCTTTGTTCTCAGAGCAGGTCTGCCCAAGTGGTTGCTCTTTCCTGAAGTTTCCACTACCAGCGAGAAACTAAATACAATGCAAGACGAGAATAAACTGGCATCGTTTCTCATCTCCATAAACATGCATGGTGAAATGTGACATGAGCTTTTCCATCATGTGAACCATGAGGAAGGATGCAGCAGCTGTTTGCCTCAGTGGTCTGGAGGTCAGGCTGGAAGAAACAACCTTCAACATTCCCATGAGTACAAGCAACCAAACTCGATCTAGAAAGCAAGAAAGCAAAACACCTGATCTGAAAAGGGTTGAGCTGTTGTAACACGGCACAATAAAGAAGTCTAAACAACAGATGATTTGATCTCAATGCCTATGCATAGTCATCATTCCGGCATAAAACTCAGGTGTCATCCTAACCAGTATTTTCCTGCAACCATTTACCCAATAACAACAAAAACCAATTCCCAATTTCTGCTAGAAAAGTCACAGAAATCACTACTTGCTCCCTCTGCAAGCATTCCTCCTACTATTACTAACACTCTCCTACCACTTTTGTCTTGTGTCCCAGCTTCAGTCAGTGGTACAAACAAAGCCTCAAGGGAGAAGATCAAAGATTTGCCTGGTCAGCAGTAGTCAGAAATCACTGGCCAGGGAAGGGCAGAAGTGTAGGACAGCAGCAATTCTGTCTCAGTCCACTCTATTTGTGTGGGAGATGATATAAGGGCCAAGTCCCCCTTCAGGCACTTGCCAAACACGGAGAAGTTTGCCATATAAAACTCAGGAAGATGGAGAAAACAAGAGGTAGTTTTCACTTAGTAGATTCTATTCCTTTTCTTCTTCCTGATTTAAAACACTCCCTTTGAGATTTAGATGTAGAGGTCCATGAACTGAATTGAATGCAGTATTACCTGGACCTACTTTGATCTATAGTTGCTAAAAATTATTTTGTATCTCATTCTCCTCCATTTCTGACCTCAGTTCAAGCTTCACTTCTCCCTCTAATCAGAGCCAGGTCATCCCCAGAGTCAGGACTTTCATGCTAAAAGCCATAAGGGCTCCATAAGAAGCAGCAACTAACTCCCTGTAAGGAAACTTCTAACATGTTTTCTTCCTCCCATCATCAAGTAAGACACCAAGAGCAGCTTCAGAAAGTCTGGCCATGAAAAATAACTCCAGGTTTATAATCAGCAATAGTCAGCTGGAATGCATAACTCACTGCTGAGCTGTTTATGCACAGCTGGAGCAGACTGGAGTGGAACAGAGTGTGCAGGGCAGGTAGGCACAAGGATGCCCATTCAGTTCTATATACCCTATATACCCTGCTGGTTGGCTGAAGAAGGGATTATCAGGGTCATACCCTTCAAGATGCCAAGGCCAGGGGTTGAAATATATCTAAACCAGCACTATCTGGGCTATAATATTTAGGAAAACAACAGGTAGAACTTCACAGCCCCATGCTGCAAAGCATTGTCATGTAAAAGGTTTTCTAAGCATAATTGGGGGCTCTTGAGACTGGAGATGCAAAAGCTGCAGAATATGTTCTTTATCTCTCACATCTCTAAAAGATATTGTTTAAACTATCTCAAGAGACTTCCAGCTCCTTGTGGGAGACAGCAAACTGAAAAAATGGATACCTATGTCCAGAAAGGATGCTAGAAAGTTCCCTGCAGTTGTCTTGGTTAGGATTAAGCTTGAGAATCTGATTTATGGAATTAAATAATAACAGTGAGTTTGCAAGTAGGCAAAGATTCTGTGACAGCCTTTTCCATAGAAAAATCAAAAATGGGGAGTTATGGTGTAACAACATCTCTCAGTCTGTCTTGAACAAATACAGCTTTAAGGTTAAAAAGCAGGGAGCAAGGTGCATCCAGGACTGGAACAGATGGGAGCCAACAGAGCCTGGGGAGGACCAGAGATGCTTTAGTACAGATAGGGATGTCTGATCTCACACAGAGTGAACACAGGTCAAAGTCTTGAAAAAAACCCAGATTATTAGGAAACAGAATCCTTCAGAAATTTTTCCACATTACTCCTGCAGGCAGTGAGACTGCACACTTGAACTATGAGCTAATGGCAGGACTTTAATCAAACCATTCCCACAGAAATGCTAAGACACTTGAAACACAACTCATTGGCCAAAATTCCTCCACAGAAAGGTGACAAATGAGCCTTGAAAGACGTGGCCACAAAGCAGACATTTCTCAGCTGATGACGAACAGGCAGCCGTCACTGCTGCATGCTGCTCTTAACCCGAGTGGTAATAGCTACTGGCCTCCAGAACTAGTTAGCTCTCATTTATATCAGTGGAAAGCAGTGTCTCCACTGAAGTCAATATAGTTTCACTGGGCTAAGTGTGATCAAATTAGGCTTGATGTCCACAGACCTGAGTGTATTGCTTGCCTTAGGGCAGGGGAGCAAGAACAAAGGGCTCATATATTGGTATCTGTGTTTGGTCTGTAAAGGATTGCTCTCTCCTGCCCACCACATCTTTTAGCAATGGGCTATGTGGAGTCATACAATTAAAAAGTCATTTATGTTCAAGATTCCCACATCTCTGACGTATGTCTTGTCACAGCACAGGAGTTTAGCTCTACTTCAGAGAGATTCAAGCATCATGAAAAGCTGGCTGCCAGCAAAAATCATTCTGAGAGGAAATAAGAGAGGAACAAAGAAACAGATATACACAGAGCAACCTGGAGATGTTACAGGACTTCATCAGAGCTGACTCTGGGTACAAGCAAAGCAGGCAGCTGCCCAAAACAGCAGGGAAACAAAGACATAGGCTTATTTCCCCTGATGTCCTTCCGCCTGCATGGCAGCAGATCCTGCCTGATGGTGACCCTGTTGGGGGCAACTGGAATCAAGGATATGAAAAACCAACCTTTGAATCCACTTCCAGGGTTTGTGCTGGTAATCAGAAACATCAAAGTTTTGTTTGCAGTGCTCCAAGACGGAGTGTAAAACCTCCCAGGCTGAGCTGGTGATGGAGGCAGAGCCTTGGGAAGCTGCTGGTGACCCTGAAAGAGGACAACCATCCCTCACAGTGACCTTTGGCGCATGACCCTGGGAAAAGCTTACCTGCTGCTGGAGCAGGATGGTTACCCATTTCTATTTTCCCGCATTCTGCCTTGTGCATGATTATCATCACCCCATCCCCACCAGCTCTGGGGCAAAGAACACAGGTGAACTTGCAACTAGAAACACGCACGCCTTTTGTCAGCCACAGTATTTTACAGCCCATGGGGGAGTAATAAGCTTGGGCTCAATATCTGCCTCATGGTATGATACAACTTTCAATCATGTTAATTAAATTAATATGGGCCATGCTAATGAAAACCACAAGATACTATTTTGGTGTCTCTGAGCACATACATTTTGATAATATCAAATTGTCATTCTGATGTTCCTTTCTACACCAAATACCAGCAATGTAAACATCTAACAACACTTTCATCATAACAAAGGAAACTCTGCATCAGCACCAGACTGAATGTAGACAGACTTGTGTAAGCAGCAAGCACCAGAAATATTCAGATGTACTAGGGCTCACCAAGTGCTCAACAAACGCTCCTCCTATCTAATCTTTTAATCTACTTTTGAGGTATATTTTTGGCTCGTGTTTTGTTTTAGGTTAGGGGGGTTTTTTATTATTATTATTCTTTCCCTGCATGATTAGCCATCCAGGAAATGTTTAAATTACAAAATCATAAGGTTTAAAAGATTTATAGATCAAATTATATTAACTTAATGCAATAGGCCAGCCATACGGAAATTAGAAGTCTTTATATTTTATTTTGGTTATTAAATTGCTCCCTTTATACTGTTTAGTTTGTTTGTAACAGCAAGATTTTGCTGTCTGATGTCAAAACTCGCAGAGTAACCAAGCAAAAACAAATGACTTAGTCCTTGGTTCAAAGAAATAATAGGTTACTAGCATAATTAATTTTATGTTTAATTACTGCAGAATGAAACAATTCAACAATATCCAATCAATCCTCAGAATGACAGAACAGAAGGTCAGCAGTTGCTAAGTCAATTGTTTTGAAAGAGAAATTTATGTCAGGTTCTCTTTTATGTGCTAGAGAAAGAAATTGGATAAAAGTGGTCAAGCAAATGTTAATTAATTGTATAAATGTAATCCTGTTGTCATGCAAAAATCACAGAGACTCCAGGCACAGCGTGCAAAACACCGGGTATGCATCGGTCAAGAGCATCTAGAAATGACATCTTTGACTTAAAACAATAATAATAAAAGAAAGGAGAGCAAGCAGAAATGTTTGAAAGCCAGACTAGTTTTCAAACTGGCATTCAGAAGCACATTGGTACAAGCTGACTGGCTCAGTCCAGTGGCTGCAGAGGCAGGTCCACACCACCATGAAGTCTGACCCTGCTTGGCTCTTTGGTAGCAAATCTCAGAGATGGCTGCTTTTGTCCTCCCTGTCTTTCATCCGATTCGAAAGTTAGTTGGGTTCAAAATTTCCAACTTCTATGATTATTTTTTCACCTGAGCCTCCAGGTTTTCAGCAAGGCATTGTTTTCCTGCAACATTGGCCTTTAGTTACGTTGACTACACATTCCCATCTTGCCTGAAAAAAGCTGTTCCTGCTTTCACGCTGCCAGGAAATTCAGCATTTTAAGAGGTCTCACCAGTTTCCAGCAGTTTTCAGCAGTTTCCATCATTTCCCAAGACTGTTGATCAGGTGTTTCCAAGACCAAGCTTGTCTAGTAGGTTCAGCCATCCTCTGGCCCAAAGTTCCTTTTTTTTTCTGTACTACTCTTCTGTTCAAGCCTTGCTCATGTCACCAGTGGCCACTCTCTATCACCAGCTGCTTCTGCCCTTAAAAACATTTTGTGAAAAATCTTTAACCAGTCTGTTCTCTTATTTTGTGCTGTCACAATCACCTTCAGCTGAAAGCTGGCCCAATCACCAGTACCATAACTGGATCTGCCAATGAGGTCCATGAAAATTTACTATGTTGGCTCTGAAGCCTTGTCAAGGCAAGGACAAGCACTGAGTGTTCCTTACCTCAGATCTTGCTGAACTAATGGTATGATCCCAGCCTTTTGAAAATTAGGGCAACATAAGCATTAGAAATCATTGATCTAATTATCACCGTGCCAGCCTCTTTTAATCCATTTTTGCACAAAATCCAGCTGGGTAATGGACAGCATGCAGAGCACAGACACACCAGGATCTCTGACTGTAGAAGACCTCCTTCAGCCAAGGATAAGTTACCTCTGGCAGGAAGGACAATGCTTTATCACTGAGTGGGAAAATTGAGATGCAAGTTTGCATGTAAACCAAACCAAGCTGGTTTATGAACTAATTTCATCACCTGTAACTGGAAGTGATCCCAGAGAATGCTGGACAGACCAGCCTTGAGCTCTCCAGGACACAAAAAACATTCAAATGTGCAAGCAATGCATTATGAAGATGAACCTTGCAGTAGCTCTGCCATGTCTTAAGACCTTCTCTCTGAGCCACTTAGCTGGTACTAAAAAGGGGGCACAGCAAATGCCAATCTCCACTTATTTCCACAGCTCAGCCCATTTGATGGTGGGAAACCAGGCAGATAGTGAAGGAGGAGTGAATGATGAACTCCACAGCATTGCACTGGCAGGGTTTAGCTCTTATTTTTTCCATGGGAGATGCCAAAACATTTGAAGATTAAGCAAATATACAGCTGTACACTTGTTTTAAATGCATATATTATAGGAGGATCCAAAGGATGGCAACAAGTGGGAAGAGTACACCAACCAAAGCCCTGGCATGGACCCTTGTGATGTTACTATGGTTATGTGAAGTAAACAACACCATGGAAAAAGTTACTGAGCTTGAGCAGGGATTTTTAAATCTTAGTTGGCCATCCAGTTTAATCTTGAGACACAAATGTTTTAATGGTGTCATGAAAATATGAGGGCCTACACAATTTCTTTCTTCTACCTATAGCTTTGGAACAGAAGCTGAATGCCACTGTTTTGTATACAGAAGGATGCTTAATACAAAAGGCAAAGGCACAAAAAACAATTGTTTCAAAACATGATCCTAGAGGTTATTTCATGGTTTTGCTATTCTTGAGTGTGGGTCGATGATGCCAGCATTACTAATCCTTGAAATGAGGGGGTTTACATTGGGAGTGTTGACATAACCTTAGCTACAGCAAGACGAAAGGGTACGAGAAGATGGAAATGTATATTTTTGGAAATAGATTTCATTCTGACAACCCTATAACAAACAAGTGAAATTTTAATACTGTGCTTCGATGAAAAATGAGCTGCTGAATAAACACCAGACTAATTCATAAAGAGCAAACTCAGCCTGTTTAATATTTCTTGAACTGTCCCAAAAATTCCATTGATCACTAGTGATGCTGTAAATAGAAAATTCCTACCATTTTCAAAGGAGCCAGGAGAATCTCACTGGGATTTGCCTATCAAACTTTTAGACACTTTTGAAGCTCCCAGGCTAAAACATAATAAATCAAATATGAAATTGTATAGTGTTGGGCTGAGCTGGAACCTAGAATTTTGTGGTCTATTCCTGGGATTGTTTTAATTTTTTTTGTGAAGTATTTGGTTTCTACTTAATTACTGTGTCCTCCACAAAAAAGTCCAACATTCCTCCCTTGATCAATCATCTATTTAGTTAGTGCACAAATACTTCAAATATTACCTATTAGGCCATTATCCAGTTTAGAACTGATGTACGATAGTGCATTTTCTTCCTGAAAAAAACGAAATCCATGTCATGTCCAATATTAAAATAAAATCTCATAATCTTAGGGTTGGATTCCCCCTCCCTGTCCCCTGTTACTCTTTTCAGGGCAGAGTTACGAAAACATCAAGATATCAAATATACTGCATTAAATACATCCTAAGGCTTAAGATCAAATGGATATTCAACAAGAATTTATATAAGCCTCAAAGCTGAGAATCCTTCACTGTATTTTTCTAATTTGGGGGTTTCTTTTTTCAAGGAATTCCTTTATCCTTGAACATTTTTAAAGGTGATAATTTTTGCCTATTTACCCTCCAAAAAAAAAAAAAAAAGAAATACAAAATCAAGAGCTCCTTGGGCTAAGCACCAAAAATGAGCAGTACACTGCCTATTTTAAATTAAATTATTTCTTACGCCCAGGAACTCTGCCCTGAAACCTGACTTGCTGTCCCAGGACACCAGGCGATCTTGGACCTGCAGTTTACTGGTCAGAGTACTGGCACCTCGAATCCAAGCTGGTGGGGAAGTTTGGGATAATTTCATGTTAGGCAGAGTTAAAACCCAGGCTGTCCAGTTGCAGTGCTATTTTAACCCAAACTAGCATCTTTCCCACACTCCTCCCTTGTAGCACAGACTGACAAGCTCTCCCTTGTTACAACGTTTTATTCCTGTCCTTTCATTTGTCCTCCTTTTCCCAGAAAACACTCTGGGACATAACATCTGCCCTTTCCTCCCCCACCCCTTTTTTTTTTTTAAAGGGAAAATATATCATTTTCAAGTGGCCCAGAAGCTGACGTTCTTCACTTACTTCCATTCTTTCCCCTACTCTCACACTCAAATACTGAAAACATCCTTTTACAGCTTTGTAAAACAAAGAAGGAAAGGAGTGGATGATATAGATGTCTGAACAAGGCTTGCACACAAAAACAATACACTTGCCATGCAACTTTTTTGCTCTAAGAAACAACAAAGCTGTGACTTAGTCTGCTGCAGCACAGTTTTTCTCATTTTTAAATGTTGCCTCTTGGAAGCATTCAAAATTTTGCTTCTTTCTCCATTAGGCAAATAAGGACAAATCTCTTAACATAAACATAAAAAAGATTTGCATATTTACAGTTCAAAGCTGTTCTGCTAATTTCTCTCAAATGCAGGCACAGAAAGGCCCCCTCAGACCCCCGCAACTGCTCCGAAAGCCAGCCAGGCTGTTCTGCCTATCACTTACCCAACAGCCTTGCCCTGAACCCCTGTAAGAGCTGATGTAAGCGTAATTTATACTACTTCAGAGCTGGATCTGTTTGCTCAGGAGCATGTAGATCAAATTCTCTCATTCTCCTACTACACAATCCAAAGTTTTGCATAGTTCAGGGCATGAATCTTTTTGTTAACGACCCTTTTTTCTATACACTCACATAGCAGAGAACTAAGTAAGTGTGTGTATAAACACACGTGAATGTAAATTTTCTCATATGCATAACACAGGTCATGAGGAAGTTTTTTCCCTCCTTTTCAGTTAAAAGAATGAGGAAAGTTTGTTTTAACACAGGTCTCTCGTCTTCGGCACCACTTAAGAGAGAGTGATCGGTTTGCATGTCTCAGTTTAAGTTTATGAGCTGCCAGCCCACTTTCAATGACAAAAGAAAATGTAACCTAGGCTGGTTTTCAACCACTGATTGTCAGATCTCGTGTTCAATATGTCATATGAAGTACACTTCATTAAGGACTGAATTACTCTACCTGTAACATGAGCTAAATTAAAGTCAACGTTGGGCTGCATAAATCACCGATTCGAATGTATCACTAAGTGAAACAGTCATCATTGCCCTGTGCCCTAAAACAACCCAAAAATCTGGGCTTCATTTCTATATATTGTAAGGAGGACAGATAGGAGATTTTTTTGTTCTTCGCTAGAAGAACAAAAAATCTACTCACAATTTTACTGTCAGAAACTATTGAAGTTTTAAGGAATAGCAATGGCCCTGTAGCACCTCTCATCAGACAATACATTTCATGGTGCCATGAATTCTTCACTCACAAGGAACAGATCCAGACCATCCATCAGACTTTCATAGAAGTCCTTCATTATCTTGACAGAGTGGAAATTTCGTATCCATCCTGTTTAAGCGAGGGTATGGGAAGGGATAATCCTGAAAACACTTGAACAGTGACCAGGGCAGTCTCCCTTGGGTAAGCCCCCAGATGACAAGACTCAAGTCTATGGGGTATCATAGGATTCAGATAGACAGTTTCCCACTGATATATTTTTCTGTTACAAGAGGTGGAAAAAGCTATATGAAAAGGAAATGGTAAAAAATATAATACACCAGTGCCTCATCTGTGAAAACACAGGACATAACTATGTCCTCTTGCAGCAGTTTCATTCCAGTGCAGCCCTGTTGGGTAAGAAACCACTTTTTCTCTACACAGAGTTGAGAACAGATTTAAACCTCCTAGATCCACTCTGAAATTTCAGCGAAGGCACTGACTGGCCAGAGCTGTGAAAGATGTTTCCAGATGACAATGGGTGGCAGAAATAATTAGCATGAAGGCCCAATTCTTTATTCCCATTGCCCAAGTCAGAAAAATGCCTCTGACGTCTGAGAAAATCAGTGTAAGACTGGTGAACAAAGTAAAGAATTAGAGTCTAAATTGCTTCTTCATATTTATTCCAGCTGTTTGAAGAGTGTATTAACTTCTGTTAAATACGTAAACTAAATTTACTTATTAAAAAGTAAATAAGACTTGTCTGTTCTTTTCAATAGATCTTTCATGTGTTTTTAACTTGAGAGGAAGATGAGAAGTGAAATAGTAAAGAGGCCCTTTTTTACTGGTCTGCTTACCATCTGGATCTCTCTAGGCCCTGGCATCTGCAGGAGAGGAAGGAAAAAAATCAAAGTATTCCTGGAAGGAAGAAGAGCTGCTACCTAGTAGACAAATGGGAGAGAGAAACCCGGAACTGAAGGGAAGGAAGAAGAGGAAATATGAAACTCATTTATTTAGCCTCCCAGTGCAGATTTCTTAGCATGCCCCTTAACTTTCTGATCTCTTTGTTTTCTTGAGTATGATGATTTTCATGCCTTCTATTCTTTTTTCCTCACATTTTAGTTTGATGTTCTTTCTCCACAAGCTTCCTGCATATGTCAGCATGAAACAATAGGCTCTCATTACACTTGGCTTCTTTCATCTCCTTCAGACACTGACCTACATTTGTTCTGTTTTTGTCAGTGTGGAAACATTTTCCCGTATCGGTTCCTTAAAAAAATAAATCACATGTTCCATATTACCAACCATGTTCTGTTGTCCAGAGTATTTACTCTGGATGGTCTTGCAAAATAATTTCAATTTAATTGAGAAGTCCTGTAGTACTCAGATACCTGGTTGAAGTGTTACCAGAGCATGGGAAACCATACCTCGGTGAACATCAATTCATGTGCTGACATTGCAGGAGTAGCCAAAAAAACATGTGCATCTATAGTGAGGTGGGAGTAAGACCTCACCACAAGCACGTCATAACCAAACCTGTGATAAGCTACAGGGAAAACCTCTTCCACTTCACTCCTTTATACACTCCTTTCACACTGATAGATTTTTCATATGTTGGTCTGGTAACAGCACTACTTGGGTCATTTTTACTTTTCCTGCAGAAAACTTGGGCAGTTTTCCTAAAGACAGTGGTGATGGTTTGGTTCCAGTCTGCCAAGCTCAGAGTAGGAGTAAGGCAAGAAATGTGGAATCAGTGTTAAGAAGGTGGTAGACATTCTCAGCCTAGCAACTTGGGGAAGTCCAAGCAACATGGGTGCATAGTCTAAATTCCACCCAGGGCCTCCATTTGTTCAGTCCCATTAGGGACCTCCTACTACTTCCACAGCACATTGAAGAAGGTGCTGAACAAGTAGAGAGCATTTTTTTCTGCATTTAGAGAAGAGTTTTCTAAACACAACTACCCCCAACTTCTTGTGCATGTGCTCTAGCATGGACATCTTAAGGATTCACAGCATCTGTGACTTAACTGTTGACTTTGGAGCAGTGATCCCACCCATGCACCATCAAATACAGAATCAGGACCAAGGTGTCTTTTCCACAAGGCACTCATGGACACCTACACACATGTCACAAGCCTCTTTCTCTGAGAAAGTGTATAAACCTCAACAAAGTGAAAAGAAAACATGAGCAGTTTCACAAAAGCCCATATCCAGTCATACCAACCACATATTTTATTACGCTCAACATGCAAAACAGCACAGGCAGCAGGTTTCATCCTGGCACTTTTAAACAACAACCTAGATAAGTACAGTGCTGAATCACAAAGAACTAGAATTTTGGTGACATGGTTTGGCAAAGCAATCCTGACAATCCATCATCTGGGAACATGTCACGTTTGACCTTTGTCTCATAAAGGGCTAAGCCTTCTTCAACCCATCCTCGTTTGTGGGAATGCCTATGCTAACTTTGCCCTGCCCTCCTGAAGACAATAATTTTTAAATACTTTTTTTTTCACTCATATGTTAAAGGAAAGAAGCACAATGAATATTTATAGACTGGCAAAGCCAAAGCAGCTACAGCTTGAACATTCAGATTGCCTCAACTGGTGGGTAAGCATGCATACAACTTAAAAATGCCAAACCAACATCATTTGCCTGCTCAAATACATAGTTTCAGGACCACACACTTGGGGATGTGAGTCAAACTCAGACATCTCCAAGACATAGCAGATCTGTGCTGTTTGCTGTAGCCAGTGTGAAAGCTGGTACCACATGGGTGCAACCGTTCTTGACACATGGCGTGTTCAACCTGACATATCACCAAAATAGGGCTCCCAATGCACATCTCATGGTGTCTTTGTTAATAGGGCCCTAGGCTGAAAGGTGAAGACAGCTAAACGAACCCTTCCAGCCCATAGCTCTCAAGAACACACATACAGGGGGGAAAAGAAAAGCAGTAGAAAGGAGCTGCAAGATATAAATGGCCTTTTGGGTCTGAACCAAGGCATGGAACACCATGTTCCAAAGGTCAAGGCTGCTGCTGACCCTAAGGAGCACTGGCTCTGGAGGCACTAAAGCACCAGGCACTGTCCCCTGGTGCCTGGCATGCTCTCTGCAATAAGACATTTATATTCCCACCGTGACACATGGACTTCTGCGCTCCATCAGGACAAGAATGAACATAGTGATACTGGACATAAACATCTATCACTCTGAGATGGAAAGAGATTACTCAGTTAATAAATCATCACAGCAATTAGGCATTTAGAAAAAAGTGTATGTTCCCCTTTGATTACAGAATGCACTTCAGGAGCCACATTCTGGTATTTCCTGATCTAATCTCCTATTAAAAACTGCCTGAAAGGTGACCATGTAAGCTTTCCAGCCCCAGTCAAAAGTATATTCTTTGGAGACACTTCAATTCCTTTTCCATTTAAGTGCACAGAAAGATGACATACTTACTTATGAGTGATGGTTGGCCAAAGGGGTCTTTAAAGTCCTAAATCACCAGACATAACAAATTAACTTTTAATACTAACTTAGGTGGAGCGTGGAAGATAGAGTGGCTTGTTCCTCACTGCAAAAGCTTTGCACTACCAGCCAAGAGCCATGAAGCACCTTCAACAGGCAAGGTCAGAATTTACCTCACATGGGAGGACCTCGGCCATTGTGGGAAGGCTGCTTTTGGAAAAACACATAACACCCCAAATATCCCTTCTGCAACTTCATGAATGCCAAATCACACATGCCATTGAACTCACATAAGAAGTGACATGCAGGGAGACTTCTGGCATACTGATGGAGACAGGTATTTTGGGAAACACTCATGAATCTGTCCCCCACAAAACAGTAGACCTCTGACATATGCTCCTCCCTTTGTAACAGCAATAAAGCCAAAATACCAACTATCTGGAGACTTACTGTTCTTTCAATTTCAAATCCCCACTCCTTTACCCCAAACATGGGAAAGATTGGGTCCCAGTGAGGACCTTCTTACTCTGGCTTGTCTCCATGTGCAACAGATTTAGTGCCTCAGCCAGAAACCACAACTCTCAATGCTATTGCCCCACACTGAACTCCTGACAAGTACTGTAGACTTTTTATAACTGATTAGGAGATTATTTTGGCTGGCCTTGCACTTGCATAGGTGATTTTTAATGAACGCACAGTGCTTTGGTATACGATGCCAGCTACAAGCTCTTTATTAACATTTATTGGTATTAGGTAACATTTTGAATTGACAGAACAAATCATTCCTAACCCCAAAAGACCCTTGCACGCTTTGTAAAATATTTATGTAGAGGAAGGACTGTTCTGAAGTTCAAAATGACGTCTTTCCATGTCCTAAGCAGGTGAAAGGCAGCAGACAGACACCTCAGCACATACACATCCTATGTAAAAATGACTTGCAAAAATAAACTGAAGTAAGTAATGACAACTTGATGGGCTTCATGGAGGAAACGACATGGTTGTTGAGAAATGTGCAGTGAGGTCAGAGGACCATCTTAGCCACATTAAGGTGGTGGTCACAGGGAGGGGGGGTTGCCTGTACATGAGCAAGGACCAGATGCAAATACAAATGGCAGTTACGAGAAGCATCATCACCACCAGAGAATTGTGCTGTCTCCAAGGCCAGGCTGGCTCAAAGCTGATGACAAACAGCTAGGATGAACAGCACTTCCAAACTTTTGGGAGATTGCTTTACCAAGAAGTGCTTTACAACTCAAAAGCTTCAGTGGATGGCAAGCAATTTTGCAGAGCATCCTGCCATCTCTGCTGCTGGTACTCAGCCATATATCATTGCCTACAGATATTAAAAGATGTGCCAACCCAGCCACCTGAGGGGAAGAAAACAAGAAGCATGCCTGTCAGTGCAGCTCTGCTCTAGATAAGGATATACGGATTATCAGATTCTATTGAATCCCTCAGCAGCAACTGAGATGTAAACCTCAATTCTTATTAATAGTCACTCTAGGTCTGCCTCTTCTATCTTCCATTTTCTGTCCTCTTAACCTCCTGCCTAATAAAGGTCAAGCTTGTTCAGCCATGGAAAAATCCTGTATTGCAAGTCCGTGGTGGGAGGCAAGCTAAGACAACAGCCCAGGTGGAGAGTGGTGGAATGGAGCAGGATGTGCATGTGCTGAGCTTTGATTCCTTCAAAGCCCACAACAAGCAAAAACATCCCCCATTAATTTTGCAGCAAGTGACCTGTAAGCATCAGAAGCTGAGTTTTCTTATCTTTCGTGATTTTTATTTTCCCTCTTCTCTTGCTTCCCTATTTGTGTATATTTATATTTTTATTCCTTTGACCTAAAGAACAAACAGGATTTGGCTTTAACAATAAAGCTTCAGTGTTGCTGCCTAGAATTAGCTCCTTTTTTCCCAGAAAGGTCATTTAGTATCATCTGAGAGAGTGACAAGCAGCACATTTTCTTTTCTCCTCCTTCAAAGGATTCTACAGCTAAAGTAAAGAAAATGGAACAAAGTAAAGATGCAGTTCAGTATTAACACCTGAACAGCAGTGTTCTTTCCTCTGGTTCCTTTAAAAATAAACTCCAATGTGCTGTGTATTCAGGTTCACAAAAATTATGCAAAGATTTCTACGACTTGTTCAGCTGGATCACAGAAATCTTAAGGCTCGGAAGCCCAGGACTTCACTGCCCCCTGGAACAGAGAACCCCATTTCCAAGAGGTTTCCAAGAGGGAATCAAATGTGTGTGCTGCACCAATACCATTCTGGAACATCAAAGAGGCAGGGTACTTCCCAACCTCTGAACCACCAAGAAGATTCTGTACAAATCAGTGAAGAGCACCCTGCCAGCCCAGCTCACAGCCTGGAGTCTTAAAGCCACACGTGTTTTGCTTCCTGTTCATTCTGTAGCTACACACTTGGCCCACCTCATCAAGGACCATCAGGCATGTGCTGCTAGAGCCTCAACCCACTACCTCATCATCCCTTTCCTGGATGGAGGTGGAAGAGGGCAAATGATGCCCATTTCCCTAAGTGGAAACATCTTCTTGGCCAGAGCTACCATGGAAATACACATTCTTCCCAGAAGGTGCTGCTCCATCTCAAACTGAATGTGAAGCAGCCAAAGACTTCCATTTCTGCAGTATTATCCGAAAAGTAGGGTTTTTTTTTTAAATTACACAGAAAGAACAGGCCAGCCCAGACCTCAGGGGCCAGTCTCTCAGCTGGTGTGAATTAGTCAAGCTCCTTCAATACAATTAGAGTCATTTACTCCCACTGAAAAACTACTTTAGAAAAATGGAAGACTAAAAAGCCAGTATCAGGGTCCAGATTTCAAATCCTCTGCCCAGCCAGACTTCCAGATGGTATCAATCTGCCTGGACAACTCAGAAAGTCTAACCAGATCTCTTGAGACTCCCATTTCAATGCTTTGGATGGTGGTGCAGCATAGGGAAGATCCTGACCTCTCTAGTTTTAATCAGGTGGAGAGGAAAATAAAAGAGACCAAGGCATTTTACTATTGCCATGGTTTCAAGACAGTGACCAAAATTAAAACAGCATCTAATTTTAATTAATGGGCTCCTGTCATCAGCCCTTTCTTCTCTCCTCCTCTATGATAGTGGTGTCAGAAGAAAAATGCCAAATCTAGTGCAAAGGCTGACAACCTCCACAAAAAGGTCTTTGTATGCGAAGCTTTAAGAGGAAGCACAACTCAGAATTCACCAAAAAAAAAAAGGGGGGAAAAAAAAAGACATCTGCATGTTTTTCCAAGTGTTTTGCTTGGTCTGAACGGGTTTATTTTTCCTGCAGTGCTGTGAGTGCGGTGCTGACTGTCTCGCAGCGAGAGCCCAGCTAAGGCAACTGCCAGCATGTCAAAGAAATCAGGTAACAGGGGGAATGGGTCCATGAAGCAGGAGAGCTCATCCATCTTCAGCTGAAAACTCCCTTCAAGACCAGTCCTTTCTGTGACTCCCAGCTACTTAACTTATCCAAATGCCCTTTCTTCTCAACAGACAAGACCACACAGGATATAACCTGCAGATCCTGTTGTCTCAACAGAGGCCTACACCAGATGTTTTGGAAGATAATGTAGACAAACAAACAGGAAAAACCCTATGATGGAAAGATAGGGAATAATCTAATCTCTCCCAAACAGCTCTCCACCTTAACCCCAAAAATCACCTTAAGTTTTAAAAGCTGGTTTACTCCATGTCAGTGGTTTTTTTCAAGAAAAATGGCTGTGTACACACGATGCAAAAAGAGCAGTAACAACCTTGAAGGGACAGAAATACCTGAAGATGCTTGATGCTTAACTTCCACCAGCACTCTTCTAAAGTCATTTGCACCAGTTTTAAAAGTGTGTTAAATTTCTGCCATCGAGTGAAGCAATTTATTCAGCCAAGAAGTTTCTTTGGTCTGCTCCTATAGTAAACCTGTAATTCCTTTTGAACACCTGCTATATTTCCAGTCCTAGGAACTCAAGACAGTAGCCATCACATTTACTGTCAGACTCCCTGAAGCCAAGAGGATCAAAGTTGCAGCACACAGTCACCAACCCTGACATTAAGTCATGCAAAATATTAGTCACTACATCTTTTCAATACAAGTCTCTTTAGACAAACCACACAGCAATGCTTCATCATAGAGCACAAACCTATTTACATATTTTAAAGCACATTGGGAGGTCGTTTCCTGACAAAACAAAGACATTTTAAGGCATATTTACTGTCTGTGTTTCCGCATGTGAAGAAAAAATTTTGATTACAAGCGGTGATTAATTGATCACATACAGCGCGCGTGCTTTGGAATTGCTGTGAATAGAATTGCATTGAAAACATCCTAACAAGGACATCCCCAAATATTTGAAAACAGACAGAGCTGCAAAATGAATGCTAAATGTCATTCAAAGCTGATAATAACCATCAGTCAATGCCAGTAAACAAACAAACAAAACCTTTTGGGTTAACAATTATTGAAAGAGTTTTAAATTGCTGATTACTATTGTAGTATCTGAGATGGAGAACAGCTGAATTTCTGCATGCTAAGAAGAGCTTGCTCAAGTAGCAAGGATTGCTTTATGTATGAGCAGTTTTGACTCTTTTGTGGTGCATTAGTATATATCTCTAAAGAAGAAATCAAAACTATATGCCCATATAAAACATAAAAGCAAGGGACTATCAATGTTGTGAACTTTTCTCTTTTTCCAGTAGACAAGGAATTAGCCCATGTTTCTCTATGTCATTTTTCTAAAACATTGACATTCCACTTCATATCAAAAGAAAATTCCCAAAGGTAAATGGAAACAAACTTTCTCTGAAGCAAACTAAAAACCAAGCACCAAAACAAAGAAACCCATAGAGGTAAAGGGAAAAATTATGGATACTGGTGGGCAGCTGGCAACAAAAACAACCACTTTAAACATCAATAACTCTCTCCCAAGAGCTGGAAGAAGATTTACTCTCATGTCAGAGGGGAGAACCTGGTTCTCAGTCCTCCTTAGCCATGGACACACTTTCCTACCCATTGGTGAGAGCTGTGGGACATGAGGCATAGGCCACATGGGGGTTTGTTCCATGAAAACAACATGGCAGTAAAACCCCAGAAGTGGCAGGAAAACACTTGGATATTGGCCTTCCCGAGCATCTCAGGGCACCAAGACCCCAGATTCCTACCCCTGATGGAAGGAAAGAGGAAGGGCATAGAAATGGTCTACTAGATGTGAAGAGAAGCAACAAGACGCAGGGAACAGTAACTCCACCATCTCTTACTCCTAAGGGGCAGCCTTGTGCTATCTCAGGGTGTCATTTGCAAGCTTAGTCCCTGTCAGGGCTGCAAGACAGGGTACATATGGTAAAGGATCAGGGCTGCAGGCAAAGGGATTGTTTATTGACAGCAAGATGGAGCAGTCATCTCCCTTGGTCACAGCGCCCAGCTATTCCGGGAGAAGGACTTACACCTTCCCTGTAACAGGTACCAAGATCTATTGCATCCACACTGCTATCCAGCATGACATTTAGATATCACAGTCTCTGGCAGAGAGTGACAGAAATTAAAGGATTAAATAAAGCCCTCCTATCCAGCAAGATTTCTGCTGAGCCAGCAAAATATTAATACAGGAAGGAAAAATCTTTGACTAATTCCCTGTGTTTTCCAGTCTTTGCATCACTTTTGTTGAGCTCAACCATAACTCAGGGCCCCATATAGATAATTCCAGAAGCAAATAGAAAATCTCTCAGCCTGAAGTCATAGTAGAACAAGCTCACAGAAAGCTTGAATAAGTTAGATGCTTCCAGTTTATGTGGTCTTCATGAAAATCACCTATGGTAACTAAGGAACTAGTGTTCATCTCTCAGATGCTAATCTGAGGCCTTATGGAAGGAAAAGGAAGGTCCTTCGGGGGTTTGTTTCTCAGTCCTTTATTTTTTATTATTTTATTTTGTTTTACTTCTTAAAGAGCTGGTGTGCTGTTAACCTGCTAGGAAAAAAAAATCTGGAACAACTACACCATCTGAAAACAATATAGAAGATAACAAGGAAATGTGAGCTGGCTGTCCTGGAGTGACTGTATGATATTGTATTCCCTATCCCTATATTGGAAGGCCAATATCCAAATGTTTTCCTGCCACTTCTGGGGTTTTACTGCCATGTTATCTTCATGGAACAAGAAGTCAGATCCGAGAGAGAGGAGGCAAGCCGGTGGAAATCTTTCGTCAGCCTGTGTTCCAAACACACAGATAACTCGCTTGCTCACTCTGTCCCTGGCTCTATGCTCTGCAGCAGGGAAGAGAGGTGCATTCTCTTGCTTTTTAGCTGGCCTTTTGTTCGTTAGATGAAGCAAGGAGTTTTCCTGTGACTGTGGCTTCTTCCTTTTCACCTGGAACTGTTTGGCTTTGCTCCAGTCTGGAACACCGTCACCGGGAGGCCCCACACCATGGCCCAGAGGGGCCCACACCATGGCCCAGAGGGGCCCACACCATGGCCCAGAGGGGCCCACACCATGGCCCAGAGGGGCCCACGCCACACCCCTGCTCCGCAGAGAGCAGAGCCACACCTACAGAAAGAACTGCGAATCTACCAGCTCTTCTCCACAGTGAGAGGTTTTATTATTTAACATCATTCATTCTCTCGTGCCTTTGTGCACCCTGCTTGTTAAATAAACAGCTTTTGTTTCACTTTTCTCCAAGAAATTTCAAACCTGATGGGGGAGGGGCTGCTGAAACTTGCCTCCTATTAGAAGACACGTTCAATTCAGACGTTTCCTCCTAATTTGTCTCAAACAGAGACACTGGCCAACATAGACTTCTTGCAAGAGCAAATATTATCGGACTAATAAAGTATACTCCTATGATATCATAACAGCCTGTACAGAAGGAGCAATGTAACTTCAGTAAACTGTTATGACATTCTCATAAGCAAATCAAGAAAACATGGTCACGATAGCACTGTTTTGAGTTAAGTGTGAGACTATTTCGCAAAGTCATTTCCAGAAAGGTGTTTTCTACAACTCCTGGTTGCAATGGCAAAAGCATTCTCCAAGACCAGTCCCAGCCCTGGCAATTATTTCCATTAGTGCTCTAACTAATGGGATATAATATATTACATTTGCAAAGGGGAAAAGGCTGAGATGGAGTTTATGGACAGGATTAGAACTCAAAACTGCAGAAGCAGCTTGAAGGTGATACAATGAAATTCAGCCAGGACAAATCACAGAATCACAAGAGATTATGAGTTGGAAGGGACCCTCGAGATTCATCAAGTCAAGGCTTAAGTGAATGGCCATGGATCCAATCCATGACCAAAATGAAAGGCTCTGCACTTTGGTGGGATAACCAACTGCACTGGGGACAGGATAGTAAGACCCCAGGACCCCCCTTCTCCAAGCAAACCCTCCTATTTTAACCCTGTTATTTCACAAGAAATCACTTAAATTAGGACATTGTGAAGAAAGGATTCACACCCCACCCCCAGCAATAATTTAGGGACTACCTAGTAAACAAAAACAAACCAAAAAAAGCCTCTACTTGTCAATTGCAATGATATGGAGCAAGAAGGGAAATCCTAATGGACTTTTAGGGAAAAAAAAAAATAAACTCCTACTCTCTTCCCATTGTTTTCAACCATTTAGTGTCTGATAGTTCCCACTCAGCTGGCTGGTTTCATGGACTGCCATGGTGTCCGTGTGTCACTAGGGCTCTGAAACCCTCCTGGCAGCAGTGTTTGTTGGGGTCATCCTCACTCCCTCTCCACGGAGGGCTGGAGGAGCCTTGCTGTTTGCTAGCAATTACAGCTTATCTCTACACCCTGGGATTTAAGCATGTTTATTATGCTTGTAGGCTCTGCTCTGTGCTTCCTAGTAGATGGAGACATACCCCAGTCCCTTTGGGTAGGTTTCCTTTGTAGAGCAAGCAAGAGGTAGACTTGTGGCAAATAACATTACTCGTAAGTAATTTTCCCTTACTTTATATAAGCAAATTCCTTTGATATACAACAATCCCGACATGTTCAGGTTACATGCTTATTTTAAGATCTTTTGTTTACTTTATGATCTTCATAGGTCATTGACATCCCATTTAGCTCTGGTGACCCTGTTTATACAATCGCAATATACATTAAAAAGCGTTCCTTTGGATAACATTAACATTCTTGATCTTAATCCATCACATGGGCTAACAATAGCTCCAGCTCAGATGTGTACGTAGCTGTTAAAAGCTTTAATGTAAAATCCAATACACATATCGAGTGGGAGAGGCCTGATCAAACAGATTGGCTTTCTTTTTTTCTATTCTAAGTGGTAGAGGATCCAGAACTATGTAAACTCTCGCAAAATACTCTGCAGGACCTCTCCAGCCACCACTCAGTGCAATTAGATTCACTGAAAACATGTGACTTTTTCTCTCCCCCTCACCCATCTCCAGCACGTGACCCTGTTGCTGGAGCAGTCAACCACCTCCAGGAGCTTTGATTCCTGCAGTTCTCCCACTTGCCGAAAACATGAGTCAGTGCCAACCTGGTATTTAATAGTCTCTCCTGACAGACAAGCAAAATTTTGCCTGCTATCACCCTGAGGGCTGCAGTTTCTCTGACATGATTGGCCAAAATTGCCTACTGGCAATTTCATTGGGAAGTTATGCTACCTGCTATGAATTTATTGACTTACCTGATATTTCTCTGCTACTGTCTGCCATGTTGTCCACCTGGTGTGAGCAAATTCTGGGCTTCCCCTAAGGTTGCCACATCCCAAATACAAAAAATAAAAAAGCAACTAAAAATGTACCCCGTACCTCCTGCAAAACTCTGGCCCACTCCAGTGAATGGAGGTCAAGGATGGGAAGGCATTGGTACGTGTCAAGTAACTCATGCAGGAGCCAGCAGGTTCCACAAGAAAATCAGCTGGGATGGCTTAAAGCCACACAGAAAGAAAACATGGTCTTCTTGAATGCTGAAGCAGCGGTGGACCTTGGCAGCATATCATGGCAGCAGTGTCAAGTGTCAAACTGATAGCTACCATGATAAGGTGAGTTAGATATTTTTCCTTTGCTGGGCCTGGTGATGGTATACAAGACATTAATATACAGTTTGAAGACATAAAAAATTCTATTTTTTTGCCTGATGTATGTGTCTAATTGAATTTAAAGAGATGGAGACCACAGAGCACCATGCAAATCAGCCTTCTGTCCTTTTGGGATTTTGGTCTATTCCAGGAATGGCTACTTCTGTGTAGGTAAAGAACAGACCTGGTGACCTCACAAGGTCTGCTCCAGCAACACGTGCCATGACTTCTGCAATGCTGTTTCTGCTCCTATCACATGAGATATATCCAAGTTATAGGCATGATGAAAGCCACAAAATGTGGCAGTACCTGGAACATGATGACCCTTTTTTTTGCCTTTCTTGTTTTCTCTCCCTCCACAGGTTCAAAAAATGACATTTTGGCAGGCACATGAATGTTTTTGGGCTCAGCCCATATTTCCCAGGAGACTGGGTTCAGTTGCAGGCTAAAAGAAAAAAAGTACTAATAAAACATCTGACACAGTTGCCATGACACACCAAAGGCAGGATGAATACGCTGAAGAGGACATGTCACATGAGGAGAAAGGAGAGCAGGAGGCTGCGAGAGCAGCTGAGGGAGCCAGGCGACATGTCCTTGGGTCAGATGGTCACCACAACAGCTCTGGCACCTTTGAGCTGTGCCAGCTGTCCTACTGCCAGACCCTCTGTCATGTCTCTGATTCCTGAGGAACAGGAAAAATATTTGGGGAATTCATCACGAGGGCCCACTGCCAGAGCTACACTGCAGAGGGAGACTGCCAGCTGCACTAGCACCTTTACATGTCCCACCTAGCAAAGAACAGCACTCCTGAAACAAGACCCTGAGGCTGCAAAGCAAAAAGGTAGATGATATCACACAGAAGTCTGCCTACTTATAAGTGACCAATTGTTTTCTCTCTATCATATTTGTTGGCTTTATATGCCTGTGTTTCTTCTGAGTACAAATAAAATCTTTGTTCAAGGTGTGCAATATTAAAATTTTAATTAAAATCAAACCTCTAATAAAAAAAAATATTATAAGAGTGGAAAGTGAATACAGCAAATTCTTCTAACTCTGAATTAAAAAGTAAACATGCATCTAGTCAGAACTGTAGGCTTCAAATCATAAATGAGCAAACAACTGCAAAAGGGTAAATTTATAAAATTAGACAGGATGCAGCTTTGCTCAGTGACCCAGTGCCAAGGGATAGAAACATAGGTGTGGATGTCTGTGTGCATCATGCCCAAGGGTCAGCTCTGCATGGATGTATGTACTGTGAATGCAGGGACTCGTAGCTTGTCCCTGGGATGGTGCTGGTGCCTGAGAGGTGCTTCAGAAGTACCAGCTTATTCCCAGCTGCCAGTAGCCCTCCAACTTACCTAGAGACCAGAGTGCTCTATGCATTTGCCATTCCTTCAGATGAACAGCTTATAGGATGTGTGTCATCTGTCCCAGAGCAAACTGAGACCCACATTTTACCAAGTGAAAATTCCCCTGAATTCAGATGCAGTTTGGTTTTCTTTTTGACTTGGTGCTGCATCAAGAAGCAAGAGAGCTCTACTGTAGTTCCTCACTGGAAGGCCCAGGTTGCCAAGAGGGTGAAGTACAGCATGGACATTCCTTTTGAGCAAACATGCAGAGGCAGACTTCATTCCAGCAGCTACACAGGTGTGCTTGTGGAAGTTCAGAATGGGAGCAAAGAGAGAGGACAACAGACGAATCCCCCAGTTTCACTCCAGAAATAAGGTTTGTTTGACGTCCACGGAGAGGTTCAGGTTTTGGACAAATCCAGAGCTCAAACACAACTTTTGTGGGATGGGAAATGAGCTGCCAGTTTTGCTTTGACAAAACCACATTTTAAAATGCTGTAAACTAATTTCACACAGCTTTCTTCAACACCTTTGCACTGCCTGAACCACCACATTATTTAAGATCTCACTCACCCTGTCCTTTGTGGTTCAAACACCACCAGACAAAATAAACAACCCAATATTGAAAGATTTCCCCTGTTTCATATGAGAAAGGAAGAGCATCAAATCCCTGCAGCATCTGGCTCCTGCTCTCTGGTAAGCTCTGGGGCAGTTTTACTCATGGCATTTCTCCTAAGGGAGGTGTGAGCCATGGTGGAAGAGCTCTTTATAAATCTGGAGCCGCTCCCCCTGAGTCCACCCCCTCAGCAAGCCGAGCTCTCTGAAACACCAGTTTCTATTTCCAGCCATGTAGCTCGACAGCTATGCATAAACTCAGCTGCACCTTGAGGAAGGGGGGGGCAGTCTTGAAGTGAGCAAATGTTCTACAAGATGTTTTCAGCTGGTGAAACAAAGCTACAGGAAAAGCTTTGTGGCACAGCAATTTTTGTCTGTCGTTTCAGATATTTATACTGGAATACGATCATTATCTCTTCCATCCTTGCTTCTCCTTCTGCTCACTACTACAGGGAACAGCATTAGGATGGCACTGCACTCTACTGCCATAATAATGAAGATGTCACTAATTCACCATTTAGACTTCACTGCCTATAAAACAGGAGGAGAAAATGGGCTGTGAGCATAATAAGGAGCAAACCCTGGTTTGAACACAAATATCCTTGAGAGTTGGGAGTAGAAAGAGGAAATTAAATACAATCAGCTGAAAGCATTTTTCCAGTCATCAGGCATTGGAGTGAATGTGCAGGATGGAGCCATGACCACCAGCTGCAGGGGCAGATCCTCCCAAAGCTGGCCAGACTGGACATGTCTCTGATATTTCAGGGCTTCTAATGCTTATGGGATCTCAATTGAATAAATTACTGTAGGAAGCACTTATAGCATCATAGAATATTCTGAATTGGAAGGGACCCACAAGAATTATCCAGTCCAATTCCTGGCTTTGCACAGGATAGTCCCAAGAATCCCACCATGTACCTGAGAGTGTTGTCCAAATGTTCCTTGAACTCTGTCAGACTTGGTGCTGTGATCACTTCCCTGGGGATCCTGTTCCAGTGCCCAACCACCCTCTGGGTGAAGAACCTCTTCCAACATCCATTGTAAGCCTCGTTCTTGCCATGCCCTCAGGTCCTGTCACTGGTCACCAAAGAGAAGAGATCTGTATCTTCCCCTTGTGAGTAAGGTGGAGATTGCTGTGGGGTCTCCCCTCAGTCTCCTCTTTTCCAGGCTGAGCAAACCAAATAACCTCAGCTGCTCCTCATGTGACTTCCCCTCCAGACCCTTCACCATCTTTGTAGCCCTTGTTTGGATATTCTCCAGTACCTTTATATCATTTTATATTGTGGTGCCCAAAACTGCACACACTTTAAGAACAATATTTAAATCTTAGCCTCTCCTTAAAGCCCTAGTTGAGCAAAGACCTCTTTCCTAAAACTTTCTAGACTTTTTCAGAGGATGTGAGTACAGGGAGGATGTGTGTACTCCTGTTTGAGGAAGAGATGTGAGTACTCCTGTTTGGGGAGGGAGGGAAAACTCAGTCTTCAAGACTGGTTCTGGTCAGGCCTCAAGCTCCAGACTAAGACAGATCAAAGAACTGGGTTTGGGTCTCTGTAAATTATATTAAACTGCCTGTGTGGAGACAAACAATTGCATTAGAAAAGACTGAGAGTCACAACTCTATACATTCAATATCCTCCAAGTTAGGATATTCACCTGGAAAGTTGGAGATACAGATTAAGACTGTTGCTCTCAATTAAACAGACATCTGAGCAGAGCTATGACAGTAGGACTGCTGAAGCCAAACCCAAGAATCCTCCATTCATCTGCCTTGGATCCCACAGCCAGAAGGTGCTTTTGAGAGCTGGCCAGGGTGCATGGAGTGGGAGGCCCTACTCTCTACCTCACCTTGGAGGTGTCCTCTAAGAATAAAACACCTTTGCAAATGCCTCCAAGCATTTCCTGAGGCTCCCTAGAACTTGCCAAATTTCCTCAAGGTTTTCCGGGGATCCCAAATTCACCAAGGCTGTTCAAGCCTAGGAGTGTGAAATCTTATTTTCCAGTTCTTTGCTCAAATTTAATGAACCATCCCCTGTGTAACCTCCCTTGGAGAACATTTTGAAGCCCCATGTACTTCCCTCCCCCTCCACAGCCAACACAGCCAGCGTCTGGCAGGAACCCCAGCGTTTATCTTTCCAAACTGGGTTGTGTGTGCTTGGTTACACGAGTCACGCACAAGTTACGCTGTACCCCGATGATGGAGGAAAAGCCACCATGAGATGAGAGATGTACAATAAGGGCATCTATCCTGCTGCTTCTTCAGCAAGAAATTGCTAGAGAGCAACGTGAGCCAAACCTGAGCTACTACTTGGGCTGAAGAGCCTCTGGGAACCTCGATGGATCTGCCCCTAAAATAATGCTCCATTTTTCCCCTAAGTATTACTGACTGATTAAATGAACTTCAGCATATAGCAGGTCTTTGCTGCTGTTGTTATTTTCTGCATTACTGGTTTTTTGGATAAGATATACTTAAGGAAAACACTAGAGATCTCAATTAAGCAGCTGGGTGACTTATAAATATATATTTATGTTTGAAGCCTAAGTGGCCATTGGCTTCCCTACTGTTTTACTTAGCTAACAAAACAACTCTATCAAAGTAAGTATTATTCCAAAACCCAACTTCCTGCACAGAATGCTCCCATGTGCTCCATCAGTCTGCTTCTCTGATGAACTACATCGTTTCTTATAAACTGTCCATGGCCCATAAATTTCCAAGCATAAAGGCTATTACTGTGCTGTGCAAATCTGCTGAGAATTTTATCCTTATAACTCCATTTCATTTGGGTGCAAATGAGTTTGGTAAGAAAGTTGATCGGCAAACTTTTTCCCCTCTGTCTTCTGCTTTTGAGCTTATTTTGATAAGTAATACTTACTAGATTTAGACTTGAAGTGGGCTTTGTTTTGACTGATTACAGTTGAACTGCCTCTACCTCAAATTAACTTTATTTAATAAAGGAAAAAACAACTTCTCAAACGTTTATTTCCCCAAAAGCTTAAAAAAACCCTCACAAAAAACAATGAATGAAAATAGAGCAAATTGGAGTTTGGGCTACCTACTAGATAAATATTGCAAATTTACTCAGTTTTGTAATCCAAAGATAAGACTCCTACATGTATTCAAGTATTGGGAACAATAACTACTTCATAAAATTCCCTTTTCCTTTTCCTGGACGAAGCCACGGGGTGGTGGAAAATTGAGGAATTTTTTTGGTGCGTGCATGCAGATGAAAACCTCTTATGAATGTTTTGCTCATTTTTAGCTCTCACAATTGCATGTTTATGTTAGGACTCCTGTTGTCACATGTAGGGAATAGATCTTCAAACAAATTGTAGTCTCTCTGTCCACCAAGCAGAAAAATGACTAGATTTTGCCATCGGGTGCAGCACGAGGCTTGTGATTTCCCTGGCTTAATTCCAATTTCCATAACAATACAAATTAGACTTGCTCAAGGCCATCAAAGAAGTGGGGGCATGGGGGAGAAGATGAAATAAGCCATAACTCTCATGGCTTTCTTCCTCCAAGCCCCAAAAGCAGTCAATCACAAGCAATATGGAAAAAAAAATAATGTGCAGAGGGATGTTTTGATATCTTGATTCTGGAGACTTCTTGACTACCTTGTACTAATTTCATTATGCTCAATTTAAGGGCCTTTTTATTGATAGATACCCCAGGAAATATGACTTGGAAACAGTGTGCTACCTTGGGATATCACCAACCATTTGACATTGGGGAACTAAAACAAAAACAGATGTTTTAGGAAATAAACAGCTTGAGTATATCACTCATAAACCAATTAAAACTTTCTGTAGCAAGTTGACATTTCCCATGAAGCAAGCAATGGGAGTAAACTCAAATCAGTTGGCTGCAAGCTACAGAGCAATTCCCAGCCACAGATTTTTTTTTTTTTACTGCCTTGAAAATGATGTTTGGATTTTAAAAAAGAAAGGTGTGATAAAGAAGCAGTCTCACCTTGTCACTCTCAAACCCAGAATCTGTCTTTTCACCTTCACACTTCCCATTCATTGCTCATTAAGCAAGCAGTGAGATATTCCCGCTATTGTTCGCGTCTTTGGCAGAGAATCTCCATGACTTCAGGTCCAAGTGCACTCCAAAACAAGGCATGAAAATTGTTTCTGTTTGTTTCAGGTATTTAGTTAAAAGTAGTCTGAGTATTCTGGGGAGTAGAGGGGAAAATGAACAGTTTGAGGAGTTATTTTCTTATTTTAAGCTTTTAATTTTTTTTTCCCCAAGATACTTTGTTTTAAAATTTTATTTTGCAAAGGCAAGCAAAAACATCTAAGCACATGCTTAACTTTAAGCATTAAAAAGTCAATGGGATTTAAGCATGTGTTTAAAGGCAAACATATGCTTTAGAGCTCCACTGAATAGGAATGGTTTATTGAATCAAGGCTATAGACAGGTTAATAAAATGGGTTAATATATGCAATCTGGAAACAAAAATTAAACATGTTTCTGGAATATTAGCATTATAAGCATTGTCTCATTCTAGCTCAATTCCCTAAATTGCTGTTGGATTTGTAATGTCCTTGACACTGTCTCTCTCTCATTTCTTGAAGAAATGCAGATTATTCTACTAGATTATAATCAGCTGGCTAAAGTACAGCTCAAAGCTTATGATTCTATCCAGAGCAATTCAGAACAAAACAATCTTACTTCAAAAGGAGTTTATTCACCAAAACTCATTTTCAAAGAAAATCTGCCAAATCTTTTCCACTGACACATACCTGTAATTCCCTCTGTATAAATATTCATGGGCTGTGAATAAGAAGTAGAAAACATTGTGTTATTTTTCAATATTTACTCCAGAGCTAGTTCCATGAAGGTGCTTATTGTATGACAAAATATAAGAGTTTACACTCCCATCAAAGGTTTCTTTTAAATAGATCATAAAATCCATTGTGAATATTTAAGCCAAGAGTAATAACACAGTGTCATATACTCACACAGTATAATGCAGTAACACTCTGCATTTTGACATCTGCCCAGACAGATGTTTAGAACAAAGTTCCTCAGATTCTTTCTTCTTTTTTTTTCTTTTTTTTTTTAAGTTGCATGGAAAAGAATCTGGGAATCATCTTTTGTATCTAAGCTACTTAGTACAATTTAACTGTCAACAGATTAATTAATTTAAATGTAGACTTTCTGTGGAAGCCAAAATCTCACATAAGCCCTGAACAAAAAAAAAAAAACAAGAAAAAAAGAATAGCCTCCCAGCAACAACCTGACCTTAGGAAATATATACTCATTTATGCATGAGGAGGATGTAGGGTTCCCATTTACACAATCTACAGGATGCACAGAGTGTAAATGTCTAAAATCCCACAGTTTACCTATCTGCTGTTATCTCATCATCTTTAGCACAGGTAAGAGCACCACTGACAGTCAACAGATATTTTCCCACTATATTCTTTCAGAAGGACTACATTAATTAGTAGTTACTAATTATTTTGCCCATAGCAACACTGCTGGTAAATATCAAGGCATATATTTATTTAAAGTAGTTGCAGAGGGATCTCTTTTTATAACTCCACGTCTTGTGATTTCTGGGGTTTAGATCCATGTTGAAACATGCACATGACCACATGCTGACTGCCAAATTCATTGTAATGTAGAGCATGTTTCAGGGATAGTCCTTTAAGCATAGATAGCCTGATTTTTTTGAGGGCTTGCTGGTTGGCTTATTTATTATGAAGATTTGTCAGGCAGCACAGTTAAGTTAATCAGTAACCAATAAAAGATTTAAGTTCAGAGATATAAACAGGTTGATTTATTGCTCACTAAGGTTTTTGGCTTCTCAACAGGAACTCATGAAAACATGTTGCTATGGTTACTTTGGAAACCGATACCTTTTTATACCCTACTAATATATAGGAATTTGAGAGAGGTATCTATGACTCCCAGGGACCTATACATAATTTTATTTATTATGATTATTATTTTTTAACTTTTTACTTTTAAAATTAATTTTTATTTTTTGTTATGCAATTTTGTAAATAACCCAAAACTTTCTCTGCTTTGAAATCTCTGTGCTGACTCCAAGTTTTCCTAACACAGGGAGAGTCAGATGTCTCTGTGTGTCCCTGCCTTGTTTATAATTTTTGCAATCTCCATTAAAAATCAATCAGACCACATCATTTTAAGAACAAAGGTGCCAGCCAAAGGATACTCACAAGTTGTTGCATTTGACATCTTCTCCAGCATGTAAATCCAAAAAGAAGAAAATCACAATGTTAAATATACTTAAAATTGAATGTAAATTGTCTCTTGCCAGATTTTTTGGGAGTTTTTTGCTGTTTGTTTTTGTTTTTTTTTTTTTTTATCCTACTGAATGCGTTACCCAATCTCACTGGTGAATATTATGCAAGTTTTTTTCCTCTAACTATTGTCATGATCAGATGATCATGCTGAGCATGCAGTTTAACTTTGGCTTGGGCTGGCTGGAATATGCATTGCATATGATTTTCCAGAAGGCTGATGTGATTGGTCTCCCATGGTCCAACAGAGCCACAGGAAAGATTTCAAAAGACACTATGGGCTCTATGGCCCTGCTGCTGTATTTTAGGAGGTAATTTTTAGGCACCTGAATTCTCACTTTTAAGACCTTGCTAGCACTTAGGATCAGGATGGAAACTGGACCACAAGCATGCCTGTCCATTCTGTGTATACCACTCAGGCCACCAATATTTCGTTATCATCAAAAATCACTCTACTTTCCCCCAAAAAACAACTCCTTAGCCAATTAGACATTTGGCACTTGCACTCAGGTTTGTACCAAAAATAAAGGCAATGTTTTCCAGCACCTGCCAAGGCTCCAGGGAAGGGGAGGTGGAGGTGGGGCTGCTCTGGATTCAGCCTACAAAACCATTAGCAGTGTCACCCAGCATATAGATTATCAAATAAATGATGGCCACATGTGACTTGTGAGGCTAAAGGTAGTCTCTGTCGAGGTGTTCTGATGACATCATCATAAACCCAGGGGGCAAAGCTCAGCTAGTTTATGATGTCACCAGAAGGCTTCTCTGGGTTGCTGCCATAGTCCATGGTCATTATTTTCTGTAACAGGAGGAGCATATGCACCTACATCCCAGCAGGGTTCTGATCCACTTTGGCCTTCTTTTAATCATATATATACGTAAATATATATTTTCTTATATATATATATTTAAATAACCATGAATAAACAGATTTTTTAATTTTGCATATATATATTGCATATATTGTGTACGTACTTTTAACATACATATCAAATTTGCATCTATATAATTTTATATCATTTTCAAGTGTGTGTATATATATATAAATGAAATATATTATTTCTATATATTCATATGTATGTAGTATATAACCTGTTCTTAGCCTGTCTTTACTACAAGACATGAGCCAGAGTTGTCAGGCCAAGCTGGAAGTACCTCAAGCTGGAAGAGGCCCAGCAGGAGGGCAGTGGATCGGGTCACCCCTCTGTGGAGCTGCAGCTCATACAGGATGGATGCTTGTCTTTTTTAGATTTTTTTTTTTACTAATATTATGATTTTGCAGAGAAGTCACAGCTACAAAGCATTTCCTAACCACTACAATCACTGAAGCTGGCAGCAGCCACTGACCTCTGAGGGACGCTGCCTTTCCTCTACAAAGCAGCTGTACAAAGGCTGGTGCCACCTGACATGGGGCAAAATAACCCTGGTGTAGAAAATACAGATAGGGAATACAACAGGCATGAAGAGAGCTGAAAAATTAAACCTCTGGCCTTGTCTCCTCTGTGTATCTAAAAGTGGGGATCCCTCACATTGGACGATGAATCCAGCCCCTTCCTTGGGAATGAGGCTCGCATTTCCTTTAGAGACAAACAGGCAGGAAAGCTACATCATCTGGTGGCTTTGGCACAGCCAAAGCAGTACACCACAGCTGGATAGCTGATCTGTGCCTTTCTCCTCACTGAGAGGCCCTACCACATGCTATGAAATGCTTTAATGTCCCCTTAACATGCTGTATAAATAATTTCCGTATCCATTCAGTGATGCTCACATGTGGTCCTTTGAAAGATTTAAGTAAAAATTACAGTACCAATATATCTTTGAGATGAAACAATGACATTTATAGGTCACTGTAATCTATTAATTAATTAATTTTTTTACCAGCATTCCATATGATCCGTATGATGGTGTCTAAATGCTAAATTTGTCCTACAGAACTGTGTTTTAACAAATAGGTAAGTTTTAAAACTGGACTTGAAGGAATTTTCTTAACATTTGAGCTACGTCAGGAAGGGCAGGTAAATAAACCTGCATTCCCATTGCAGTCTATAGAGCCCTTTTTTCAGGCAAACAAAGAATAAAAGAGCACAGCCCCTGGATGTCCAGCCATTATCACAAAACAGAGCCACGAACCTTAAGAGATGCTGCCCCATTTCTGCAGCTGGGGCTGTGATATGTTTGTACCTCCTTGCCTTTGGGTAGGCTGTGAATGAGGCTGCAATGTGCCATGCAGGAAGGCATGGGATGGGGAGTGGGAAGGAGAGCCATGTGTGACACTTGCCTTGCTCCGCTCCTTGGGAGGCAGCAAGGCTGGGGGAAAGGCAGCTGTGCCTCAGCATGGATGGGGTGCAGAGACAGTGCTCGCTTTCTGACAAGGGAAATTGTGTGACAAAGGCAAAGGATGGATTCCACCAGGACTTACATTTTTTCCCCTATTCTTCTCTCCAAGATACTGGTAATTTACATCTCCCAGCCTCATCCACCATCCCCTGGCCCCATCCCACCTCAGTGTCAGTGCATGAGCCTGACAGCCCCAGGTTTTTATATTCTACAGAGCTTCTCAAGAGCCAGCACAAAGAAAAAGAGGCCTTTCAACTGCCTTATTTTGTTACTGAGGGGTCTGTTCTGTTAGTGGTATGAGAGCCCTGATGAAATACTCTCCAATTGACAATAAGGCATGCCTAAATCCCACCATGTAGTAATGGCAATAAATTAATGTGTTAGTCTTTCCCTTCAAAAAAGTAGTTTACAAGTCCTGCTGCAGAGGGTATAGGGACTAAAGAGACATATGATTGGCTCAGCTCTATCACCTCAAAAAACCTTGACAACTTCTTTACGTGCCTAAAACACAGTTTCGTAAGTCAAAGACCATTACTCTTATAAAACTGGTAGGAAAGCTACAACTCAATCACATGCCAAGACACCACCAGGCCAAACAACACTCTAAAAAAAAGTTGCAAGGCAGCCCTTCCTTTTCAAACTGTACAGTTCCTTGTTTCTACATCCTGTAGCAAATCCATTTGTTTATCAGTGTGAAGTGCATAGCCTGGATTACAGGCTGGAACACAGCCAGTGTGTAAACCAGCATAAGGATATTTCTTTGCCCTCATATGAAAGTCACTCTTGGGTAATCTGTTAATAATAATCTTCATTAAATTCCTTAAATGCTTGTGTAGAGAAATTCAGGTAGGGCTTCCTGAAGCAGTACATGAGGAAATTAGATAAGCAGAACTGGATCACTCAAATGTAGGAAAACAGAGAATTGTTGTTAAGTAGTCTAAATCCATCAAAACCCAATCATGGCAAAAAGTTCAGAGATTTCTGTTGAACAAGCAGCAGCAGCATTAGTGTTTCTTGTGAGCACCTTAGTGGGACTTTATACCTTCAATCAAGGGAAAACTGTTGCAGGGTGTCCACTGTCACTGAAGCAAGTGCTCCAAGCAAGTGTTGTTGTAATGAGGGGAAGGGTCCCTCCCCCAGGGATTTCAGGGAGAGGCACCTCCACAAGTGTCAGTAGTAGAACAGCCCAGTTAGAAAGCCATTCCAAATATTTTCCATGTATTTAGAAATTTTGCTTACCAATTTTTACATTATCAGTTCAAACCAGCATATTATTGATTAGTTTAGTCTCTGTGTGTGCATGCATGTAGGTATATAGGGAAAACCATAATGAACTCTCCCTCGTCTGTAGACATACACATGCTACAAACAACAAAATGAAATTTTGGGTGATTTCAAGCCTATTAACCTTGCCAAATTAAAATTACAAAGGACCACATCCTAAGTTAGCACAATCTGTCTCTGATGCCAAGAAAACTTCTCCAATTTAAACCACTTGAAATATTCAACACAGAGATCTGGAAGAGTGTGGCATGTGATGAGACTGCTGGGAAAGATTGTTGAGCACTGATGGGACACATTAATACCTCAATTTCCTTGGAAAATTTGTTGGAAAGTGGGCATCCAAGTAGTCACCATGAGTAAGAAGAAATCTGTCTTCTTCTCTCCAATCTGAATGCCCATCTGTGCCATGGATATCTTGTCCCATTGGGGGAGAAGAAAAGTGGTGTTGTAGCATAAGTAGGGCAAAGAAAAAATACTATTTGTACCATCAGTTCAAAAGCAGAAATTTGACAAAATCATGTTCTGAAGGGGCTACCCACAGGAGAGGCACTGTCATATTAGGTTAGAAGATAACAAGTATTGGCAAAATAAGGGCTAGTCTGGGCTCCTTCTCAGTTTCAGAATTATTGCTTATATTTCTACTTTCTTAACAAATTATTCCATTGACACTACAAAGCAGAGGGCTGAGAGTGAAGGATAATACACAAGAGAGCCCCTAGGCTGTTACTTTGGATTATAAGTATCTAATTTCAGTCATTTAAAGTAAATTCAGTTTTGTCAAAGACTCCAGTCCAACCTATAAAACTCAGGTCCAGTGAGCATGACAGCATGCCTTGGAGGAACAGGGCTACAAGAGGGAAAACAAACAGCTCCATTCAACTCCTTAAAAGGCCTTATTTCATCTAACCATGGAGTTAGTACCAACCCTCTTTGATTATGTGTACTGTAAGAGAGTGAGTAGTTTCAGTTACAAGTTGTTTCACATCCCATCATTTTGTGTGGTTTTTTACACCCCCACCAGAGAAACTTCCATAACCGAGCCCAACAGAGCAGAGAAGGATGAGAAAGAGAGGGATGATAAATACTAAGAAAGTAATTTTTGGAAAGGATGTCTTGTGTGTTATTGGAAGTATGTGCCATCTGTACCTGTATGTAACTATCATGCATCCACCATGACTATGAAGCAAGAGAACAAAACACATTCAGCTCTGCTCTGCACTGGGGGTAATTGGAGGTTACCCCTTTATTTCAGGGGACAGCTTCAATATTCCTGCTGAATTTGTCTCTGAACAGCAATAAACAGCTATCCATAGGCCCTGGATAGCAATCAACATACAAATTTCCCAATTTTTAGCTGCAGAAAGTGCAGTCTTGATTGAATCTTCTTTTATTTAAGGACTGTAGGCCTTGGAGAGCTTTAATAAATCAGAGATTTCTATACCCTGAATTGCACAGTTCATCCTCCCATAGACTTGTGAGGTCAACCTGTTTTAGGAAGGAAATCTTTCACCAAGTTACTCTTTACTCTGGGCTAAAAAGAATTCCTGAAGCCACAGTTTGAAATGTAGTGTTACAACCTGGGTGTGCACATGGAAAGACTTAAGGCTACACATTCATTGCATCTGAAACTGGGACTTGAGCTAAGTCAAGGGCTTCTCCACCTAGAGAATATGAAGAGCAAGGTGAGAGTCTTTCCCTGGTAAACTCAACTCGCCTGCTCTGTATTTCAACATTCCCAGTTTTTCAGGGGAGAAAGCTATTGCTTAATGACACTGAATAACATTTGCTTAATGCCAGCATGAAACTCAGCTCATAAAGATAGTTTAAAGAAGTAAAAAGCAAGGGATTGTACTGTTGTTGTTCTTGCTGTTGTTGTTATTAATTACAGTTGTTGTTGCCATTATTGTTGAAGGGCTTTTCTAATTCTAGCAACTAAATAGTATTTAATGTTAAATGCTCCCAAAGAATGACAAACTCCTCAAGCAACAGCTCCTCAGCATCTGCATATTAAAGCTTGGAGTTCCCTTGTTCAAAATATAACACTGCTTAGCAAGACGGACTTGAACAGCTTTGGAGGCCTCCAAAATGGAGCAGATATTTAGATGCATAATGACAACTCCCATTGTTGTATAGCCTAAAATAAATAAATATATCTATATATATGCACTTACATATATGAAATTTACACTGTGCATTCGTCAAGTGTTTGAAACGTTATAAAGCAGAAGCCACAGTGATTTAAATCAAGAAATGTATTAAAAATCATCAGTTATCAGCCTCACTATTTGCCTACCTAGGGGCTACCATGGCTGAGAGTAAGGAGGCAGGTGTGATAGGCAGCAGTGATGTAAGGCCATAAAAAGTCCACTTGAAGCAGACCAGGCTCATGGGCTGCAGGGCTGCAGCCCACACCCCTGAGGAGGTGGTTCTATGGCACATCCCTCCATCTCCCCTGCCTGGCCAGAGGTTTGTTAGCACTGCTCAGGCTGTGCCTGGTCCTCTTGGGTCAGAGGTGAGCAGATGCATCCCTTGGCTGATGATGAGGCCCAGGGACCTTGCTCTGCTCTAATAATGGAAGAGCTACATGACTACGTCTCCTTGTTTGGATGCAAAGAAAGATGAGCTAAAAAATAAAATAAAATAAAATAAAATAAAATAAAATAAAATAAAATAAAATAAAATAAAATAAAATACTAAAATGCAGTTATTTCTCACTCTTAGTTTCTTCACTGCAAGAGTTTCTCAGCCCTCATGCTGGGAAAAACAGGGGTGCGTCTCTCAAGAGAGGCATTGACCTGTCCCAGCACCCAAATCCATGCTTCCCAGTAACAGCTGAGTGTCCAAGAGCTGCAATTTCCTGCTTTATTCTGTGCCAGTTTTCCCCAGCACCTCAAAAGGAGACCAGACAGGGCCGTAGCTGCTCCATCTCTGGCAGAGGAGGTGAGCCCCCAGCGTGAGAACATTTTGCCAAAGAAAGAACCAACCCTCCCACACTCACATTACATAAACAAGATAAGATGTCCTTCCAGCCCAGGCCCCGGGGCTTGTGGCTGGGGCAGGAGGAAGGAAGCTGGGAGGGGAGCCACAGCACTGCTATCCCTGCCGGGCTTGGGAATGGAGAGGTTAAAAGGGCTCCTTCTTCCTCCCCAGGACAAAGATCTTCACCTCAGCTGTTCCCACCACATTCAGCAACTTGTTCAGACAATTGTGCAAAGACCATGTCACAGGGGCTCAAGCTGCCACCTCTGTGGGTCTCAAGGGACTTTCTACTGCTCCAAAATGAGTCCTTGCTATCTGCTGTTTCCTGGTGTAAACAATACTCTCCTTGCTGAACACCCTCAATCTCAGCAGCCTCAGTGCTTGGTGGCTCCTGTACCTGTGCTGTTGACACCAGCCACATGGTTGTGCTTGGCAGAGAAATTTGGTAAAAAGCACTGTAGGTCTGTCCCAGGGCAGTAACTCCAATATATCCCATAGGAGATATACAGCAATAATAGAAAAAGGGCATTCTCCTATCATAAACCTGAACTGCACATTTTGGTCATTCCTAGTCCACGATCCCAAAGCTGAGCTAAAGACCCTCACCAGCAGCTGCCTGAGCTGGACAGCAAAGGAGATCCTTTATGTCCTCCAGGGTGATGCCCTCCACTCAGTGAGCACGGTGGCCTCAAAGGACAGGGCAATCTGCTCTCAAACCATGGCTGCCAGGTCCAACAGAGATGCAAGGACAGATGCTAAATGAAGCAGACTCCTTGCCTCTCAGTTTGGACTCATACCCTATTCTGATATAGTGTGGACATTGATTCAGGGGAAGAGCTGGTCAGATTTTGGCAAAAATCCCACAATATCCTATTGGAATGCAAGTCCTGGCTCCCATTCAGTAGTCAGACAACTCCTCAAACTCAGCAGAAAGCTAAATCTGAGTCCAAATCTGGACTCGGCCTCTTTAACATCTCTCTAATTACTGCCGAGTAATTACTGTGCAAGTAACAAACCGCTAACAAGTTCCAATAAAGAAAACGTTTTGTAAGAGGAGAAGGAGGTAGCGGGAGGACTAATTTGCCAGGTAGGAGGTTTTAATGCCATCAGGGAAGATGTTGCTGATCCTTTTCCTAACAAGGCCTGCTGTTAATTCTGCTCTGGGCAAAGGGATTTTAAGACAAGGGAATAAAAGAAAGAAAGAAAGGGGAGGGGGAAATAAAAGAAAAGAGCAATCCAGCCAGAAAAGAAAATTTAGGTGATAGTTTCAGTTTCTGCTGTAGTCTGGATTGAGTAAGGCTTGCTCCCATGCTAGGACGCAAGGCTGTGTGGGAGCTCTGCCAGGCCAGCTTCCAAAAAACCTCTGTGGGTAGCAGCTGGGAAGGGAGGTGGAAATCCCATTCACGGGGACTGAGAGAGCAACATTTTAGGGAGAAACCAGCTCTGCTTTTTCATCACTATCTTGATGCTCACAGCAGTCAGTGGTATCAACTCAAACCACGGGCAGCAACTCACTTCATCAAGTCAGAGATAAGAAAGATAACTACAAAGCACCTCCCATCAAGGGACAAACTGAGGCACCTAAAGCCAGTTTGCCACCCTATCAGGCAGTTTCACCCACCCCTGACTCTGCATCACCCAAGGTGTCCTTCGAAGCTGAAATCCCATTGAATCGCTGTTCAACTTATGCTGGGACACATTAGGTACCCTGCAAGAATAAGGTGGCAACATCAGACTGAGTGATGATTAGCACATCAAAAGGCATTGAAAAGGGAAGTATGCTGTTAATTTACTCTGGTAAAGACAGTGACAAACTGTGGGGTTTTTATCCTTTATCTCTATCCAGGACACCAGTAGGGGGGAAAGGGGCTTTTTTGAACACAGGAGGTTTTGCAGTGGGAAAGTGTCTTTGGCTGAAGTTTATGTTTCTGGTGTTGCATGAGTTATCAGGACCCGAATAGGAGCTGACTTAATCCACCATTGTTAGATGCTGGTCAATGCCAGGGATCGTTGCACCTGCCTGCACACACTGCCCTTGTGCTGTCATCAGCAAATAGCTGAGCACTTCAGTAGCAAACCGATTTTATAGCTCTGAAAGACTCTATGGCTTCTATGAGTACTTGACTCATATTGGGCCTTACAAATACTTTCATCCTCAAAAAGTAAGCTCCTGAGGCTGCAATCCCCATCTGAGCCTTGTTCTCCTCCACACCCTTCCCATATGTACGTTTGCCCAAGCACTCACTTTGATGTCTGCACAACATGGATGTTGTTCAGGAAAAGTTATTGGGTGAGTCACTGGGCTGGGATCCACTGGCAGCTCATCCTCCTCCAGGTAGGCTGAGGAGCGGGGAGCACAAAAACTGCTCATGAGGCTAAAGTAGATTATCCCCTGAAGAGCAAATGCCTTTATTGTTCCAGAGTCTTCAGCATCTTCAGCTGGGTTTGCCAGAAATGCCAAGCTACAACTCAGCTGCTTGGCTTCTGCATTAAAGAGTGAGTCCAGGAATTAATGTGAAGGGTTAAGCTGTATATAAACCTCTGCAGTATGGCAGATATCAAAGAGCAGCAGCGTTGCTTAAAAATTTACTTTTCCAAGCTAGACACAATAATTGGGGAGTGGGAGTGACAACCTAAACCTTGTCTTGAACTGCCAGCTGGTGAATTCCCCACAGGAGGTATCTAGCTCTCCCTCTCGGAAAAGAAAACCTCCCCCACATACCCAAAGAGTCAGAACAGCAGCAGAACCAGACCCGAATCTGGACTGAAAGGGGTGGATTAATTTCTATCCCTCAACTGGATGCTAGAGTTAACAAAGCAGTTTAAACTTCAGTTTCTGCTAATTATAATTGTTCTTTCTGCACAAATGCATTTTATTTTCTCTAGCCACCAGTTCTGCAAACCAGCACTCAGGCAACTAGTCTGTTCAGACACGAGGTTTAACAACTCTACCTTCACACCCTAAGAATTACTGTTATTGAAAAAGCACAGTCGCTGACAGAAGTTACAGCTCACGCAGCATCTCAACATCTATAAGTGTTGCTAAAGCTAGATCCATTCCTACCTTTGAAAATGTTAAAGGCATTGGTTTTACTTCTGTGAAGCTGATCTGAGATAGTAGGAAAAATGCATTTAAATTTATAGTCGCTTGTGTTGAATGTCATGTACAGATGTGCAGGACCTACATCTTCACAGTCTGGTTCTACCCTTTCAAACATGTTGCTGGGCAAAAAAAAATTTGCTCCGGTGACTGTGCATTACCTAGAAATTAAAATAATTTGAGAAGACTATAATAAATACATGCCAGAAAAAATATAAAGAATGTGTGGGAATGCCTGTACTTTATCATAACATTTCTTAGCAAAATAACTTCCTTATGGTGTAATCAAAAATGGAAAGCCAGCACCTAACTAAATTAAGTGTCACAAACATTAATAATGGTTAAAATTACCGTTCAATTTATTTTTATGTTGGATGATCCTCAAAGTTGTAGATTGAGAATTGCTGAAACCTTTTACGGATTTGTTTCTTAAATCGGAATACTTCAGAGATGAAAACATTAACTTGAATTTTAACATATAAAAATCCTTAGTGAAAGGAAATAGATGTATTTTTTACAAAGGAAAAAAAAAAAAAAGAAAAGGAAAAGAAAAACTTTAAAAGTTCCCCTGATAGTTACAGATGGTTTAATCTTTGGAACCTATTATGTGTTCATTTTCCCTTCAGCATTAATTATACATAATTACCACCACTTTACCCATACCTTTCAAAAACGAAATCTGTTTACATTTTTCACATGCGTTATATAAATGCAAGATTTTTAATGCAGTTTTTCCAGAAACGGGACTTCAATTTACCTTCTGAAGGACAAGGGGAGCCAATGCGAGGCAAACCGGTTTTATTTAAGTTCCTTTAATATAGCTTAATTACTTTTAAACTCTGGAAGCAATTAGGTTATCACCCTTTGAAGTGCGACAGACGAGTTGCCGTGCTGGGAGGAGAACGCGCGGCGCTGCCCGCTGCTTAAGCGCCCGCTTGCGCGGAGCGCAGCGGCCCGCGCGGTGCGGGGAGATGCGCTCGGCCGCGGCTGGAGGAGGCGGGAGCTGCGGGAAGAGCGAGGGCAGGAGGCTGGGGAAATGATAACTCACGTTCGGCTGGAAAGGGAGGTTCTGGTTAAGGCTGAGAGCAGGGCTGATGTTATAAAAGATTGAGGAGGATTGTTTGCACTTTTCAACCTTATAATTTTACCCTGTGCAAACTCCACGAAATTCTACGGCTCAACTCTCCCTCTTTTTTTTTTTTTTTTTTTTTTTTTTTTTTTCTCCCTTCTTTCTCTCTCTTTTCCTCTCTCCCGCCCGTCGCAGATCGCTGTCAGGTGGCTTTTTTCCCGGCCGTGCAAGGATCAAAGCGCCCGGGAGTAGAAGCGCCCATTGTGGGGCTGACACACGATCGCCCTGGGCAGGGGCGCGGGGGCGGCGGCGGGTGCGGGGCACCGGGGCCGCTCCCCCGGGCGCTTCCCCTCGCAAGTGGCACTTCCCCACGGGTTTGAGAGGGTGAGGGGCTTTTTTGTCCTCCCCCCCACTTCCCCTGTGGGGAGGCTCATTCCCCAGTTGTTTCATCTCGGTTGTCTCCTCTGCGAGTGCTTCTGAGAGGGGGGAGTGCCAAGGGAGGGGGCATGTCCCTACCCCCCGACCCCAAATTCTCCTCGCTAGGCAGCAGCTCCATTATTTGCATGTCATGTTTATAACCTGGTGGAAACCAAGACTGATATTTGTGGTCGGGAGAAGATGACTTTCACCTCTCCAGATCACTCTCTTAAATAAAAAAGAATTGACCAGCTATGGGCGTAAGCATTTATCTTGAGTTTGCGGTCATTATCTTTATTATATTGCCTCGGCAATAAATAAATCTAGTAGTTACTACTCCACAATAAAACTGTAGTATATGGGACACCTTACTATTACTTTCTTAACAATCTGCCATCTCTTCACCTCTAAATCTTCCCTGTCTGCCCGGCCCGCGCGGGTCGCTCCCGGCCCGCAGGTGCGGAGCCTCCGCACCGCTGCCTCCGCCTCTCCCGCCCTGCCCTGTCTTTTCCCTTTTTCCTAATGATTCCTCCCCAAAGAGGCGCCTGTCGGCCCCCGCAGGTACCATTCCTGCCCACGGGCTGCCTCAGCCCCATGCGCCGCCCGGGCATTCTCGGGGGGCCCCGTCTAGCGTGGGCATCCCCTGGCTGGGTGTCCCTCCGTGGGCAAACCCTCGGGAGGATATCCCCGGGACGGTGGTCCCTTTATGAGCATCCCCCAGCTCAGTGTCCACCTGTGGACATTCCCCGAGTGAGTTTTCCCCGTGGGCAGCCCCCAGGTAGGTGGCCCCCATGGGCTATCCCGCTTGAGCACCCCCTGCCCGTGGCGTCCACTCCCAGCAGGTGGGACCCGCCTTTGGGATCACCACGTTCCTACATTGCCACCCCAGTCTTTCTACCCCGGACCACGGGGTAGAGGCAAGGCAGAACCTACGAGCATGCTCCTCTCTTGTCGGGGGCTGCACCTTGACCACCCCGTTTTCTTGTGTGGGTTTTTTTGGAGGGGGGTCGGGGGGCCGGGCAACAGCCCCAAAGCAAAGGCTCAGCAGAGAAGGAAAGCACTGCCGCTGCGCCAGAGAGCTTTCACCACCGCTCCCTGACTCCCGCTGGCTCTCTGGTTCTTTTTTCTCCCCTATTCCATAGGTAAATGTCCACGCAATAATATTTATTAACAGTCAGGGTGCTGCACGTATTTTTTAAATTGTATTTTACCAGGGTGATTCCTTCTTGCTTTTAAAACAAGCGGCTTGGAAAAATATTCCCATTTGGGGCAGGAGCAAAGGAGAGGAAAAGGGGGGTGGAAGCATTTTTATTTATACCTTTGACATTTAAAAGAGCATAATTAATTTGTCCTGCTTGCATTAACATTGTTGAGGAAGGTTTCAGAAAGCAAACCAGCAAAGGAAAGGGGGGAGGAAAAATAGAAGCTCGCCTAGAAAGCTTAGGATTTTTTTTTTCCTCTTTCAGATGTGTAATCAATCATTCGAGTAGGAGGCAGCAAAATTGTAAAGATTCGATAGATTAAAATGCAAATGAAAGGTAGAAAAAGAAACATTAACATGGCAATCAAAGATTTAATAATCGTAAATCACGGTGGGGTTTTTTTGTTGCAGCTGCAGTTTGTGTGTTTTTTATGTTTTAATCATGTTCGTTCTATAAATAAATAATTTCTGAAACGAGACTAATTTTTCACTATTTTAACCGTGGGCTATGGCACTAAATATTTTTTTTTTTTAAGTATGGAACTCCAGATTGCAAACTATCAGACCAGAAAAAGGGAAAAAAATTGCTAAGTTGGATTAGTTCACATTTGAAATTTCAAGTACAATGTCTTCACAGTGCCGATCGCTTCACTTTCCAATTGAAATCCTTATAAAGTTTATTTGGAATCATGAATGTTTACGTGAAAGCAGACAACCGGCGTTTCTTTACAAGGCTAACGGTAGCGCCAACCCTCATTCCTGGAGGAAATATGAGAAAAAAAAAAAATGTGTGTATGTGTGTGTGCGTATGGGTTTTTTTTTCTTTTTCCTATATATGTATATATATAGGGAAAAGAACAATAACACTTAGGCTGTATTAACTCCAAATTAAAGCGTTGCTAAATTTCCAAGGGAAGATTAAAGAGGGGGAAACTCGGGGAGAGAGCTGATCAATGCGGTGAAGGACAAGCAGAAGAGGATTTACTCTCCCCCCTCGGTTTAGCGCGGCGCCTGAAAGGGAGGCTCTGGGACTGCCTAGGATGGTCGTGGCAAAATCAGCATCCTTCTGTTTTGGTTCACACAGGCTCGGCTTTGGTACCCCCAAGTCCCGGGTTATGGGATGCACCGGTTAGTCCTCTGGGAAAATGGCTGGAAAATAATTCTTTAAACTTTTGGGCTCAGTGGAAGGAGTTCATTTTGCACGGCGAGGAGGGGGAGAAAGGAGTTAATCTTTACTTCGTTGCTCATCTTTATAGAGCCGAGGGAGAGAATGGAGAGGCAGAAAATCCCCCGTGGGCTGCTTCGGTTCGTGGCTTTGCAGCAGCGCTTCCCTCTCTATAGAGCGCTCGGCGAAAAGAAACCGGTTCAAAAACCGACTAAATGCGGTAAACGAGCCGCGTTTCTTGGACCTTCTCCTCGCCGAGGGGGCCCATCCCCGTCCTGTTGCCCCCTCCCTAGCTCCCCCGGAGCTCCTGGCAGCGCTCCCTGCAGCCGGACCTTTCCCCGGGACGGCCGCCACTCCGCGCCGCGGGGCCCCGCGCATCCTCCGCGGCCGAGGGGATACTGCGGGAAAGGGGCCCCAGAGGAGCCCCACCGCAGCACCCCGCACCGCCGTTCTCCAGGCAGGTACTCGGGATTTGGGGCTAGAATTCACCAAGTGTTTTTTTGGGTTTTTTTTCCCAGATAAATCACATTACACCCACTTTAATTTTTCCCCTTGCTGGAGCCCTATTTTTTTTTTTCCCACTTCCTCTCCCCAAATTGGGGGGTCCAAGCAGGACAGCCCCTCCGGGAGCTGCACTGGCCCTGCACGCCGGCTGCCGGGGCCGCGCTCCGGGCGGTGCCCGGGACTTGTTGTCTGCCAGGCGGGGAGCGGGGCCGGGGGGGTCCGGAGCCGGGAGGGTCCGGGGGGGGCCCGCCGCCTCCCGCAGCCCCTGACCCCGGCATGCACGGCGCGGCTCCATTGATCATCCCGGCCCGCCACCCCCTCCCTTTATGAGATAATGCAATTACAAACATCAATAAGGAGCTGCGAGGGGAATCATTATGCGGTGACAGTGATAAATGACGGTGCAGAAATAGCATGCTTTTTTTTTTTTTTTCCCCTAACAATCCAGGGGCTTTGGGGGCTGAGCACAGTCACCAAGGTAACAGATGACATCCAAAATGGCACCAAAGGAAAAAAATGAACAGTCTTTCTTTCGCCTTTCACTCTTTTCGCCCTGCTCTTCCAAAAGAGTTAGTTGGGGCTTTGGAAGCAGCTGCCACATAGGCATGCGGGTATTTCCACACGTATTAAAGGGACGGGGAAGGCTTGCTGGCTGTCACACACAAAGCACCAGCCCGGCCCGGGAGCAGAGCAGCCACCTCCAGGAGGCACCGGGAGCTCCCACCCCAGGAGCGATCGCCTCCGCGCAGCGCCACGCACCGCTCGTCCCTGCCGGGGGCAGCCACCTCCTCCCGGCCCGCGGGAAACGTCCGTTCGCTTTTAAATATAAATATAAATATAAATATAAATATAAATATAAATATAAATATACTATCATTTTTAGAGCATAATGATTTACATTTTTTTTTGCCAAGTAAGAATGTGAATCTTGAAACAATCAAAACATTCCAGGTGTGCTTGAAAAGGAAAGGTTTTGACCTTACCAAAAAACAACATTTCATCTTTTTCTTTCTCAAAACAAACAGACACATTGACAGACATCAAGGGAACTGCTGAATTTTAAAGATGTCATATTCTCTGAGAGAAAAATAACCTTCTTGACTGCAATTTTTTGACCACTACTCCTTCAGATCTTTTAATGTGCACTTTTTAAGGTCAGAGAAATGCCACTGCTTGCTTCATATAAGGCATGCCTAATATACAAGTTAGCTGTGCATTAGTTCTGCCTTCTACATAATGAGTCAATCAAGAAGGAGTTGTGTTTTTCATTTATATGTATCAGAAGGTATGAGCGTGGACTGAACTGTCATTCTTTCACAGAATCGTGTTCACCATCTCTTCAGTCCACTTCCATGTCACT